>VWZS01009097.1:1563473-1693388 GCA_013397075.1 Rhabdornis inornatus
GCTCGCTCCCTCTCCGCTTCCCTCTGCCCTTCCCCGGGCGGATGCGGGCCGCGTCCTCCAAGAGGGGCCGACTGGCTCCCCCCCTTCCCCTCCCTTCTCCTCCTGCGCTCTTAGCCGGACGCGTCCAAGGCCCCGGCCCTCGGCGGCGGCGGCAACGGCGGCGGCAGCTCCGCTCCCTGCCTTCCCTCTGCCTGCTGAGCCCGGCGGCGGCGGCCCCTCCTCCGCGAACCGCCCCCCCGGCACAGGCACAGCCCCCGCCCCCGCCCTGCCCTTCCTGCCGCTGCCGCTGCCGGGATCGCGCGGGAGGAGCTCCCCGGGCTCCCCCTTGCCCGCCGGGAGGGCCGCTGCTCCCCCGCCCCAGCACAGGAAGGACAGGCAGGGACAGCCTGGGTGGCTCCCTCCCCTCCGCGGGAGGACCTCTCCGGGACCGCGGGGCGGAGCAAAGGGGGCCCTGCCTGGCAGGAGCGCCCCGATATCTCCTCCCCCTTCCATCCCCGGGAGACTCGGCGCTCCCAGAGGAGCTGCCCCGCTGGGAGTGGAAGCACCCGGGAAAAGTACTGGGGGACGCTGAAAGACCCGGGGATGGGGAACGCGTACCCTTCGGGGCCGGGCCGGGGGAAGCACCCCGGAGCGGGGAGGGGCGCGCCGCAGTTCGCCCCAGGGCTGCCGCGGGCCGGGAGCGCGGGGCTGCTGCCGACGGGGCATTTCCAGCCGCGGTATCGGGGCCCTTCCGCCGCCGCCCATTAGCCGCGGGGCGGCCTCAGCCCCAGCTCTTCCCGGCCCTTTTATTCCCTGCCAGCCCAGGGCGAAGTTTCAGTCTCCTTCAGCGCCCCGTGTATCAGCCGGGTCGGGCGGTAATCGGGGGATGTTGAGCCCTCGGCTGAGAGTGCTAGGCACGGCAGCCCTCCCAAGCCACAGAATCAGAGAATATCCTGTGTTGGAAGGGACCCACGAAATTCATGGAGTCCAACTCTTTGCCAAGAACGGGACACTCCAAGACTTCCACCATGTGCTGAAAGCGTTATCCAAATCCGTCTTGAACTCTGTCAGGCTTGGTACTGTGACCACTTCCCTGGGGGGTTTGTTCTAGTGCCCAGCCACCCTGTGGGTGAAGAACCTTTTTCTAATACCCAGCCTAAACCTCCCCTGACACACTTCAGGCCGGTCCCTGGGGTAAACCAATTCCGAAACAGAGCCCCGTGGCTGGGTGTATGTCCAGTCCATGCCAGCCACTATGCCCCTCCTCTCACGGGAAAACCTCCACGAGTGGTTATAGGCAGAGGACAGAAGCACCCCATGGTGGCCCTGGTCTCTAGTGGGAATAGCCAACTGCCAGCCCCAGTGCTTTCCCCTTGGCACACTCACCCCAGTAGTGTCCTTGGGCTATGGGGAAAGATCATCCCTTGGGGTGGGCAGGGGGGAAGGGGAAGGCCACTCTAAAATATTGTGAACCCTTTACAACACGGCAGCTTCAAGGGAGAGGAGGCTGGGGTGTTAGCCATACTGGTTCTCAGGAGACATTTCCTGGCTTGGAAGGCAAGGCTAGGTAGAACCACTCTTTCTGAATCCTAATTAAAGTCAGCAGCCCTGCTGTCTTGTGTTCTGTGACCAAGCTTAATCTAGCAGTGAGATCTTGGGACAAAGATTTTAGAAGCTTGAAATACGATGATTTTAAAATGTGAGTTTGGCAATCTTTCCATGCTCCTGCTTTAAATGCTTTAAAAATCCTCGGATAACTCCCTCTTTCCCTTGTTAACTTGTACAAATTCTCACAGCATTTAATTGATGGTTTGGGAAGCCCCAATTGCCTTTCACGTGCCTGTGAGATAAACCTGAAAGGAAAATGCAGCCACTTTTTTCTTCCAAGAAAGACTTTGCATGCACCTTAGGGAGGAACAGAAATCCCCTTTTCTGGCTTTTTGTGCATGCATTTGACTTCAGAGAGGTGTTAATCTTCCTTTTGAAACAATAATCTGACCATGCTTTTTTAGAGCTGGAAAATATTTGGGGTCCCTGCTGGCTCCACCTCACAGCATGGTCAGGCCTCACTTCAGTCTGCAGAGGCTTAAGCTGAATTTAAATGGGATCGGTCATCCAAGGACTTTCAGATAAAAGTCTGTTGTTTCTGGAACAAAATGCACAGTGGAAGTGATAAAAGAGAGGTGAATTATTACTTCTCTCCTTTGCATTTATAGTACACAGTTAGGTTTCGGTCTCAGTTTTGTCCCTTCTTACCACACCCTTGCTAATGCCATCCTACAACAAATCCTCCACTTTGTTCTTTTCCCTATAGCACTGTTGAGTTGAGGATGTCCAAGGAAAGCTGGCATGAACCCTTCAAAATTTCCAGGCTAAGTTAGACCTCCAGAAGGAACCATAAGCTGCTGAATGAGCAGTAGCTCTCAAAGCTTTCCAGGAATCTGAAAAAAAGATGATAAAGCACACCTAACTTTAGCAGATTAATGCTAATAGGATTTACAGAATAAGAATGTTTTGGGGAGGGATTTGGATGAATACATTGTCTTGAGGCAAAAGACTAATTTAAGGACTCTGAAGCATACTGTTGTTAAATATACTTAATTACATTAAGAAGCGATCCATTAAAGCTGTTTTTTTTTTTTCCAAAGTGTGGCTTGTGATGAACAGAAGACACTGTAGAAAGTGTTTGCAAGAGTTTTTATGTTGAAGGATGTTTTAACTGCCTATTTGCTGAATGGATCCTTCGGTTTCCCTGCAAAAACAACCAAGATGTTGCCCTGAGTAGTATTTCAAAACATTGAGCCTACTGAAATATTAATGTATGCCTTTTAAAATGTCATAATTAGCTGTTATCTCTGAAATAACTGTTATTAAGAAGAGCTGCTTGTGATTTGAGCGAGAATTACATTCTAAATATGAGAAGATGATAAATCTGGGAGAATATGCACAGAAGTGAAAGCAGTACATGATGTGGCAGGCACACTGTTTTGTATAAAGAAAGTAAATATGTAAAGCATGCACTTTTCCATATGCATAAGAGTGGTGCTGTCCTTAGAAAATACATACACCGGAGAGAAGAGCATAGATATTTTCCCCAGCCTAAGGCCATAACTATATTCTAAAAAAAAAAAAAGAAAAAAATGGGTAAGTAATAGAAATATATATCTATGTCTTCGGCTAAGAAACAGCATGTCTCATACTGCTGCTTCAAACAGGGCTACATGCAAACCCCAGACCCAGAGGTTGTGTGATAGACCTATTTTGCAATTACATAATGGCAGTCAATTCATCTTGATGTTCATGTCTTGCACAAAAGGCTAAAATAACACTAGCATGTCTTTTAGCTTACAGTTCTTTATTTTTTTTCCACCTTTCTTTTTTCACGAGTACCCATTTTCTGTCCCCTATATGCTGCTGCTTGTGCTTTACCACCAGCCTGGCAGAGCAGTGGCTTCCGCACGATGGGCATGCGAACGTACGGATCTCAGTCATGCAGATGCAAACCACACTAATGTATTTACACACATTGTGGCAGGAGACAACAACCACCTCCCAGATGTGGCTCCTGCTGCCTTCTGCACAAATACCTGATCTTTTCTCCAGATGCATCAGGTTTTCTCACCAGCTGCTCTATCTAGAGTATGAGCTAATACTCAGTTCCATTTTAACAGGAATGTGAGACAGAGGGAGTAGTAAGTTGAAAATCTGGAAAACAACATTGTCCAGTTCAGAAGTGGACAGCAAAGGTGTTTGGTCACTCTGTGTTAGTCCATTGGGGTGAAAATATACCTAATCTAAGTTAATATAGGTTGGACTCCATGATTTTAGAAGTCTTTCCAAATACTAATTTATTCTGTGAAACTGATTAAGCTCTTTCAAAAGCCACTCCTCCTGATTTTCAAAACTGCCCTTTAAAGGTATCAATGGTTTAATAAACTCCATTTATACACGTGGGGTTGTTAATACTTTGTCACTAACAAATGGAAGGGTAAAAAAACCCTGGGCACTCTGGGGGGGAAAAAATGATTTTTAATTCTCCCTAACCTGGAAAAAAATGCTGATTTTAATAATGTGAACAGCAGAATAACAAAAGATAACAGAAAACTTCTGTCAGTGTCTTTTCTTTCAAGAAAAATCTTAAAGGGTTTACATCACTACACATTTAGTTTCTGCTTAAAACATGTGCTCAATTCCCATGTAGATGAAGGGGAATTACATGACCACTACCAGGGGAGAATAGATCTGAAATACTCACTTAGTTACTGCTGAGTCACTTAAGTACATTTGCACTATGATTCTAATTCAGCCTGACTGTAAGGCAGCTGCTTTTCTCACTTACTGCATGGCTGCTGCATCTTCAATGACATTTATGAAAAACGTTGAGGGAAAGAACGTGTCCTTAGAGCTCACAATACATCTGAATTCTTCTATTCAATGGACCAAAGCTCCCCAAAGGTGCTGTAAAACTGCAAGCTAAATCTATCAGCAGATCACATTTAACTCTGACAAATTCTATTGTTATCTTTTGTAGACAGTTGCTGAGATTCAAAGTATTTATGTAAGGAAAACAAACCGGTGTTTTGGGCTTTGGAAATGTCAGGGCCCTTGATTCTCCTGTTTATTTAAAAGTGGAAGTGTGCTGAGGGACATCTTTTGAACTCTATTCAAAGGTTAAAAGTGATCTTTCATACAGTTTTGAAATTCAAAGTACAGCTGTTAAATATTTTGACTCTGCTGTGTAATCTCCATTTTGCACTTAAATACCAAATTCTGTCCAGAGTTGGCTGTTCTGCACAGTGCAGAGGCACAGGCATTGCATCTTCCAGCTGTGAGGTGCAGCCATTTCAAGGGAGGAGCACAACCCCCCAACATGTGCCACAGCTGTGCAATAATTCAGAGCCAGTGGTGCAGATATAGCACTCCACTGCAGTGGTAGGTTATGTCAGCAAAATGGGATTGCCCACACTGGACTTTGCTCAGGACTGCAAGCTGATACTCCCCTCCCATGGGGAAAAATCTGCAGGGCAGAGGCAACAGAAAAGAAACAGAGGAGGTTATCTTACCTAGAGATCCAGTAGGCTGCATGACCAATTTATGAGTTGTATAAGGCCAGAGATCAGGGCTTTCTTTGCTTGGGAGGAATATTTTCCAAGTGTATGTAGTTGTTTACTGATGCAGGGAAGTTCATCCCATGGGCCCTCAAACTCTGTGGGCCAAGTTCCATGGCAGCTTCCTTGAGGACCCACAGCCACAACCTTGCAGCATTTATGTGCCTGGACAGGACTTCTTCTCTGGCCCATCCCAGATTGGTACAGCAGCCATGGTCTGGAAAAGTGGCAAAGTGGTGTGCTGCAGATCCATAGATACATTACTTTACCGTGTCACCCCGAGAGCCTGGGCAAATGAAGCAGAGGGATGGTGGGACTGAGTTGGGCCAAGAAGTTGAAAAAGCAGCTGCAGGTTATGAATGAAGGCAGTGCAACAGTCCTGTGACATTACACTGACTTGGGTTTAAGTTCCTGCTTGGCTCTGTACTATGTGTCTACAGCCTTAATTATCAACCTCATATCAAAGAGCTGACTTCACCCTTTAGACGTCTGACTGGTGTCAGTTTCACAAACTGACAATGCTGTAGTTAACTGCAGAGAAGGAAACAAATGCTCCTCATTAACCTTCCCAATTATTTTCTTATAACTGGTGACTAATCATAGGCCCTGCCTTTGAAAACTGTTTTGCCAATTATTTTAATTGTTATACATAATGT
Source organism: Rhabdornis inornatus (assembly GCA_013397075.1). Lineage (NCBI taxonomy): Eukaryota > Metazoa > Chordata > Aves > Passeriformes > Rhabdornithidae > Rhabdornis > Rhabdornis inornatus. Next base: position 1,569,217 of record VWZS01009097.1, read on the forward strand.
ATTGTATCACTCAGAGCGCTAATCCCAAGAATGTGAAAGAAGGTATACAAAAAGTGCAACTTTCAAAACAATGTTTTCATCTTTCATGACTGCCAGGGAATGTCTGGAAGCCTGCTCTCTGTGAACTTAGAAACCTGTAGATAAAAGAAAAATCAATGTGCTTTTAAATCAGGATTTTACATTAGTTCCATGATTGGTGTCGTGATTGAATTTTTGAATATTTAAGGTTGATGATTCTGAATTAGGTCAGACAGTGTAAGTCATTTGCTGCTATTATATGCTGGCATGAATTTTACCTTCATGCAACATTTCCTCTTTGAATGGGTAATGCAGACTCTTACCAATCAGTGCACAAGGTTTTAGTCTACAGTCTAGACAGATGTACAATCCATGCAGATCAAACATCATCTACAGTGGTCATAGTCTAATCTGCTTTTTTCTGATTCAGAAAATACAGAAGTGTAGTCTATATTTTACTTTTCAATCCAGAAGTAAAAGACAAGATCATAAGTTGTGTGATCACTAGATTATTTTCCCTGAATCTACATGATCTACTGTAACGGGAGGCAAAAAGCAATGGGCACATAACAACAAACCAAGACTCCACCTGCCTCTGAGGAAAAATTTAAATTCAAGATATTTTGTGTGGTCAGTTTTTAAAGTTCCTTCTTAATGTTACAAAGCTTATGATCTCTACACTTAACAAATGAAGTCATCCTCATTTCCTAATGGAAAATAGGTTAAAAATACCTAAATAGGTGTGACTTTAAAATCAGAATTTGGGTATACAAGATGATGGACCACTGTTTCCACTAGAACTGGTATATAATTATTGTAAAATTTGGTGTACTCTGGTATTTTGCTGTCACTCAGAAAATAACCTCAGTCATCGCTGTGGAATTAATTGAATTGTACATCAGTACAATCAATTGCTGCTCAATCTAATTAAAATTAGAATTAGCTGGGAAAAAATAGTGAGAAGAACTAATAAGGCTGAAAGTGAAATTTTCCTGACTCCATCAGTCATAATTGAAACTGCTGAATGATTATACATAATAGAAAAACTGGATACCAAACAGCATTATAAAAATCATTGGTCAAATACAAATAATACATTAAAAAATCTGGAAATGCTGAATTCTTAAATCAGAGATGGAGAAAATTTTTAACTATACAAAATCATAATTATGGGTTCTTAACTGAAATAAAGTAAAATTTATTTTAAATATTGATTGTATCACAATTAATTATTTTAAGGAACAAACTTTTTAGTAATGATAATGGAGCTATGAAAAAATTATCAGGTTTCAAAATATAGTTAGAGGTGTCTTAGTTTTGGGTGGAGCTTTTTAAAGCAATCCCTTTTTAAGCTGCTCTTGCAAAGACAGCAACATGGCAATAGCAACTGAGCATATGTAAACTCGGATCTGCATCACTACCATTCTTTTACCTGATCTCTATTACATACAAAAATTGTCTAGAGACAGGAAAAATAATTCAGAAGTCAGTGTTCCTGTTCTTTGTTTTTCAACTGTCAGTGTTAACCAGGTGCTGCACAGCTTTGTCTTAGTCAGGAAAGCTTTGTTAGTTTAGTATTCCTGGGTTTTATATGATTATAGTAATAGTTCACTGGGATGATGGAGGGATACTTTGTAGATGTAAAGCACAGAGGGCATCCTATACAAGTGGCATATTTTAGCATTACGGCTTGCAGCAGCAAAGTCAGTCCTGATTTAGCTGACAAAACCAGTACCCAACTGAAATATATCAGGTGCTATTTTTTTCTTCAACAAATTTTGGGAGGATCAGTTGTGTTTGTAGTTTTGACACTCATTAGCCAAACACTTTTGTCACACTAACCTAAGTCACTATGTATTTATCTGTAGTCTGTGAACATACATGGAAATATGTATCAGAGCACTCTGGATAAACACTTGAGTTAGTGCCATCTGCCAAATACAGGACCAGTTTCTACTCATCAAGAAATAGTCTATTCCAGATCAAAGGTCTACATGGTTCCTCAAATCCCAATTTAAAATATTGCAGCTCTTTCAATGCCAAACCTCTCCTGAGTGGAGATTGCTTGCCATAGCTGTGAATGCATGCCAGGCAGGAGGCACAGCACTGTTCAGCTGCCATACGAAAAAGTAGCAGTCAATGAGTTATTTGATCCAATACTAACAATCATGTCTGTTCTAGACTTGAAATCACGTACATTTTGACTTTCTGTAGAGCACTGCAGTAACCTGCTCTCGTGGGATTTAAAATTTGATGGGTGAAGTCCCTAGCTGACAGGACGAATTGTGTACGCAAACTTAATCACAGCTCATTTACTTTGCATTGATACTGGTAGGTCATGATTGTCCTTTTGCAGATCACACAGGGAAAGACCATTTCCTGTGCCCTCACCCCAAAGAACAGTTTAATTTACTTTAGAAGTTTCCCAGCAGACCACAGGGAACCCTGCAGAGGGTCAGAGCTTGAGGTCAGTTGTCTTTGCAGTCTCCCTTAAGGGCCCCTGCCAGCAGAACTGTAGCTGGCATACCTCCCCTTGCCAGCTGCTTCAGAGCTCCTGTGAAAGCCTTGGGAGGGAGAAAAGCTCATCATCGTGGGAGGGTGGGTGGGAAAAATGATAATGGGGAGTGGTTGCATTCTCTTCATTCCTGTCCCAAACCTCCTAGTCATTGGGCCCTCCACCGAAATACCCCCGGGAGGGGAATTCCTGGGAAGTATCCAATCCAGAGGGAAAGAAATGTGCCTTTATGACGACATGCTGTTGTTCACATTGATCTCAAGATGTTACGAATGCTGTTTTGTGCTGGTCCCCACACTGCCTGTTCAACACGTCACCTCACAATGTCATGTACTTTAGCTGTATCTTCCCCTAACAGGTGCCTAACACTGCACTGCCTTGTGCTTTGGTGTCAGTAACTTTGAAATTGTTTACAGAAAAGCTCATGGCTCCCACTGATTTAATCTGCTCTTGCAATTTCACTATGAGTCATCCAATATGGTGTGTACTTTGTTTTACTTACAGACCAAACTGCTTGAATTGCATCTTTAGTTAAGTTGTCTCAGCTCCCTTCAGGCAAAAAAGCACAAGCAAATAAAAAGTTTCTTGCTCTCAGAGCTGTGGAGGCACACTTGAAAATGTTTCTGCTTCTAAACTCTTTTTTACTAGGAGGTAAATAAAAGTAAGCCCACCACTGCATTTTTAATAGTGCTTATTTTGGGTCACAAGTTATGTGTACCAGAAGCTGGTAGTTCTGGGTGTTTTGTATCTCTGAAACTTTCACACATCTTCATGTGTGGACATCCATGTGGATGTCCAAAAATCACATTACTCACCCTTGGGAAAGTAGCAATGTTTTAACCCCTCACAGGTGTTATAAGCTTGATGAACGTTCTTACAGTGCTTTGAGAACCACAAAGGTAAGCATTGAAAGAATAGGCCGCTTGCTAGGGAATTTCCTTAAGAAGATGAGGATTCAAGGGATTTGCTAGAACCTGGAGCTTGATGTTCAGGAAAGTTTGCAGTGCTCGACTCCCTGAGCTGTGAGGATGTGGAGGGCGTGGTTGGTGAGAGAGCCTACAATACCTGAGGCACTATGAGATGCAGAAGAAGGGACTCAATGTCTCAGGCACATGGTGGGATTCTTGTGGTGTCCTGCAGAGGGCTAGGAGTTGGAGTCAATGATCCTGATGGGTCCCTTCCAACTCAGCTTATTCTATGATTTTATGATTCTATGATTCTGTGATTCTATGATTCTATGATTCTGTGATTCTATGATTCTATGAATAGTAATCCTGTGGTTTTTTAAGTGCTTCCAAACAGCCTAGATCTACTTTACACTGCATTCAGAGTTTTTCTTAACCAGGCTTGCATTACACTGCTTTGCCTGTCAATCTTTACAATGGGGATGGCATGGTCATTACAGCAGTGCAGCATCTGCCCATTTATATTTCAGCCTTAGATGGGACTTGATCTTTTAAGGGCAGTTGGGAAAAAGCAGCAATCCACAGTGGAGTCTGGAAGGACTGCAGAGGGACTCTGCTGAGATGGATACAACTGCCCAGCCCTCTTCTAGCCCAGAGCTTCACTTGCTGCTTCTAGAAGTCAATCTCACACTCTTCTTCCAAAGCAGAGCCGAATTGGTGCTATTGAGAGCACCAATTGCTGTGAAAATCCTTGAGCTACACTTGCAAGGACAGTGTTTTTACTATGATTTGTTGAAGCCAGGTGGTCACTGAGTGCACACAGCCTTCTCTGAGCAGGGATACTGTTAACAAGCAACATCAGTGTTGATTTTAAGAATAACACATTCAGGTGCAATGGCCAGTCTAAGGGAACGTAATGTTATTTTTCCAACAATTTGGCTAAAAGTGTCGTAATTATGTCCAGTACTTTATCAGAGTTGTTACCTTTGCAGTTGTAAGCAAGAAAGGCTCGCCAATTTTCCACTCAATAGAAAAGTTCTGTGTGCTTTGATAGCAATACGCCAGAGACATCATATAAAGGAAATGTTGTCATGGAGTGCCAGCTCAAAAACAGATGAAAATGTCTGAAGAATTAACTCTCAAAAGACATATTTCTTTCCTCCTTTTCCTATTTTCATTTTTTCCTTCTAATTTCTTCTTTGTCTCTTTTTCTTTCTCTTTAATAATATGCTTATAAATAAAGGGTTTCAATCTCAAATAGGCCTGTATGTCTTTTTTGCTATAATGAAAAATTAAGACATATAGCAAATCTGCTTTTCAGTTGTCGTTTCTCAGGTATTTCCTGCTTATGTCTTCAATCAAAGTAACATTCTACATAAGCAGAATTAAGCAGCTTGAGGAATATATCTACCAATTATTTTCTCTCAGATGAATGCTGTACTGGTTTTATGTATCTCTAGATAAAATTGTGGTCTACTTATGGGCCCTCATCTGGCAGTTCCTTGCCTTCTGAAGGGCAGGGTGGGCAGAAGGGTCTTGGTAAGTTTGATGTCTGCTGTTTACATATGTCAGCTGAGCTAGTGCCAAGGATGAAGCAACCTGTTGCATTTAAAACTGTGTTTTGGTCACAGTTCTTTGCCTGCAGCAGTGCAGAAGTGTGTGGGTTTGACCAGTGCCACCTAAGAACTCCTTTAATCAGATTAATTATTTGCTGACCAACAACAATTGATTATCTGAGATAAAGGTTAACATTGCCCTAGACATTTGTGGTGTCTCTAATGGTAATTCGTAGATTAAATCATGAATGTTTATGCTCTGAGAGAAGACATTTATTCAAAGCTACAAGAGCATGTATCTAATACAAATCTCTATCCCAGGAGCCACTATTTGAGCTGTATGTGACTGTTTGTACAGGTGCCTATTCTTATATTAATCTTTTTTAAATTAATTTTTACTGGTCTTCTTTCTCAGATCATTGCTAATATTTTCACCAGCAGAAGTGCTCACTATGAGCAAGCAGGGCCCAAACCCGAAGCTCAGCAGTGTGTTCCTTGTAGAGCATACATGGAGCCTGTAGATGCAGGCACCAAAATGTTCAGCTAAGAACAAAGAAGAGAGGCAACATGTGCCTCTCCTCCTTTCCCAGTCCTGCATCTTGCTTATACCAGCTCTGGCCCTGACTGGACCCTCCCTTTGACTCACTAGTGTGGCATAAAGCTATGTAGGATTTGCTGTTGTTTGTTTTCTTCCAGGTTGTTGAACTGAGGTGACTCAAGTACAAAGCCAACAAGTGAGCGCTGGTGTCACTGTGAGATACAGAGAGAAACTCTGTGGTGGCAGGGGTGAGAGAGATGGGTGGGACCTCCATTTTTGGGGTCGCAAAGTGGTTATTTGACTTCCTGGGATTTGTGGTATGAAATCCTTGGGGCAAAGGGATCAGAGTATGAACATTCTCAGCCAGCACCTTCTGCAGGAAGCAACCTGGCACCATGAAACATGGTGCATGAGCATCTCTTAGAAATCCCACCCGTGTTGCTCTGGCCAGGATGAAGGGATCCTGAACTTGCTTTGCTGACTAGGAGATAGAGATCTCTGGATTTTACTGACTCCCTCTTTTCCATGTAAGTACCTGACATATTACACAGTGGCACTACACACCCTTTCTCCTGCTCTGTGAATTTGCCTTTAGCTTCAAAAACAAAGGTGGAACATATTCATAGCCAAAGCTGCTCCATAACCACTGCTGCTTCCTGTGTTGGATCCATCCAATGGTTGTGTGCCAAGCCTACTGTGACAGGCACTTAAGGCAAACAAGTGATGTATTTTTGGGTTGCAGTGACACCCAGACATGACAAGAGTATCAGAAATGGTCCCAGACACGTGCAGGTGCAGAGCTGGCAGCATTTAGAGACTTATGAAATCAAACAGGAAGGTACGGATTTGCAATGTTGAGTAAAGGAATCTTAATAATACATAAGCCCTTTTATAGTCACGTAAACCTTTCATTGGGTCCAGCCCTAAGCTGCTCATTAAGTTGCAGTCATACAATCAGGAAGCTGAAGCAATGTCATGTAGAGCATCTGCCCCCACATTGTCTCTCCTGAACAACTACAGGAGTGCAGTGAGCCATCTTTAGCCACCTAAAAACTACTCCTGCAAGCTATTTCGGGGTTACTCAAAAAGTATATGTTCATGATTTGCAAATGATTGAAGAATCGGTCTTCTAATTCTCCCTAAGTATCTTGAAGATTCATTAACTGTTAGAGCAGGTCTCTAATTTCTTCAGATTAAATTGATAGATGTATTTAGACAAGAAAAAATGTACTACAAGTGCTTTCATTTACAGATTTTTATGTATCAGGAACAAGTCCTTTGTGTACATTAGGTGGAAGTGGATTTGTTGAAGAAATAAAAGTCTCCAAGTCTTAGGAAATAGCATTTTGTTATTAAAAAATACAAATAACAAACAGCTGCAGAGAGGAAGACAGAATCTATATTGGGAAATTAGTGGAAGACTGCAGTCAGGGAAGAGAGAGGCTGGGTGTAGGATTAGTAAATTAATTCCTCTAACTCCTCTCCCACAAATAAATCAGTGGAACGTGGTTGACCCTCATTCTGGTTGGGAGAGACAGCAGGCAGTAATCCTATCCCCTCCACTCAGTTTACTTTCCTCCCAGTTACATCCCTGGCCCCAGAGCTCAGCCTGCCCTGCTGCTGCTGCCAGCCCAGGCAGAGCCAGACACAGGAGCATCACTTCCACTTTCAGCTCCCAGATTGAACTGCATCTTCTAATTTTATGTCTTTGCTGTTATTCCTACATGCTCTTCCCAACCTTCATTTCTCAAGGAAGTGGATATGTTCTGATCCAAATGATTTGGTGTATTTAATAGCACTTTCATTCATTTTCTGCTTGCTAAATGAACAGTGTATTCAGTATGTCCAATACAGGGAAGTGTTCAAGGGGGATGTTCACACTAGAACGACATAGAAGAAATAGTATGTATGCAAGAAGCAATTTACATGGGCATATTTTTAGGTTATTTTGTCTCCTGTTACAAATGATGAAGTGATGCTGTTTAGACTAATTGATATGATCACTGATTTTTTTCATTTTCATGAAGTCTGAGGCAACAAAATACACCTTGTATGAAATAAAACCATGAATTGCAGACACATCTCATGCATCCCAGGCAAGAAAAGAGAGAATGCATTTCTACATTGAGTACATATATACTGGACTCCTGCATCTCTTATTCATATATAAGAAAATTTTGCCTCAGGTTTAAGTGCTCACTAATTCATGCTTTAGGCTGATGAACCAGGTCTGAAATGTTAAACCTATCAATTAGAATAAACATGATCATGTTGAAAACCTAGGTCAGAACATCACCTGGACTAGAGCTAGTGTTGTACCACTGCAATGCTGTAGAGGTGAGAATACAAGCATGGGTCATGTTCTCTGGATAATTTTAAATTACAGCCTTGCTCAAAGCAATGAGCATTTCTTCATGATTTTCTGTAAAATATCATCTATATCCATAGCCGCATGGGAGCAATAACAATACAATCACTAGTGCAGCACAAATTAATTTCTGAACAACTGTCTCATAAGAACATCCTCTTGGAGAGGAAAAATAGATCAATAGGCAAAGCCCACTGCCTTTTGCACAAGGCCAGAATGCTTGGGTTGCTCATGCAGCTGGAGAGTTGTAATCCAAATCCTTTCTGCACATGACTGGAGCGTGCTCAGGGCTGCTCTGCCAGTCTCTTAAGTGTAGTTTTTCCCAGAGAAGGAGCGAGCACTAGGCTGCAGGACTCGTTGCAGCCAGAGTGCAAACAGGTTTCTTCAGGCGCCGAGCCCAGCTGTCCGTGGGCGAGCAGGCGTCCTGGCACCAGGACTGCAGGAGACAGGCTGCCAGAGCACACAGCCTGGAGCTGCAGGCCAAGCCACTGGGTAGCTGCGAGGGCCCAGGTATACCGACTGACCCTCAGAAGAAACATTTTATCAAAGCTGATTCTGATGAAATGTAGGTGTCCCTTTGTTCAGCAGAACAGTGGCACAGCCAGGCAGGGCAGCTGAAAAGGTGTCTTTGAGGAACAGCAGTGCACCCCAAACAAGCCGAAGGGGCAGTGAGCCACTTTAGCATCAGCATCTCCTCTGTACTGTGGGTGAGGCCAGGGTGACTGCAAGGACAGCCCTGGTTGACCTTGACTGCAGCCTGTCCTCTGGCTCAGTCTGCGTGGTGCGATTAATGCAAGTCACAGTGTGGTCAACCTTGCCTTGCCTACAGCTAAATTGCACAGTGCTTGTGGGGGATGTGGTACTAAGTCTCTGTGAAATCTTCCTTTCTCCAGCACACCAAGCTTTCTGTGTAGAGGTCTCTGACCTTGCTCCCATCTTCAAGTTCCCCCCTACAACAGAGCAGATGATTTGGGGAAAACCCTTCTCTGTGTCTGTGTGTATAGGAATGAGCGTTCTGCACATCCTCCTGCCGCAGCACCACTCCCACACACAGCCCGATACTCACAGTACAGATGGAGTTTGAAAGCACACAGGTAAAACTACCAAAATAAACCATCCTCTCTAGCACTGATATATCTCTTCAGTTTAGTCTAAACCACTCAGCCAAACGACAATATTTTGAGAAAGAGAGCAAATGTAAGTACTCATGTCCTTATAGCCAGTAAAACAAAATAAGTGCAGCAGGCAGCCAGTTATAATGGACAAATAGTCCTTTGGGGAAGACTTCCCAAGCCAACCATTAAATTCAACACATTTTTTCAGGGCTTCTAAAGAAAGGGTTGAGCTCAGGGGATGACAGAGGAACTGATGAAATGAGATAAAAAATGTGCTACTGAAATTTAATTTCCTTGCAGAGTAATTCTTCCATAAGCTGCATAAACTTTTCTTACCTAAATAAATACTTTACTCAAGTTTTTACATTTGCAGTGTGACTCTGGTGGTAACCTTTGTCTATATTGTGACTTCCCAAGAATCCCAGAAAATAGATGGTTCATTTACATATTATGTATCATCTTGAGCTAGGCAACACTTGGGAACCATTAAATCTTTCCAGATGTTTGCAGATACCAGAGTCTTAAAAAAACCCAAATAAACCCCCCAAACTCCACACTCTATCCAATTCTGGCTGCAAATATTTCAAATATATAAAGAAAAAAATCTCTGGACTTTTTGGTGACTTGACTATAAACATCTTTCCCTCTTTCCTTATCACTGCCTAATGGGTTCTGCCTGAACAGGCCACATAAAAACAGTAAAGAAAATAATGAGGTAATGAGAAAAGTGTTTAGGGCACCTAGGCTGTAAAGCATCAACCTAAATATCAGCTCTAGTGGCATTATGTAGTACTTTCAACATATAGAGTTCTATTCATTGCTGGAATATCCCATGAGGCAGGTATACTTTATATACAGCTACATTTAGGACAAAGAAATTACAGCATGCAGCTGTTAGGAGACTTGCTTTTGATCAAAAAGGAATTCATTACCGGAGTTGAAATTCAACACAAAGCTCCTGATTCCACTGCTCCCACCCAGTGTCTCAACAAGAAAATACAAATACTTTTATATTCATAAAATAAGAATCTAAATTATTTTGCTTCAAGTGCTTTTCATGTCTCAAGAGTATTGAAAAAAAATAAACCCAGCCCTGAATTTCTTTCTTTAACCATAATCTAAATGAATGAAAATATCCATCCTTTAGTTGTTAACCTTACACATTTGTTATGCAGCAGTGTGGGGATTAATAGCGTCAGCTCTTGACAGCTTGAGATGGGTAAATTCTTACCTTCTTGGTCTGTCAGAGCTGGCCTTTGGAGAGTTGGTTTTCAACCTCACTTTCCTCTGTTATGAACAACTCAAATCAGATGGATTGCCTTGAAAGAAATTAATTTATTTTTTCTCTGTGAGACTCATATATTTACTTTCCCTTCTTGAAAGAAAAAAAAACACTAAGTAAAAGCAAAAATCAAAATAGCAGAACACAAGCTGTGATTTTTTCAGTCCAGCATCAGAGAATCAGTTCTTCAGTCAGAAGTGAAGATGGAGAATTTAGAAACAAATTTGTCCCTTTCATTCAAAGACAAGACCATGAATCAGTACTTGTTTACATACAATCTGTCTTGCTTTACCTTGTGTAGAGGAAGTGCTTTCACCCACACATTGCTCCACCTGACCTATTCTTGTTCAGGTTTCATGTAGAAATGTCTGTGACAACAGCAATAAACAGAACTAAGCATAGCTTTGTAGTATTTAAATTGTTTCATTAAGAGTGTCAATTTAAAAAAAAAGGTACTTTAAAGTTAACCTGCTGGAAAGAAAGAGGATAAAATACATCACCCGTATAGATTTGTTTGGGTTTTTTTTCACTCTTTAGAGCAGCCTTCAGCCCTGCATCTGTGGAGTTAATTACCTTTAACAGAATTTTGCCATCCTCTCATTTTTGTTGTTAAATATAAAGTCTTCCATCATAAATTAAGAACACCATAAACTGAATCACAGGCCTCAGCTTATGATTATTGCTACCACCAATAATGAAAAAATTCTCAGCTGTACTGGAAAAAATCCCACAGCCTTTTAAGTTGGCCCTATTTTAATTTTTTGCTAACATTGCCTCCAAATTTTGAAAGCCTTGAGAATTTGACTGGGAAGTTTCAATTTATTGCAGCCTAAACATGTTTGCAAGACAGGAATAAGAAGGGTCCTTGTATAAACAGCAGGGAAGAGACGTCTCCAGGCTGTCTACATGATGCATTCACAAACCTTGCAGCACCTGTTGGTGCATACACAGGGGCTAAAGTCCTTTCCACACTGCTTTCCCTCCTCTCCTTTCCTCACTCATCACCTCTTCTGGCTGACTAAAGACCATAGTCTCAATATTGTCCTTGAAAATACAGGAAATACAGTGGAACTGAGGGTCTAAGTACATTTTTGGTCCACTGACCTAAAAATTCAAACCAAGTCAAACTGATTCATTTATAGTATGAAGAGATTTATATTGCTAATGCTGGCTGTGAGCATACTTCTAGTCCTGCTGGGTGGCTCCTGAGTCTCCCCTGAGCAGCTGCCCCAAGAAAATGTCATCACCTTTATAGCTCAAAGTGAATTTTACAATTAGAGCAGATATATTTAACAGCATCTGCAGGTATTAAAACAGTTGAACTCAGAGAGGGAGACAGATGCTTTTTGATATTATTTTAAAGGAAGTGATTTTCTTTGTTGCACGTATTGAAGAATGTACCAGAAAAGGCACCATCTCCCTAAATTCCTCCTACATCTTACAATAAGTGACAAAACCAGTCAGAAAATAGTTTTAGGGGAAACTTTGAATAATGGCAATACTTAAATAATTCAGTTCTCTGAAATAATTTCTAAAGTCTTTTCATATCTTAGTGAAAACAGCCACTTTTGCTTATAGATGAGAACTGTGACATTTAAATCAAGATGTGACTGACAGTTTCCAGCTTCGCCTACTTTGGAGGGCATGCTTTTGGCATGGACTGAGGTTATAGGAATTGTAATAAATACACATATTTAAAACATCTTATGTAATTTGTAAACTATTTAACATCTATAGCAAAACAAGGTCTTAAAAAAAAAAATTAAAACCACAGATTGAAACACAGCTCTTCTACAAGATTTCCATCTCTGAAGGATCTGGGGTAAACACAAAAAGTTTTTATCAACTATTCTGAGATGCAGATGTAAAGGGAAGGAGTGGAGAAGAAGCATGTTTTAAAATTGACATTTCCTCAGAGAGACAGATCTTTGGATCACAATATTCTGTCATCATTGCCTGGGGACAGGGGTCAACAAACCTCCAGAGCTCTATTGGATGGCATCTGTAAAACAGATAGAGTGTAATGCACCCACATTTGTGGCAAGGAGCTGAGCAACAGATGCCTGTATGGTAAGAGCTCCTTTTGCAGGTTGAGTGACAAATGGCCACATGCAAGACCTGTAGCACTATCAGGGCAGAGGAGGGTACAGCTTCATTTCTTCTGCCACAGCTCTATACCTGATAGAGTCAAAAAATAAAGACTGTGTCCTCAAAAGTAGTCTAACACAAGAACTGCATTTTTAAAAGCTGTATTTACAAGAGAACCTTATTAGAATTTCATTCCCCAAAGTAAAAGTGTAACAATATTACAAAAATAAAGACAGAAAGATGAATTGGAATAAAACATTTGGGTGGAAACACTGAGCTGTTGCCATGACTAACGGGAACTAATTTATTTACTTATACATCCTTTGTAATCTCATTTTCTCCCATGTGAAAGCCAATGACTCATTGTTTGTTTACTGATGAAGAAAACATACTTTCTGAAATCCGTACCAGGAGAGATCTTCTCTGGACAGTATGCATTTGTCCCACACCCAGAAGTGGGCTGAGCCTTCCCTGCAGTTCCCATTCAGTAGGTCTCTCCAGACCCATGGGCACCTACCCTCAGTATTTCAGGGCAGGGGAAGAGGGAGGAGAGGCACACACATAGGTGCTGACCATAGGGACTGCTGTGGGCAAATAAGGTAGCTTGGGCTTTCTTTACTTTTCCCACAGCTTTTCCCAGTCTTGATGGTTCAGGAACATCCTGGGCAGAGAAATGTAATGTTGGCAATGCTGCTAGAAAAGTAGTAAATACGATAGTTTGTAGGCAGTTCTGGTGTGCTCTGTCTTCTGTATTTCTGGGCTTGGCATGTACCAGTTCAGGTGACAGTACCAGAAAATACGCGTGGGGAGTTGTTTGCCTTTTCTTTTCTTTCCTTTCCCCTCACTTGCATCCCCATCCTGATAAGCAGAAACTGAAATGGAAAGATATTTCTGGGGTGCTTTTTCAAGTCAGCGGATAAAATAAAAATATCTCCATTGAAGAAAAGAAGAGAAAAACATAATTTTTGACAGAGCAGTCAGCTGCAAGAATAACTGTGGTAATCTGCCAGCCTCTTGAGAATGAGGACTGCTCACCTTTAGGTGTGTCACATAAAAGGCTGCTAGTCTATTGTTGTTGACTTTCTTTTTCCCCTTCCATTGCCTGTCCTTCAAAGAGGCTTGCTGGACCTCTCAGGGTGGTTGTTAGCTGGTGGTGTACACCAAACACCACATGGAAGAATGTGGCCTTGAATAGCAGGGTTTTTCCCAAACCACAGCCCTCTCTACCATTTGAGGTGACAATCAGCCACCATCATTTGGTGCGGTGGGTTTGTATCATTCTAGGGTTCTAGTTATTAAAAAGTAACAAAACTGCTAACAGATAAACATATGAGATCATCAACTCTCCCATTAATTAAAAGGGAGTGTTTCAATGCAAGTAATAATTAACTTAATTGAATATGGGATATGAGCCTTGTAGTAGCACTGAGTACAACAGGGAAGCCTTTGGTGCCAGGAGGTAACGTTAGTCACCTGGGAAATCCGGGGAGCACCCTTGAACAGTGAGACTAAGCTGCTGGAATACAAACAATATCCTTTGGTCTAAGCCAGTGCCTGTTTCCTAATCCATTCCCAAATTCCGCTCATGACTTAGCCATGGGCTTGCCTTTGACAGACCACTTGATGGGCCAGTAGCTCAGATTCTGTAATTACAACAAGAAACATAAAAAGGAGGTCCTGGATTCAGAAAAGAAAATGGTTTGGTAGGGTAACTTCAGGAGGGTGAGGCTCATCACTCTTCTTTCTGGATCTGTGCCCTCGTCAAGGAGGAGGTGAAGCCATTGAGAGGAGACAAAGTCCAGCCATGCAGGGATGTGGATGATAACATGGAGCAGATGTTGCTGCCTGCTCCCAGGTGGTTTGAGATATAAAGGCAAGGCTCCAGACTGCCCATCCACAGGAAGCCGCCCACCACTAGGCTCCAGGCATTGCATAGAGACCTGTGGGTTGAACTGAAGTAATGCTGTGGAGAGACAACAAACTCTACCCAAACTCCTGAACCTGTCAGTGAGCCTTCCCCACTATGGCTGAGTGGCAAAATTGGGCATCCCCTCTCTCAGTCACTCCATTGGTTCACCTTTTTGAGTGCTTTCATCACTGTTAACATCTGCTATACTGCAGCAGTGAAATAGATTACTGGAAATATTTTTTCTTAACGTGGATTCTGGCAGTAGCCTTATTGCTACTTCTGTGTCACATAACTGAATCGCAAAAGCATGGAGCTCTCCCCAGCACTATTCTGAAGGAAGGACACCCATAACATCTGAAAACCTGATAATTGAAAGGTTTTATGCATATTCATCTTTGAATCTTTGCTTAGATGTAAATTTCAATGGACATATAATTTATCTATCTCTAACCTAAAATACTCCAGGGTAATTGTTTAGCTTGTAAAATATTTAGATGCACACACCCACGCACGGCCCAATTTTTCAAACTAGGTTTGTATAGCTATATGCCCAATTTGTTTGTGCAACTTCTGTGATTGAATGTTCAGCTGTCAAATGGACAGGCAAATGCTTAGATCTATACACACCAGGCTTGCTCTTTCCTCATTTTTAGGTGTAAACAATATAAATGTTAAATGCCATCTCTTGTCAAACCCCAAGCAGACAGCAGTCTGGGCTGCTTTCTAAGAGGAAAGTGGGCCCAGGAACAAATTTCAGTGATCCCACCACTAAATGTATTAAGCATAAAATAAGTAGTTCTATAAATACACATTCTAAAGATGTAAGTGAGAACTATTCATTGTGAATGGTCACATTCTTAACCCTAGTATGTGTCACTTGCTAGATAACTACTGGAATTCCCAAGTTTCATTTACAAGTACTGCATTATAGTCCAAAACTGTTTGAAGATAAACTTGTGCTTACTGTTAAGGGAAGGGAAACTTCCAAAGTTTATTTACTTTCTAATGCAAAAAAAAAAATTAATTAGCACATTCCTTAAGCACTGGTCAAATTAAACTTCATAAGGGTTATGTCCAGTATTGAACATAATGCTTATGGACTAGCTCAGGGAAGTTCTAAACTTGCATTATACGGGCAGATAAAAATAATGTCACAGACACGGTGCATATATCGCCTCTATAAAATAGTATGGTGTTTATTCATCAGTCAGCATTATGATTCATGTTAAACTATAGATGGAACACTACATCACTGTAATACAGCTATTAACTATGAGAGATCCTGTGCCTTACAATGCACTCTTGTTCCCCTTAATGCTTAAGAAGCACAGTTTCCCAAATTGCTCTCTGTAATTTCATAGATGTCATCCTTATGGAATTTCTGCTCTAATGTTCACCTTAATCTCTGCAAATTGAATCTCTTCCAGTTGCATGAGATATATATACATATTTGTTGTAGGAATCCCCTCCCTTCCCTTGGCATTTTACTTGCCCTCTTCAGCATTTGGAGTTGTAGAGATGTGATGCTGTATTTCATCAGGGCACAAAACTGCCAGCAAGAAGTATTCTCAACGCCCCCTCTGAAAAATCATTCCCTGTTTTTCCAGCTCATCACCCAATCCAACTGTGTTGTTGCTGGCACAGTTCCTGCAACTCTCACCCGGAAGAATCTGGGATTAATTTCACCCCAAGAAGGCAGCAAATGGAGGAGGCCATGGGCAAGGGCTGCTGTGCCATGGTGTTAAGTTATGATGCATTTACATGCTGAAGGGGGTTTGTTTTCAAATAAAGCTACCTGTACCTAACGAGGCCCTGACAGGCTACAGAGAGTGAAGGTGAGTGATTGAGTAATTTCCTGGGTCTGGCCCATCACTGTGACTCAAGGTGGCACACTTCACTCCAGGTGTCCCATCCTCACCAGGTACCCATGCAGAGCCCTATGGGTGTGGGTGCCTCTCCCCACAGGACCCTAAGTGTCAGGACAAACTACACTTGGGGCAGAGATCTAGCTCTGTAGGAGATCTAGCTCTGCAGGGAGGGGAGCCAAGGCCTCTGCTCACTTTGCAGCATGGTTGCCAACACACCATGGATGAAAATCAGGCATGCTGCAGTTCTTTTTTGATTTATCTACATATAATGAGCCCCCCTAGCACCTTCAGGAGAAATCACTTCCAAATCCCAGAGAGAAGAAAAAGAGCTGCTTTCCTTTTGCATGCACCACCAGAAACCTGGCTTTGTTGCTCTAAATGCTAAGAAAAATCACTCTCAGGAACAAAAAGCACTTGAAAAAAGGAATCCCTTTAATTTTAGAGGTCTGCTTTGGGCCAAGAGGGATTTCACCTCCGTGCATCTTTCTCTTCATTAGCTGGGGAGGGGGAGTTTGCTCCATCATAAACCTCTCTAAAGGACAGGTCTGAAGTCATACCAGGATGGTGAAGGTAACCGTGTATCACACAGCCCAGCTGCTGGGCTGATGTTTTCTGCTGCATCTTTTTGTTCAGGGGCTTTAGGTCCCCATACCTTAGATCAGCTGACATAATCTTTAGGTATGATGTTTAGATGCCAATAGCTATTCTGAAGTATTTTTCACTAGGGGAATGTAGTAGGAAATCTAACATCTAGCTAAATTGTGGCAATGGGCATTTGGAACCTTAAGTTGGACCTATCTCCTGCTCCCAGCTCCTGATTTGTGTGTGAACCAGAGGTGCCTGGTTCATTCTGAGATGCCCAAGGCCTGCCCTCTCCTTCCTCCTATGCTCCAAAGAGACGTGGGTTTCCTGTAGTTCCTGTCACACAACTGTTAGTCCCCAGTGCATGTCTGCTGTCCCCTGGGGCCATCAAGCCATGCTTATGTGTAAGCAACTGAACAAAGCCCTAAATTGCTACCAATTATAATGGGACATTTGACGTTTCCATCCTTTGTAGATACCTCCCAGATTATGGGTGTCTTAAATCAGCAAGCTGAATCTTTCCTTATATTGTTTCCCCATCTTAATGTATTTTTCCATTTTTCTGAGACATGAGAAATGATATGCAATTCAATATTAATCCCTTCAATATTATGGATTCATTTAGTCAGGGCAGCTAATTTACCAAATGTTGTCTCACATGCTTTTTTATCAACAGCTAAAGTTTTGTCTATGCTTCCTAATTGCCAGCACTCCATCTTCATTTTAGTTTACATAAAACAATGTTTAAATCTAGTTCTGCATCATTCCCATTTCACAGCAATTTATTTCAGCTCTCTCTTTAAAATAGGGTCTGCTTCCTTTAAGCACAGAACTCACCTTATCTGACACCCCTTTGGCTGCCCTTCACTTCTTCTGTTTTCTTGCTGGTTTTATCTCTTCCCAGGGACTCGAGCAGAGCCTGACAAGCAGGATTTCCAAAGGCACACTGCTCACTTCTTCCTCTATTCTTTTTTCTATTTCAGGGATGGGGAGCAGTGGGAAATGTAGACAGACATGATGCAATTGTGGATTCTTTTTGAGTTCCCCAGCTTTCTCAGAAACTCACGTTGATTGGCTTGTTTGTTGATGTATTCCAGTGCATCATAGTGACTAGTTTTCTTCACATCTTCCAAATGTTCTGTGACTCTTACCTCCTGTACTAAACATCTAATCCAAAACTTCTGGTTATAAGTGAGAGTCTCTTCTATAATGCCTTTTTGGGTTTACTTACTTGAACTTGAATCATTGTGAATACCAGCATCAAACTTTCCTATTCTTCTTGCGTACCTGATACATCCCCTTGCTGAACAGAAATAATTCCAAGCTATTATCTTCCTTGACAGAATATCAGCTGCACTAAATCCTCAAAAAATCAGAAAATTGCAGATCAATTTTCCTGCCTACGACTGTGTGATACTGTTAAAAAATTTTTAAAAGAAACATGGGAGTTCAAGAAAACATGGAAAGAAGTTAGGATCTTTTTGGTTCAATTCTTTCAGTACGTGGGGCAGGCATCCTTTTATACTTTCTACTGCTTCTGCGAGGAGAGGAAAGGCAGAGCAGAGGGGGAGAGAGAGAAAAAGGGAAGGAAGGAAGGAAGGAAGGAAGGAAGGAAGGAAGGAAGGAAGGAAGGAAATATGGATGACAACACTGAGGCACTCTATCTTTCTTATCTAAAACATGATGCAGCTGTGTCTGCAGCTTAGAAATGCCTTGATATTTGCACTACCTGTAGCTGTCATTCCACAGATATGAGGGTGGGATGCTCCCTGATCCCTGTATTCCCAAGATGTAGGGCTGACACTCCTGGGATTTCTCAGATTCTCTTGTTGGGGGTCTCATCCTTGGTACCCATTCTTCATTTTCCCTAAGTAATAAAATATAATAACCTAACTCCCCACACCCTGTTCCCCTTTTCCCTCATCTGATTGCACCAAACTCCATCGGTGCTCTCTATCCCACCTCTGTCTCATGCAGTGCAGCCTGGATCCGCACAGCCCCCTACAAGAACAGCCACGGAGGCTCTCTCCTGCGCTGGCACCGTTTGGCACCACTGGGGGCTGCAAGGAGAGGCTGCAGTGGAGAAGGTGCCCTCCACATAGGTCACCTCCTCCAGCTGCCATCAGGAAAGCACCAGCACAGCCAAGAGCTGTGCTTCAGGTGGCATAATACAAGTGCCTCCCATGCTGGAAAAGAAGAAAGTTAGGAAGCAGGGAGCTATCAGAACTATAAAGGGTTTCGTTTTGGAAATGCTGGGCAGAAGTGGTATGAAGATAAAAAGATAAGAAAGCAAGATCTTCCCACAGTAGATCAATATTGTTGGTATAATGGAGATCTTTGCAAAAGGCAAGGGCACACACTGCCTACATTAGCCATTGTAGTAGCAAGTGGTCCCTACTGTTCACATTTAAAAATGACCTTTTTGTCTTTCATTACTACCATGGAGATCAATAATCTCATGCATGAGGAGAGACACCAGTAACTGGAATGTCAAGGGGACAAAAAAATAAGGTTATGGTACTCTACCGTCTGCTGAATCACCTCTTTGTGAGTGTACCAAAACACCCTGCTTAAATTTCTTCTCCAATGCAGACATGGAAGATAAGGCTAGAACTCATCTTCATTCATTCTACATAATTAATCAGCAGTGATAAGAGCTTGATGAAGCAACATTTGCAGTAATGTAGATTTTAAAAATAGCTTCTATAATTTCCTCCATGTTTTCAGTTTCAGTCTACATTCATGCAGGATGTTATGCAAATCCATAATCATATCCTTTCCTCCCACACACATGCACTCATAGGAAGGCTGGCTGATACATACAGAAACAAAGCACATGCACCCATACAGAAACATGCTAGTGTTGAGATATAGGCATTAATTTTAAATATGCTGACAAATATTTATATTATTTTCATCATTCTTTTCAAGTGTATGTTTCTTTGTGTACTTACATACCACACTGCCACAACATGTCAGGTAAGCATAATGGTATCTTTACATTAAGCTGCAGACATGGCATGAGCACTGCTGGTGAGAGACACAGAGTATATATTCCAATGCATCTTCATTACATACAGTTATTCAGAAGATTTTTTCCTCCCTAAGTAGACCTCACAAAACTATTACTGCAAAGCCAATTTTAGACTCTATCATCCAATACATTTAGACAGAAAGGAGAAACAGAAAACAGAGAGGAAAAGAAGGAACAAAATACAAAAATAAAAAAAGATAGATATTAAAGATGAGAAAGGATGTAAAATACACAATCAGTCATTTTCTCTGCAATAAAGATGTGTCCAATAAGTCTTACTGAAAGAGTCTAGATAGTTATAGATACACAGCCCCTCATCTGAAACCTCTATCTCATATGTATAAATGTACACACAGAAGCATATCTATAGAGAGATATGTGTACACACACATATATGTATATATGTGTATTTTCATACCTGCTTGTATCAATGCACATAAATAAGTGTATATATGGGGTATATAAATACTACCTCAACCCCAAAACTTTTGCAAGGAGAAGACTTCCTGCAGTGAAGCAGACTGTCTGACACAACTGGGGAGCCAGCTTATGTAATTTCTGCCTCTAGTTTGCTCAAAATACAAAGGACAAATTTCTGCTTTACATGCTGCTTTTGCAAGTAGTGCCTTACAGGCAGATTTACAGCACCACCAACATCAACAACGACAGAGTGGGGATAAACTCACAGAAATTGCTGACACAACTCTGTAGATAGAAAATGCCCCGCGGTGGCCCAAAAATATAATCCACCAAACCACCCCAGACAATTTCTTGAAATTTCTTTCCTCATCATGTACTAATATACACCACTGTCATGTCTTGAAAGAAATTCAGGGCTTTCTACAGCAAAAAGAAGGATAAATTGCTTTATCTCTGCCAGAAGTGGAGCATGCCTCCTGTCATATCCCCAAAGCTGCTCCAGGGAGAGGATTTCCTCACATGGATTCAGGCAATTATTTTACATTGAATGAAAAGCAGGAACATTTCTGTTTCTGTGACTGAGCCTCCCTGGGGGTCCTCTGCTGCCAACAACCAGGGTGTGCAGCTCCTGGGAGATGGGTCTTGAGGGCTGAAGTGGTTTTGACAGACAGTGTCTCAGTGGGGCGCTGCCTCTGCCAGGTTCATTCTGGGGACTTCTCCCCACGGGTAGAAAGGTGGCAAGCCACCCTTCATCCACATCCCAACAGCAGGACAGCAGAAAATGAGGCATCAGTGGCTTTAGTTCAAACCTTGAGCCCAGCCTGGCAATCTTCTTCATCCAATGGGATTCAGTGATTGGGCTCCTGGGCATCCCTGAGCAGAGAATGCAATCACATTCCACAGAGCTCCCGGCTGTGGATTGCAGTGCTACTGAGCCTCCTTTTTCTATTAAAAAAAAACCCAGACAGCAAAACCCAACCNAAAAAAAACCCCCCCCCCCCCAAAAAAAAAAAAACCAAAAACCAAATACAACCCCCAAAAATCCTCCAGAGGTTTTCTGAAAAGCAGTCCTCAGCAGAGGTACAGAAAACTTCTCATGCTGGGCAGTGTTGTGCCCCTAGGGTTTGGGAAGAATCCCTCTGGCAGCACCCCAGGTGCAGACTGGGAGGGAGCCAAGTTCTCCCTTATGTTGCAGCCACCTGGCAGCTGCTGCTCCCTTCCAGGTATTGCTGAAAGAGTCACACTGCTGGATCATGGCCACACTGTGCTGGGCAGGAAGTAAAAATATATCAAAAGATGGTACCCTGGCTGAAAGGTGATTTATTGCAACTATGACAAGTTAAAGGACTGATTGCAGTGAAGCATTCTGCATTTTGCTTAATTTATTGGCATCACTTTCTATAAATGCAATAGGAAAACAAGCAGTGATTCCTTCCACAGAGTGGCCATTGCATTTCTCAGCTCCACATAGACTCCTTGTAAACTCAGTGTTTGAAATTAATGGCTGAGCATGTCCCTTGGTATCTGAGATGACATCATTAAGTGAAAGACAATTGAACTTTCATCACCAATCTAGTTTTAATTTAGGACATAGAAAATCACTTTTCCAAATTATTTGGTTGTATTCATGGACATCAGAGGTTCAAATTTTTTGGAGCACATCCACTGTGAATACTATTTTCTGCAACTTTTATTAGTCTGGAGAATGAATTGGTGCAGAATATGAGGAAAATAAATCTGGACATGTAAACCTTACAGCTTGAATCCACCCATCAGTAATGGAAATAAATGCTTGGGTGATTCAGTTCTACTTAAATTGAAACTCAAACTGATTGCAAGGGTAGCAAATACGATTTATCAATCTTTAACATCTCTGAATAGGCATGATTTTCATCTGAGTTTTTGCATTAATTTGTAGCTTTGAAAAACCGGGAACATTTTAAATTTTGCTATGTCCCCATGCAGTGGCTGAATCTCAACAGGGATTTTTACCTGAAGTACAGTATCCAACTGTCTGCTGCCTTACTTCTAAGTGTAATAATTAGTGTAGTTGTGCATTGAGAGCATTTGGGGCATAGCTCAGACAGGAAGAGAGAGTTACTCTACTTTCATGCTGTAGAAGCAAAACAGATTTGGCAAGCTCTGCAAAGTGATGACAGGGTTGAAAATATTACAAGTATTTGTGCATCAAGAAGTCCTGCTCAGCACTTGGCTTTTTCTGAGTACATTCTGCACACACCTGCACAAGCTAATCCCACAAAGAAACCAAGTTTTTGGTACTCAGTGAAGAGATGGAGAAACTTTTAGGGAGTTTTACTTGTAAAATGGGTGAAAGATATTTGCTTCTCCTTCAAGCCAGGAGGATTTGCTGAGCTGAGGTTGTGAGCAGCATTGCTAGCAGAAACCATTAGAAATGTCAGGACAAGCAATTTCTAATGCTGAAGGAGATGGAAACAACTTCCCAAGGAGCAGGACAGTGACAGGGATGTGTCTGTGACAACCACGCCAGGCTTTTCTAACATAGAGGTGTCCTGGGATATCCTGGGAAGACCCGAGACTCTGGGGGAAAAAAATGGCAGCATACAGTGAAAGCTTAAAACTCGTATCAAGAGGGGGAATGGCAGGGAATGGCTCAATGAGATGCCCCTGTATGACACAGCTTTAGGTAAACGTGTTCCCCTTGCACTCTGTGTGTGGTCATTTTTTGCCATTCATCAGTAAGAAGAGTGATTTCAGCTCAGTGAGCTGTCTATCTGTGCCAAATTCCATCTCAGTGCACCTCCCCAACCACATGTGCTTGTTCAAGGTATGGCACCCAGGGAGGAGCAAGAGCTATCAGCAAGGGCTTGAGATGAACACCACAAGTCACAAAAGGTGTGATAATAAAAAATCAACAGAAAGGGAAAAGACCGAGGCTTAAGAAAAAATTGTACCACTTAAAAGCAGCATGAACCTCTTGGGGGTAGAAAAAAAGCATAAAAAAGAGATTTTACAGTCCTCAGCAGGGGAGCAGAGAGAGGTTTGTGCTGCTGCTTCGCACAGTGCTGCTACACAGACACATTACAGATGCAAGCTCACCTTCAGTTAAGGTTGGCTTTCCAGTGCTTGAAGTTGCTAATCCTGCTGAATAGTCAGGCCCCAAATGAACTGACTCCCAAAGGGAGCTGTCAAGCAATACTTGCCCATTTAATTGACTAAGACCTGTTCCTAGTTTTTTTGCTGGCAATTGATGGATCTAGTACTTGTCTTTCCCCTACAAGATAGATCAATTGACAAGAAAAACTATTTAATGACAAAGCTTCTAAATGCTTGTCTAAGTTCTCTCTACATTTTAATAGTGGAGACAAGTTGTTCAATCAAGCGTGGCACCGAGGGCTGCAGCATTGAGTTGAAATTTATCAGCCACTCTGAAGAAAATGCTTTGGGTCACATTGTGGACAGAACATCCAGAGACACATTTAATGTGACAGGCTTTAGTATCCAATATCTATGAGTGTGGGTTGGAAGCAAGCTTGTAGCCCTGCTCTAAAATGCCAACTGAGCTCACAAGCACATAGACAGATTTGTTGGTTTAACCCCCAAGGCACTGTTGTGATTCAAAAAGTGGCATGAAGATGCAGATGGGCAGTCCTTGCCTTGCAATAGCCCTGTATTTGTCCTCCACTCATTTTTTGCCTCCAGGCACTCAGCATTATTTCACATCTACACAAGGATTTCACTGGTTCTGTTAGGCAATCCTTTCTCACAAGGCTTCCATGTTTTCCCTACCTTTACTGGTTGGAAGTACAGTAGCTTGAAGTCTTTGCTGAATAGACTTTATATTTCTAAATCACTGTTTTTATACATTTCAGAATTTGACCTAGGAGAAGATATTACATTATTTTGGAAAGTCTTCAACCATAGTCTGCTAAATTAGTAAACCCATTCATAATGAAATTTGACTGATTTTATAGTTTCCATACCTTTTGGGAATGTACCTAACTTGCCAGCACTTGAAGAGACAGTGTAAACTTTTCAGTTTTTACTTAGAAAGGTTTAAAGGGAGCCCATCTGGCCCCTTGCAATGATAGCTCACTGAGAGAAGAGGTTGCGCCAGTCTACCTTTGGGTGTTCAGAAACAACGGTGAGAAGGTGACAATCTCTTTTGTCTGGATTAGGTCCTGCTTCTCTCATTCAAACCACATGCTCATTTCAAAACTGAAGTTTTCAATCTAAGGATTAAGAACTACCATCCTCATCCAGTTCAGCACTGTGAGAACCCTCACTTGTGCACCATGCTATGTGTCCCAGTGTTGTATTATGTGAACTGAGTTAGGAGTTCAGCAGCAGCAGGATGGAACCACAGTACCCAGCCCTTGTTTCAGAGAAATGACAGCATAAAAATAACCCAGGAGTAAAAGCAGCCGAGGAGCAAAATCATACTTTGCCCATGGGATTTTCATAGCTTCTCCTTGCACCTTCTGTGTAAAGCAGGATGTGGTTTTTTGTCCTCCATGTTATTTGATAGTCTCAACTAAAGACCTCAAAATATATCTCACTCCAAAACTGTAAGCTGTTAGAAAGCAGAACCTATTGCACAGGTTGGAAGCGTGGCACTCTCCTGAATTTATCCATCTTTCCCTTTCTATCCTCTCTCTCACTGGGGTTTGTTAATAGAACCTGTCTCACCTTTTAATGTGAGGTTTCTTTTCCTGAAAAATGGGATAAGTCTAGTCATCATATGATACTGCACTCTTCATACCTAATTGAAAATGAGCATAATTTCCCTGCAAGTTTACCTGACCAAGGAAATCAAACAGTCAATTTCAGATCCCCCATCCGTGTTGATCATGCAGTACAGGACAATAACCTGTCCAGAAAAGGCTGCTCTGTCACCACTGATGGAAGGCTCATGCTCCAAGCTGAGCCTGCTGCCGTGCTTCAGCCACTGTCAAAATTAGAAGCACTGTGAATATCACTTAATCAGCTTTCTTGCACCCAAGTTTTGTCAGCCACAGATTCCCCACAGTTCACCAGCTGTCTCATTATTTACTGTTTCTTACAGTAAAAATTTAAGGCTGCCGAAAGAATTGCCAGACAACTTCCCATTTTTGTATGTGTAACAAACACCTGCAGTTATATTCCCTTAAAGGTCTGAAAATTCACCTGAAAATTGATTTTGGTTTTGAGGAGGCTTTAAGGAAAAAATGTAAACCCATTGCTGTTTTTGAGGTAAAAGAGGGTGAAATAGTAAATAAACTGAGTGAACCACTTACCTAGCACTGACTGAGTGGTTTTGTCAGCCTTCTTTGGAGAGGAAAGAGAAAGGAGATGGTTTGAACACATCTAAGAATAAGTAGCTCAGCTGTGTGCGGGCAGATGTGCTCCTCTTGCACCTGCCTCTGAGAATATGCAAAGTGCATGCATTCATCCACACCTGTTTATGTAGACACATCCTGACTTTTGAAGCTTCAAATTTGGTATCAAAATAATCCCTTCTGTGCAAAGCAGGTGTTTGTAAAGTTGCATACAGTTAATTTGTGAAAGAAAGCGTAATTCTGAAAGTTTGGCAATGTGCACCAGCCCCACAGAACAGGCTGCAGAGTTATGACTACTGGTTGACTCTGAGCACATACAGAAACTTCCTGTGTGTGGCTCACCAGCCTTACCCATCCTACAGCCATCATTGAGCAAGTCATCTTATTTTTTAGGAGAAGTCAAAATTATAGTAATGCTGACAGCAATGCATTAATTAACTGCAGTCTACTGGGGCTGCCTGTGGACTTGTGAAGTGTGAGATTTCTTTAGAATGACTGCTTGTGTGCAAAGCTGTGGATGCTCAGGTGATTCACTGAGGAAGTGCAAACAACCTTGTTCAACTCACGTTCATGTGCCCTTCCTGCCCCTGTTGACTGTCATTTTGTGCAAGGACTTCATCTGATGGCTTGAGGCCTCAGTGATTTCAGGTTTCTATCAAGAGTGCTATGTATAAAGTCGAACCCAAGTAGTCACATTTACTAAGACAAGAGGTCTTTATAATAACACACCTATACTATGATGAGGCAAACGAACATCTACATTCCTAAGAAATTACATTCTTTTAGGCTGAGTTTGTTCAACCACACTGTCCCAAATCTTTTACTGGCAATATTGAATACATTCCCTGGGAAGGACGTTTTCCATTCACAAATGCTTAAATAGGCTGGCAGAGGTGTCACTGGATACAGACATGCACACCGACTGGCTGGCAAAAAGGTGACGTCCAAAAGCAATTGGAGCCAAGAACTGTGGTCTCTTTACTGATCCTCATTTCCTCTGGTTTTTAATATTGGATCAATAGATGTCCTTGCTTTGACATCCTTCATCATCTGTACTGCAAATATCAATAACAAACCTGTACACAACACTGTTCAGAGAGGTTTGCTAATATGGTACTTAGAAGTAAGCTTCTTTTCTTCTTTGACATCACTGTAAGTTGTTATTTCATGTAAACATATTTTTTCTGCTCTTGTATATTATCCAGCCCTATTTAGAATATCTTTCCCCCGTGTCCCCCGAGAATGCCTTGCTTTTCTAGTTGAGCTGATCCTCCACATCCCTTTGCATTTAGAATAGATGAGTAACATGAATCCTAAAGGCTTTTTCTGCAGTCACCTGCAAGTTGCTGAAACACTTGGTGCCTTTAATTATCCCAAAAGTGAATGTTGCAACATGACTGCGCCACCTGCATGATTTGGGATCCAGAGGTGTGTTGGCTGCGTATATGGTACTCGCAAGGTTTGTTCCACAGCATCATCTACTATGCATACATACATATGCATTTCTGCAAGACAGGGATTGCTCTATCCAATGCATGCTGTGCCATGCCGGAGCTCTCCCAGCTACAAGCTGATATGTCTCAGTGGTGTAACGCAGCTTTGATCCCAGAATCACTGTAATTACATTACACTGTTGCTTCCTCTGAACTGCTTAGCTAAGCTGAGAAGCCATCTACAAGATGGTTTGGATTGGGTGACATCTTGCTCCCATGTCACTGCTGTGCATCAGGTGGAAGGGCAAGTTTGCTCCCAGACAGCCCTAGACCTGTCAGCCTCACTCAGCTGGTCCCACTTCCAGGCTTCCCAGCTGTGGCTGCTTGCCTCTTTCATTTGCACCACAGCACGGGCACTGCTTGGCTTGTCAACCAGAACTAGATGCCTTTGCTCTGCTATCGGCTGCTCATCTGTGCCTGGACTGCAGCTCACAGAGCACAGAGACTGCAGGGATGAACAGACCTGGAAATATCCCTCCTGTGCTGGATGGTGCATTTCCCCCACCACCCGGTGTGCCGGTTGCTTTTCACTGTCACCTGGCCCAGTGATGGACACTTACATTGGAATTTAGAAATCATGCAGGCTGCCAAAGGCAGCAGTCTCTGTGGTGGGGAATTGTGTGCTGCATAACAGGAGACTATCCCATTCCTACTCACATCTACAATGATAGTATTTGTTTACTAGTTTAGGCAGAGAAGCTGAGCCAAATAAATTGTCATTCTTTCATCCCTGCTTTGAAAAGCTCACTGTCACGATTATTATCATCAGGACAGCACCTGAAAATAAACCTGTTGAACACAATCAGAATACGTGAGGATGTGCCCAGCTAAAGAGGGGGTTGCTTGGATTCCAAATCCCAGACTGACAAAGACAGAATGTAGAAGGAAGGAGAAGGAATTTGAGGAATTGCAGATGTTCAGCCAAAACATTTTCTGCCTTAAAAAGAGAGGAAGAGAAAGATGTACAGATGGGAAGGATTACCTTGTGGCTGAGGGTCTCGGGAGCTCTGGCCTCATTTCCTGGCTTGCTCAGGATTCTCACACAACCTTGGCCAAAGTCCATTCATATGTCTGTGCCGCTGCTCCTCCATCATTACATGGATTTCCCCTCTCCAGCACTACCTCCTCTCTCTCTCTCTTTTATCTGCCTCACCTGCTGAGAGTATAAATTCTGCAGTGTACAGGCAGCCTCTGATTTCTGATTTCTCTTTGTCTGGATTTGATTGTCTCTGATTTGATTTGTTTCTGTTTGTACTGTGTCCAGCAACCTCAAGCAGAGCCTATGGATGATACCATAACAAAAACAAAATACACAGCTGAGTTTTTGAAGGCTTCTGTGTTAGAAAAAAAAACCAACAAAACAAACAATACTAAA
This sequence comes from Rhabdornis inornatus, assembly GCA_013397075.1. Lineage (NCBI taxonomy): Eukaryota > Metazoa > Chordata > Aves > Passeriformes > Rhabdornithidae > Rhabdornis > Rhabdornis inornatus. The sequence continues at coordinate 1,597,580 of VWZS01009097.1, forward strand.
GTGCTTTGCTTCTGATAAGTCAGTCATAAATTTTAAGAAAATCTGGCTCATTGTAACAGTGTAATGGGTTGGCTGCAGAGCAAACACTAACTAGCAGTTTCCTATGCTGTTACTATATGGATTTTTACATGATGTTTCCAAAGTTGTAGGCTCTGTCTGCTGTATTTAAATATTTGAGTAAAGTATATGCACAGGGACTGAAAACTTGAGTTTCCTAACAGTCAGCAGAGCTGTCTGCAGGTAAAATTCTTGTGTTAGCAATAATCCCGATAACAGACATGTGGCTGTTATCTCCACGAGCTGGATACCAATTGCCTCACAGGTGACAGCCCTCTTCCTGGCAAGGTCCAAGTTTCCAGGAAGCCGTAAGGTATCAGTCAGAAGTTTCATATATTTTCTGCATTATTTATGTAATTTTCTACACGATTGATGTAATTTAGAATAGCTGGCATTCACCTTAAAGAAGAATAAAAGTTTACTCAGAACCTAATGTGAATTGGTAAACAAGGGAGAAAAAAAAGAGAAAAACATACTCTTATCATTTTGTTCCGGAGTGTTTGTTTTCTATTATCAACAAGCTTCCTAGCAATAAAACTTGATTAGAGAAAGAGAAGATATAAATCAGAGTATGGGTACATACGGTTGCTGTTGATATTTTATGTGATATCGTTCTGACATATCAGGAAAATTTTCCAGGCAGTAGCAGCTTTACTTAAGGTGAATTTTATAATTATTTCAGCACTCAGGAGAGCTGTCACATTGCCCAGAGATGTATGAAAGGCTCTCACTGTAGCCTGTACTCCCCCAGCCAGACCCCTCTGGTGTCTGTCATAGGTCTGGGCTTCCCCTAGGTGCCAGAACCCCTGCTGAGTGATTGGATCTCACAGGATGGATGGGGCAGGCCTGATCCCCCAACCTCACATTTCAAGCTGATTCCTAGCTGACAGGCAGCAGGTACTTTCAGGCTTAACTCCATCAGGATTAGAAAGAGTTTCTTGAGATTTTTATCTCCAAGGGATTTGCCCAGAATACTTTTTTCTCTTTAGTTTAGTTTATTTAGCCCTGTTTAGGTCTCTTCCTAGTTTCCTCAGGTCCACAAGTGGATAAAGAGCTGAGTATAAAGCCTTGCATTTATGTTTACGCTTCATTTTTAGCTGGGGAAATAATTTCTCAGTGAAAAAACAACCAAATCTGTAACAGCCAGATGGAGTGAGCTTGAAATACCAGGCAGAAATCCCAGCACCAAGACTTGATGGAAACTCCAGAGTCTCTGCCATTCAGCTTTTCTCCAGCTGATAAAAGAAGAGGCTTGGATCTATGGTTAACAGTGGTTTATTATTTCTGCCAGGTGGGAAAGGGAGCTAGGGGCTGCCGAGGCTTTCCAGCTCTAGAGAGATAACGATACTATCCACAGACCTCCTGAGCCAATGGCAAAGGCATCTTCACCAAAGACACTCTACAGAGCTTGTTAGGAAAAAACCTTGCATGAACAACTTAAAGAATGACATGAGATAAACCAGTCCCTTTTATGTGCTTTATTTATTTATCTATAGATCCAGGGTAAACATTTGGCCAAACTAAGATCTCACATGGCCCAAGTTCAGTGTCTTAAAACAAGAATGGGTGAGAATCTGCCAATTGCCAGTGCTGGAGCCTCCTTGCCAGGTTTGTTATTAAGTACAGGATAGATGAAAGCATGTTATAGTGCTGAGGCAGTTGGCTACCAGGACACTGAGACATGAGAAACAGATAGTGCAAAGCCAGCTGAAGGAGTCAGTGAGGCTCATTTGCAAGGGAAATGCAAACACAGAGCTGATTGCGCTCCCTTAAATGGGAAAGTGTGTTAAATCTGATAAGCGTGCTCTCCTAAGCATGGGCTTGTCTCAGCATTTAGTTTCTGTTCTACAGCAGGTGAGGGAATGAATGCTGTTCTGAAACCCTGCACAGGTGAGAGACAGCAATTATTTCCCTCTACTTCTTCCAATATCTGCATAAATTAACATGAAGATACCCTTTGTATCTCCAAGGCACTCCACATATATTAACTAATTAATGCTTGCTGTACCCAGCTATGTTAAAGAAAGAATTATCCACATTTTGCTAATATTGAAATTCAGGTGGGAAGATTAAGTGCCCAGGAGTGAATCCATCTAAGCAGTTTAGTCAGTGAAGTCAAAGGGACTAAAAATTAATCCTATGTTTAAGATCTTTGGTGGACTGGGACCTGGGTCTTGCACAATACTGAGTACTCTGTAGGATCAGGCACACCCAAAGCCACAGAGGTGCCAGGTATGAGAATCTGACATGGAATTGCTCTCCAGGAGTTCAGATCTCAGGCCAGTGCCTGAACCCATCACATGCCTTCCAAACAAAACAAAAATGAGCTATTTTCTGATATGTATGGTCAGATAAGGCAGAAATCAGAAGACATACTTTGAACAAAAAGATGTTTCCCGAATATGAGTGGTGTATGTTTTCTTCATCACCACGTTTCCAATAGTATAATACATGAGTCTGGCACTTTCCAAAATCCTTCTTCTCTCCATCATTACTTGCAGTGCCTGTGGCAGAAAACATAAACTACTACCTGCTTGTTACATATAGCTCTTGACAAAAATTTTCACATCTCCCCGCACTCATAGAAACAGAGTTTGTTCTTCCAGAGTTTTGAAATTGGTTTTCCTGGCTTCACAGCTGCAACACTGCCAGACAACAGATCTGACAGTCCTCTCAGGAAGAAATTAATTGTAAAAAGGATTTAGAGGAGCCATGCAGACAGTGGGGTTTGATTACCTTCATTTGCATATTAGTTCTTAAACGCATAAGAATGTTTTTTAGGGCAAACTGGAGAGAGCCTTACCTGACCCTTTAGCAAGTTTTATCAGGTTCAAGTTCAGGCGTAGGCCCAGATCAGATGCCCAACAAAATATATCTGAAATGTTTCCCAGGGATGCTTGAATATGTCTCCATTACAGATTTGCTGCAACTTACTGATGTTGCACAAGATTGTGAGGTACACTCATAAGCAGCCCTCAAATGCACATATTATATGTTATTTTTACAAGGAAGGGACTTATTTGGGTACAGTTATTCATCAGCACCCGAATGTGTTGAGTGGGGCATTGGGGTATTTTTAGTTTCTAAAGAAATGGCTCCTTTGTTGACATGGAAAATAAACGGTGAACTCCTGAACAGGCTGGTCTTTTGTAGAGTTCCCAAAATTAGTCTAAACAGCTGGTGACTCATTGTTGGGATATTAATCAGAGCAAGATAAAAGTGTGTGCAAAAGAAGGGATGTGGCTTATTTGATGGGGTTATTGACTGATTTTGAATTAATTTATGAAAGAGACAGGTGTTGAGGGGGGTGAGACAGCAGCCATAGAAAGAGTAAAGGCTCAGATCAGGCAGCCCCTCCTGGTGTTGATAAGCTAAAAGGAAGAATATGTCTGCAAAGACAGAGGGATAAAAGAGACCAGCAGGGCAGGGCAGCTTGTGCAAGCCTGGTGCTCACAGAAGGCAGCCTTTGTGAGAGCGGCAATAAATCGGCATGTGTGCAAGGGTCAGAGATAAGGAAACCTGTGACCAGGCATGCCTTGTGTAAGGAGAAGACCTTTATTTCCCCTGTGCCTACTCTGTGCCAGCTATGCTGCTGTGACTGCTGCCAAAAGAAGAAGGTTTTAGTAGTAAACAACCAAATCCCATAGAATTAGATATGGTGGATCAAGCTTCACCTGCCTCTCCTTTTCATGCGCCGCAAAACTGCAACACCCAACGGTTCTGTGTAAAACGGAGCAAAGGCAGGGCAAGCAGTGAAGTGTGGAAAGAGGAAGCCACTGCTGATCACAAGGGAAGGAAGCAAGACACAGAGGGGACCCCTGTGGAGACAGACACTTCAGTGCTGCACTACTCAGGCTGAGCCAGGCCACTGACTACCATTATGAGGGCTGTAGAAAACACCAAGGTGGAGCAAGTAACTTTTCACAGCACCTGATGAAGTTTAGAAAAAAATTATCAGGAAAGCATAAATACTCTTCTTTCAAAAAATGCTGCTTAACTTAAATATTTTGGGGGGACTGTAGAATTTCTCTGCACAATATAGATGCACTTGATAGGCATGGCATGAAGCCGATCTTTGTGATCTAGCACACGTTTCCACAGTACAACTATTGATATGTTCTCCCCCTCTGAACTATGTAGCACTAATTTTTCACATGAGTAAACTAGCTTGAATATTGGCATAGAATGTAGAGAAATACACTGAGCATACAGATTTCTCTCTGTCCCTGTAATACTGCATGTATCTCTTGCCTGGATCTCTGGCTTTTCGCACTGGCAGCCCCTCTCTAATATTGATTTGGAATATAGATACATAATACACATATTATGGATTTATTTCCATCTTTGTTGAATCTCTGTTGGTTCGAAAAGTAGATAATCTGAAAGGATGAATTTTTCCCATAACATTGCTTTCTGTGCATACAGAGTCAGGAAATACTGTAACAAATATCTTCTAGCACAGCAAGTAACTTCCCTTTCACTGACTGCAACTCCTCCTCCTCAGCATCTGATGTCTGTCTCGGTGAAATGGCTCTGTGCTGTCGTAGCAGGGCCCTTTCACAGTGAGACATCCCATCTGTCTTCCTTTCCCACTGCATTGCAAATGTCCCTTTGCTTTAATACCAGTTGCTGAGCCTGCCTTTCGTCTACTGCTGCATGCTTCTAAGTGGGGATGTTGTAAAAAGGTCAGGCCGCCGGGGTTTGGGTTTGCTTCTTTTTCCTGATGACTTGGAGGTGGCATTTGGTTTTTATGCAGTGGTAGGACATAGTTTGTGACAGATGGTGTCTGTAAAGCTTGTGACAGCGTGGTATCACTCAGAACACAAGTGTGCACTCACCACACCATAGAGCCCTGGAAGGTGGCACATGTTCAGGTCTTCACCACAGAACAGCCAGCACTGCTCCTCAGTGAAAATGCTTCCAGCAACATGAAATATGATGGTCATGGTGACGCGCTGGAGTGCCACACCAAACTTCAGCTATATGCTCACAGCCTGAGCTGGTTGGATCAAAGTAGGTTCAGTGAACACTTTTACAGGTCTGCTCACTTAGCGTAGCCAGCTTTTGAGAGCCAGGAGCCCAAAATATATAGGCCTTAAGCTCAAAATTTTGTGAGATGCTCCTATTTAGCATAAAGGTTCAGTTCTCCATCTTTTATAGTCAGATTTGGTGCTTGCCGGTGTAAGAGGGCACCAAGTTGGGAAGCACACAGGTAGATCTAGGTGGGAGCCCTCTGCCTACCTTAGCAGACCACCCAATATATCTGCCAGAGGGGAACAGGCCTCTTTCTTCCCACCCTGAGAGGAAAAGCTAAAGCAAGTGCAGGAGCTTGTGTCCTTGACATGTCAGTTTATGACGGGGTGACCAGATCACATACAGTTGGCTGCCGCATGGGCATTTGATGAGCCTTACATTCGGTGATTAATGGGCAGGCTCCTGCCATCACAAAGCAAATTAAAGCATGTACAAGGACTGGTTGCTTTGTATGTGTGTCATTTCTCCCAGATGTTCATGTGCAGCACCAGCCATCACAATAACTGAACTGAACTGTTAATAAGCCATGACACTCATCCTGTGTTAAGAACTTGTTCTGTGTTCTCTTGTTTTTAGCCTACAGAACATTTTTTCCACATGCCCATTTCATTATCAACCATGCTGTTTGTAATCCACCGCCTCACTTTAATAGGATTTAGTTGTCAAATAGGATTTCCTTTAGTTTATAATCAGCATTAGCTCTCTTAACATCTTGCTGTTCTTTGTTAGTTTCATCAGAATTGATTAAGGGTTATAGTAGGTTTGGACTATTCCTGAGGACCATTGTATTGTGGGGTCTCCAAGTAGGTGACTGGTGACACACAAGTACCATTGCAGCCAGTGGTGGTCTAGGCCTCTCTAGAACTACTACTAAATGCAAGTGTCTAATACTGTTAGAATAATTTGTGTGGATAGAAAATGTGGGAGATATCACACAGGGCTATGCTCCTTTGGAGCAGCAGGGGGTCTCTGGGCTACTCAGATGGCAAAAAAACCCTGGCATATATGCCAGGGCATCAATTCCTTAGTAGCCAGTGGTTATGCCCTGGATGTGGTCTCAGATACATGGGCAGCAGAAAATGCCACCTTCGGCAGTGACATGCTTCTAGGTAACACCATGTCTTTTTCATCCAAGCCTTTATCTTATGTTTGTTTGGGAATGTTTTTCTACTTTCTTACTGCATTTAGGGGATGCGATACAAAGTCTTTACTTCTCAGTGAGATCAAAAGCATAATCACATCACTTCTTTCTTTTGAAAAAACCCACTTATGCAAACAGTTGTCAGTGAGGGGTTTTTGGCCTCATATGTATGCATGTTTCTTATTTTTGTGTATAAGGCTCACTTTTTGTCCAGGTTACCTCACCTCACCAGTCTAGTCATAACTTTAGCCTAATGTCATCAAACCCTCAGTGCCTGCCTACAGCTGCTCTTATGCTGAAGTTTAATAGGGGCTTTTATGAAATTTTTGAGCACAATGAAGATAAAAATAGGCAAAGCACAGGATGTTCATCAGGGCTTCTTTGTAGAAGAGCCTGAAGCTGCTACCTCTTTGGATCCCCATTGTTTCCTAACCTCACCCCTTGAGGGGGAGATGTATCCTTAGCCAATTGAGGAGAAGCAAAGCATGCTGCTAGAGGAAGTCTCTTACTGTGATTTCTCTGCAGGAAAAATATGTTTCGTTCGCTGTGATCCTTAGCTTTCTGGCACTGGAGTAAGGATTATAAAATCCACCCGTCTTCAACTCTCTTTTGCTAGAGGGATGACATACAGGAAACCTATCTGCTATCTATATATGAATGCCAAAAATATCTAGGTCATAATAGGCTCCTGATTATATCTTTATCCATTCCTTGAGAGTTAAAATTTATCTCACTTTACCTCACCTCTGAAGTTTTAATCTGGGGTAGTTTAAGAAAATTTATTTAAGGGAATTTTGCCTAAATTCCCTTAAATAAAACTGGAGTCACACTCAGATTGCTTAATTAGCACATTTTTTTTAACATTGGGGAATAAGAGCAAAATGCAATGAAACTGGTTTAATAGATTGAAAATTATGAGCATTTTATACTGTGTAATAGGACTTTGAGCAACTTCAACTAGCAGGCTTAACAACTCAAACTCTACCAGCTTTGAACACTGAAAATGCTGTTAAATTATTAAGCTTAGTCTCCACTGGCAAGGACATTCAATGTCTGAAACCTAACCAAAACCTCAAGGCAGTTTATAGCAGATAGTATAATGAACAGAACAAAGAGAAACTGGGATTTAAAAAAAAAATATTCTTTAACTCATCCCTCAAACTGAAAAAAATTAGAAACAGGAACGCTGAAACCTAAGCCAAAATTAAAACTTAAAAAATTCTCTTGTAGAAGAAAATTATATCGATTATCACTTCAGGCTGAAGGAAAACATATCAAATCTATTTCAAGCATTTTAATCCCTCATGAAATGAAGTGCAAAGTACAGACGGCGTTCAAAATGCAGGGAAGCAAGTAAAGAATGTAGTGCTTGTTTTATACAAAGGCTTAGTGGTTAAATATAAATTGAGCCAGAGGCAGGAGAGAAAGACGGATGGAGTAGAGGTCAGGGCATTCATTCAGGACTTGTAATACCCGTTCCTACCCCAATAACCTTTTAGATATGAAGAGGAGTGGCATTGACAGAAGATCCTTATATTACACACCCTGGTGCTTAGGCACTCTGGGGAGGTAAATGTAGACTCAGATCCTCTTTGGTTATGATGGGAATAAGAACTGGATTTCACGTATTCTGGGGATTGCTTAATCTCCGGACTTTGGGCAAAGCGCAGAAACATGAGTGGCAATACTTCTCTGTCCTGGGTTCCCGCATGCAAACCACACATTTTTTCAGTATAATCTGTTCTGCTGGTTCAAAAGCCTAGATATTAGCATTTACTAAAATGCTAACTTTACGTATGGAGTTTCCAAAATGGAAAATATTTGTGGGCTTCTTACACAGAATTAGTGAAACATTCAGACCATGGTAATGAGGAAACCTTGATGATATCTGTACCAGCTTCTGAGAGTCAGCTAAAAGGAAAAAAAACAGGTGTAGGTGGGGAAAAATTGTGTCAGTTGAATCTGGGACTAGTTTTAACATACTGGATTTCTGCAAAATCAAGCAAGAATATATTTCATTCAAATTGGAGAAAAAGATGGTTTACTCAGTTTCTTGCATAAGTATTAAATAAAAAATCTACATCATATCACATCATGTCTCTGATCCCACCAAGAGATTTCCCCCTCCTGGCACCCTGCATTTCTGCCATGGTGCCTCAGTGGTCGCCATGAGTTGCCACTGTTCCTCCTGGTTCTTTCAACTCATGGCTAGAAACAACTTGGAGAAGCAGCTTAAGATGCTGCCACCCTACTGCCAAGAGGCAGCCTGTGAATCTCAGTCATGTTTCCTTTTCTACGCTCACAACCAGTCAAGGTCAAGATGTCCTAAGTGTTTACAGGAGATCACTGATGAATGGAGAGCTGCTCAGACATGCTGAATTGCAGATAGCTGCTTTAACTGACTTAATTAGAACATGCTCAGTATAAATGCTGTATGAAGATGAATTCTGCTCCTGTTAGCAGCTAAGTGGTCTTTATCTAGAGGCTAAATAGGTTGGGAAGAAAATTGAGATATGGACAAACTTCAAATAAATCATAAAGGGAAGGTGAATAAACAAAGAACTGAGTGCAAGACTGAAACACACATGGTGATTTGATCGTATAAATATATACTGTGCACTCCTATAGAAGTGTCAATTTTCCAGGTCAAGCGGAAAGAGTTATGAGAGAGTTTGACCCAGTTATTGCTGAGACCCTCTGAGGCAATTCAATATTGGATTACTGCTAGTAAAGGGCATGCAGAACAAAATACAATCTTTGCTAATTGCAGTGAGCTTGCAAGAGCAATTTTTTTTACTGTAATAAAGAAAGCCAAGTGTTATTCAGGAGTTCTGGATTCTACTCAAGATCTGTCACTAACAGCAGATGCCAGTAATAAATACAGGCACATTTCCAGAAATGCAATAAATATGGAGTTATACTTTGTTTTTCCCATTAGACCTATTTTAGAATAAGATATATGCTTCAAACAAAAGGAAATAGAATATGTTCGTATTCTTCAAAGACACACCTGGAATTTATTAATCAGTTTTAAATGTCTTATTGTTCTTTTTTTTCCTCCTGATCCCTCTAGTAACACAATCCTTGATGACGAACCTGCCACTCCCCACCCCCTAAATGAGCAGAGTGATGAGAAGAGTGTGGGGGATCTTTGTTCTCTCTTATGCTGCCTTTCACTTATTTCTGGAATTCCAAAAGATGGCTCCTTTGTTAGTCCGGCAAAGTACAATTTCATTGCATCTCTAAATTTTTATGGAGACCACTTCTGCCTTTTATGTTTTACCACTTCCAGGAAAACTGCCTTATTTCAGCTCTTCCTTCCTTTCAGAAAGGGACCATGCCCTGTAGCAAACTATTACATGGAAAGATCCTGTTTTGAATGCTTTTTGTGAGTAATTTTATGACAAATTATTCCTGTCTACTCTACCAAGGACAGAAATGCTGAAGAGACACTTGATAGCATTCATCTCGCCTAACCTGAGGCATCTGCCAGGTAGATGTCTCCACTTGAGCTAGACCAGGGTTCCCTTCCTAGACTAATGGACAGAAACATACATTTCTAGTTCGTGAGTCATCTGATCTGGTTTGGATGATTACCTCAGGACAAGATGAATCACAAGGGAGAAGGGCTCATTTCTCTCTGCTGATAAGAAAAAATAACTCAGATGGAGACATCTCTTTTTGTAGATGCCTACATTTAGATGAGAGGCATTGCAGCCTCTGAAAGATCAAGAATTAGTGTCTGGCATTAATTCCATAAAATTTCAAGAGCTACCCACTTTTCTGAGAGCATTTAGACAGTTTGACCATTGCTGCTGGAGTTCTGTCAAAGATTTTCTGTTAGGGCAAGGCTTTGTTTTCTCTGTTCATATTACTCCTAACAGGATAAAAGCCTATTAAAAAACTTTCAGGAAAAAAAGGGTTATTTCCTTAGTGCTGAGGTTAATCTATTGTTTTGTGATTTTAAAGGAAGTCTCAGAGCTTAAATGGTATAATGAAAACTTACAAGAAGATTGCACTAACAAAAACCACAAAAAAATTTATTTCTGTAGCCTTATTCCCAAAAGTCTAGGTATATATCTCAAATCATTAGTGCAGAAGAAAGCATTATAATTTTTCCTTGCTCAGCCTTAAAGATTGTCATTCTGATGTTATTTTATTCCTGAGTTCTGCATATTGCTGCTACTTACTTTAAAAATCAAGTTAACTAGAAGACCCTGTAGCTTTTGTGAAAAATGCAGGATTAAAATATTGACGAGAGGTCCTGTCTCAGCTGCTAAGTGCCTGGGAATTTTGAATGTGACACTGTAATTCCTCTCACCTCACCTTTTAGAATCATTGAATCTTAGAATCATTTAGGTTGGAAAAGACCTTTATTATCATTGAGTCCAACTGTTAACGTGGTACTGCCAAGCTCAGCCCTAAACCATGTCCCTAAGTGCCACATCTATATCTCTTTTAAAAATCTCCCAAGCTGGTGATGCAGCCACTTTCCTGGGCAGCCTGTTCCAATGTCTAACTGCCCTTTTGGTGAAGAAATTGTTCCTAATATCTAAATCTCTTCTGGTCTAACTCCAGGTAATTTCCTGATGTTCTATCGCTTCTTACTTGGGAGGGGGGACTTACCCCCACCTGGCTACAGCCTCCTTTCAGGTGGTTGTAGAAAGTGGTAAGGTTGTCCCTAACCTCGTTTTCTCCAGGTTAAACACCCTCATCTCCTTCAGCTGCTCCTCATAGCATTTGTGCTCCAGAACCTTCATCAGCTCCACTGTCCTTCTCTGGACTCATCACCTGGACTCCAGCACCTCAGTGTCTTGTAGTGAGGGGCCCAGAACTGAGCACAGGATTTGAGGAGTGGCCTCATCAGTGCTGAGTACAGGGGGACAATCCCTGCCCTGGTCCAGTTGGCCACACTATTTATAATACAGGCCAGGCTGCCCTTGGCCCTCTTCTCAGCAGCTGTGGACCAGCACCTCCAGGGTTTTTTCTGCCAGGCAGCTTTCCAGCCACTCTTCCTTGAGCCTGTAGCACTGCCTGGGATTGTTGTGACCTAAGAGCAGGACTTGGCACTCGGCCTTCTTAACCCTCACACAACTGGCCCTGGCCCATTGATCCAGCCTGCCCAGATCCCTCTGCAGAGCCATCCTGCCCTCCAGCAGATCAATACTTCCACCCAACTTGGTGTCATCTGCGAACTTTCTTGTTCCCCTCACCCAGGTCATCAATAGTTACTGAGCAGAACTGGCCCTAGTATTGAGCTCCAGGAAATCCTACTGGCACCTGACAGCCAGCTGAGTTTGACTCCATCCACCACCCACTCTCTGGCCCCAGCCATCCAGCCAGTTTTTTACCCAAAGAACAGAGCACCTGTCCAAGACATGAGCAGCCAGTTTCTCCAAGAGAATTCCCTGGGAGACAGTGTCAAGGGCTTTACCAAACTTCAGGCAGATATCATCCACATCCTTTCCCTCATCTGGTAAATGTGTCACCTTGTCATAGGAGGAGATCAGGTTGGTGGAGCAGGACCAGCCTTTGACAAACCCATGTTTGTGCTGGCTGGGCCTGATCCCCTGGCTGTCCTGTACGTGCTGCATGGCAGCACTCAGGATGATCTGCTCCATGACCTTTCCCAGCACTGAGGTCAGGCTGACAGGCCTCTAGTTACCCAGATCGTCCTTCCAGTCCTACTTGTAGATGAACAAAATATTTGCCAACTTCTAAACACCTGGGATCTACCTGGTTAGCCAGGACTGCTGATAAATGAGGGAAAGTGTCTTAGTGAGCATTTCCATCAGCTCCCTAAATATCCCTTTAGTGGATCTCATGTGGTCCCATAGGCTTGTGTGTGTGTAAGTGGTGCATCAGGTCTCTGACCTTTCACCTTGGATTATGGGAGTTGTGCTCTCTGTCCCTCTCTTCCAGCTCAGGGAGCTAGGTGCCTGAAGAACAATTGGTTTTGCTATTGAAGACTGGAGCAAAGAAAGCCTTGGGCATCTCATCCTTTCCCTTATCCTTTTTATGTTTCTCTCTCCATTCAGCAGAGTACGGAAATTTTCCTTAGCCCTACTTGTGTTGCTGCTGATGTATTTATAGACACATTTTTTATTGTCCTTTATGGCAGTAGCCAGATTAAATTCTAGTTGGGCTTTGGCCCTTCTGACTTTTCTCCCTGCCATAACTTCATGACATCTTTGCAATCCTCCTGAGCTGCCTGCTTCTTCTTCCAAAGGTTGTAAACACTCTCCTTTTTTCCAGAGTTCCAGCCAAGTCTCTCTGTTCAATCAGGCCAGTTTTCTTCCCTGCCAGCTTGTTTTTTGGCATATGGAGATGGGCTCTCTAGTGCCTTAACATTTCTTTCCTGAAGAATGTCCAGCTTTCCTGGACTCCTTGGCCCCTCAGAACCATCTTCCAAGGGACTCCCTCATCCATCTCCTAAAGAGGCCAAAGTCCACCACTCCACAAGTCTGAGGCAGCGGTTCTGCTGGCCCCCCTCCTTACTTCTCCAAGAAGGTAAAATTAATTCATTCATTTGTTGTCACCTGCAAACTGACTGAGAGAGCCTTCCTTTGCTTTGCCCAAGATGGCCTCCAGCCATCACATCATCCCCAAGTTCATGAACAGCAGGTCCAACAGGGCACCTTCACCAGCTGGGGCCTTCACATGCTATGGCAGGAAGCTATGAACTTCCACACACTCCAGGAACCTCCTGGACAGTTTCCTCTCTGCTGTATTTTCAGCAGATGTCTGGTAAGCTGAAGTCCCCTGCAAAACAAGGTCCAGCAATCATGGGATGGCTCCCAGCTGCTTATACAATATTTCATTTGCTTCTTCATCCTGGTTGCGTGGTTTATAACAGACTCCCAGCAGGATATCTGCCCTGTTGGCCTTTCCCCTGATCTTTAACCGCAGACACTCAACTCTGTCATTGCCATTATTAAACACCAGACAATCAAAACCACTCCCTAACACACAGGGCTACTCCACCACATCTTCTTCCTTGCCTGTTTGTTCTGGACAGTTTATAGCCATCCAGCACTTCAGATGTGTGAGTCATTCACCATGTCTCCATGAGGGCAACCATGTCATGGTTTTTCAGCTGTTCAATGGCTTCCAGCTCCTCTCGCTTGTTGCCCATGCTGTGTGCATTTGTGTAAATGCACTTCATTTGGGCTATTGATCCTGTTACTTTTGTGGGGAAGAAGCCCTAATTCTTACATTCTCAGGCATTTCTGTGGTTTTTAACACATCAATGTCCCTTGTGTCTTAGCTGCCACATGGATCTCCGTCCCCTACCTCCACTGAGATGGGAGACCAAAGGACATCTCTAGCACACAGTCCCTCAAACATCAGTGTGCCACCCTAGGCTCATCTCTAGAGGGCCTGGTGTTATCCCTTTATAAGAGCTAAGCCTCTGTGAGATAGTCACTTGCCCAACTGGGATCAGGTAGCTGTGGTGTTACTCAAGTATTAACTGCATATTAGTCACCTGTTAACAGAAAGGTTAAACCAGAACTGCATGACCAGCCAGCACTCAGAGAGATAAAGAGAGTGTGAGCTAAACAACACAATCTGCAAAGCTCTTCTGCTCTTTGAACACATGCATGGAGAGAAACACTGCTCCTCAGTTCCCATGCATCACTGGGGAAGGACTCTGAAAGCACGCACCAAACCTGGTGGCCCTGGAAAGTGTACGCCTCAGGGAAAGAGTCCTAATTCAGTTTACTATAATGTAACACAGTTTATTGAATAGTCACCATTCAGATCACAGCGTTTAGATTTGTGGCTCCCAGTAATGTCTGCAACAGGTGCAAAACTGAACTGGGAGCAGGGAACAAAGAGATCTCTAAGAGCATGTTGTGAGAAAGTCAGTCCTAGGGAAAACGTTATTGTTAAATATGCAGATTTAGTGTATATTCAAGGATATCTAAAACTTATCTCTGATTCTGAAAACATATTGGGATTAAAATGACATAGACCTAAATTAATACTATTGATATGAACAATCATCATAATACAAAACGGCACAAATACCTCTCTTTTAAATTTATTCATCCGCCTTTGAAAAGATGCATGTGCCCTTATTAAATCAAATATACTCTGTTTTCTCATCAATTTTTCGTCTCATTTTTGCCCATTTGTTCTTTTTAAGAAAAATTCTGGCATTTCAAATCATGTAGTTCGCTGCATTGTTACAAATGCTTATAAATGCCTGTGATATATCCACTGATGATGGATGACATGCAGACATTAAATAAGAAAGCTATTTTAATTATTTGTATAAAGAAGTCACTATACAGAGTCTTTTTAACAGGCATTGTCTGGTTTTAAACAGATCTTTAGATGAAGCTTCATTAGAAATACTGTAGTAATTAAAGACCCTACTATGTTGAGAAGAACTTAGCAGAACTGTAAAGCTAATATTGAAAAGATGTTAAAATTGAAGTTTCAGTCCCATATGTAGCCCTAACTGTTGTTCTCAAGACCAATGAGCCTGTCCCTCAAAAATTTCTCACAGTGAGCCCTCCTTGGCTAACCAATTGCACACATCTTCCATATGACAAGTGTCTAACACAAAATGCCATTTCCTGCAATTTAAATAAAGGGCTCCAGTCTGCTTTGTATCAGACAGATATAGCATACTAGCTGAGCACATGGTTATCTCCATTTCTCCATGATGCTTGTTGACAGCACAGCACTTTTCCTACTTTGGCTATTGCACAGATTTCATGAGCCCATCTTCCAATGCATTCACATTCAACTCATTTCTGTTGAACCATTTTAAGTATCCTCTTCCCCCTCTCCCCCATCCACGTCCTGTAATATCTTAAATATATACTCTGAGCCTGTGAACTCTGATAATATGCCTCAGTCAGTCATACAAGTTAAATGAAGTATGAATAGAAGGTAAGTGGAAGGTAATAGGATGGAATTAATGTCGTTTTGGAGGATCTTGATTTCCAGACAGCAAACCTGTGTTTCAGTGTCTAATGCCCTGAAAATAAAAGGTCGTGGATGGACACAAATGTTATGTTACTGCTTAAGACATATACATGAGGAAGACACATTACTATTAAATCCTTTTTCCATTCATTTAATAGATAAAACAATTCCACCGTTTCTCTACTCCAAAATAGCTGTACAATGCATCCCATCTCATCCTGATTTATTGGTTTTCATCCTTCCCAATATGTGTGGAGTCCTTTTGGCAGGGGCTGGCATTCTCTCATCTGTTGTATCCTGATGCACATCTGCTCGGAAGTGTCACATGTAGGTCAGGCACAGCCAGAGCCACAGACAAATAGTACAGAGGCAGATGGTTACCAACTCCACTATGGGCAAGATGTTGGCTAAACAAGGTAATCACTTGCTCTGCTCTCAAATATATTCCCCATTTCAATAAAGATTTTTCCACCATCTTTTGAAAAATGGTGGCTAACTCCTGACAAAGGTTTCTCTATGGCATGCTGCAACTTATCATTGCCAACAGCCTTTGTTATTTGCCTGAGCTTTAGCAGCATCATATAGTTTAGTTATAAATTGTTCACATATCGCTCTTCAGAGAGGTCATAAAGTGAGCCATTTTTTGATAAAGGACAGGAAGGAATCCTTCCATCCTGATCTCTAGTGTAAATGTTAAACCCATCACTAACACCTAATCCAAAATTAATAACATATTCCAGCACTACCACTGCTGGAGTTCATCTCTCTGTTATCTTCCATGTTTTATTATCTTGACAGTTTTTCCTTCATAGCAAGATGATAGTTTACCTCAAAATGTTGGGTCATGCTTCTCTTTTAAATGCAGAACCAGAGTTCTGGCTAAATACACTAATTTTAAATCAGTCAATAACCTGAATATGAAGGTTGTTTTATATCTATTAAGATGCTGCTTGAGGTTTTGGTATTTTGGGATTGATTTCCAGTGTCTACGTGATATGTTTAACAATACTAATGATGAACTGATAATTATAGCTTGGGCTATTATGTGATGTCTAAAATGTGATGGGTGTTTACTCTGTAAATCTTGAGAACAATTCTGTATCAACTACTGATTATTTAGCTTCATGAAAGACTACTACAATTAAATCATCAATTATATATGAAGATTAACACTAGTTTCACGGTCATTGTCCTTTTCTTCAGTCATCTGTACTGAGTGAATAAACTGGTAGAAAAGAATTTTCCTTAGCCCTTCTAAAAAGAGCTTCAGTTGTGTTGATATGCAATGAAATGTGCTATTGAAATAATATTTCAGGTTAATATTTACAGGCATTTCTGTTCTGTACACATACATTGACTGGGCTCATCTGCACTGTGCAGACATGCACATTTCTTGTTGGCCAGTGATAATAGTAATTACAATAGCAATGCTAATACTGCTCTTCTGTGTGAGGCACATTGATATCTCTGGGGGAAAAGTGCTATGGAAGAAGACGGTAATGTTTTGTTACATCATACAAGTTACACTGTTCTCTCATGTAGTAACATTCTGTAAAAACAGCATTGTCAAAATGGTTGCTGTATTGTTGCTATTACAACAGTAACTATACCTTGAATAATTTTTAAAAATTCAGGCTTATATACAGTAATACTCTGAATTTTTTTTACACTTTCTTTTGTTTAAATGTACAGATCCTGAAGTGTACAGAGAAGACAAGATTATATGAGGAGATATCATTAGATGATACCATTATTTATGTGCTCATTTATTTTCCCATTCTGAGCATGAGTGTGAATGATTGGACTCAAGCCTTACATTTTCAGATTTCAAAGCCATGTGATGACAAGAGACACAGCTCAGCCAAAATTCCTATTTACTTCACTTCCATTTTGCCTATATAACATCTGCAGGATCTGTGCCTCATACCAATTCCAGCTCCTTTGATGTAATAAGTATTATCTGCCATTTTTGCACTGCTACTAAGTGGCAGGAGATGTGCTATTTAGTTGTCATGATCAGGACTATGTCTGACTGTGTTGCTCAAGAAAAGCTGTGCTCCTACTTAGCATCAGTACACAGCTACTCCTACCTAAAATATTCCTTTACAAAAATCTCTTATTCAGTGAAGTACCCCAAATTGGTATACACTAGTTGAAGAGATTCCCATCTGCTTTGTGAGTGCCCCTGTTAGCTGCCAGGATTTGTAAATACAGTAAATGGTATTTTTAACGTTTCAATCACATTGTGAAATCAGTTATTTTGTGAAATGGCTGTTTTTTAATATGATTGTGACACCTACGATATTGGACTCTCTTAAGAGGAGACAAATTGACAGGACACATACTGAGAAAACTGAAAGGTCTGTGTACAACTCCAGATTTGCTGAAGAACTAAAATAATTGAAAAACTGTTCATTTTCCCTTTCTCTTGGCAGCTTATTCAGAATGATGACACACCCAGTATCTAAAGTCAAATGGCTTCTGCTTAACAATCTCAAAGACAGAGGGGAAAAGCATTGACGTCATTGAAGTCTACAGGATTTTGGCATTTGATTTCAATGGGTGAGAAATCAGCCTGTGATTCCTAAGGGGCATAGAGGATCACAAGCTACAGATGACTGCAAACTACACTTGGGATGACTGGACGTTGCATGTGCAGTTATGGGAGAGAGCATGGACAACTCCAGTGATGTGCAGGAAACCTTGCAATGTATAAGAGCAAGAAGAAGGCAATATATAACTTAGGAAAAGTGCACAGAAATTACCCAGTTCTCACATACCTAATGGGAAATAGTAATTTTTTTCACTGTACTTTTGTACAAATTGCTGTATGTTCTGCATGCAGCAGATGCACAAAGACAATTGCATGCCAGGTGCATGTGCATGCTTCTAAGATCCTGACAAACCAGCTATCCAGACTGGGCCCCTTGTTGGAAGGTGCCACCAGGTTCATTTAGCCATTAAGTACTAGGATGTCATCCTGACACAGCATCAAGTTGTGGCCGAAGACACTCCTGTCTCCAACCATTTG
Source organism: Rhabdornis inornatus (assembly GCA_013397075.1). Taxonomy (NCBI): domain Eukaryota; kingdom Metazoa; phylum Chordata; class Aves; order Passeriformes; family Rhabdornithidae; genus Rhabdornis; species Rhabdornis inornatus. The sequence goes on from VWZS01009097.1 coordinate 1,615,783, forward strand.
CATGTAGATTTCACTTGGGACTTAAAAGGAAGAACAGACACCATTTACAATTTTCTCCAAGGACATTAAGAGAGGAGCTGGCTTTCTATGCCTGATCTGTATTCTGAGGTTGTGTTAACTGGGGACAGCAAACTCTGCATCAAACCTGCTGTGGAAAAGTTGGAGTGGAGTAACAGTTCACTAAATTGTTTGTGCTTCTTCTTCTAGACGCAAGGAAGTAGATTAACAGCTGTGTTTGTGAAGCACTTTGAAATCTACAGATTAAATGTAGTGCCTAAAGTCATGTGCAGTGCTAAATACTTTTATTGTCTTCTGAAATTAGAAACACCTTTGAAACAATTTCAAACCCTTCTCCCACGTAGTCAAATAAAGGAAATTAATCTTGGCCACAATTAACTTTCTATCCTCATTTCTCAACCTGCTCCATCTGCTACTTCATCTGACCTGTTCCTACACTCCACTGATCAAATGCAGTTGCAAGCTTATCCATCATCTTACAGCATAATGAAGTGTAAACCTTTTCTGAATCAATCTGTCATGTGAACCATAATTTGGAGTTCAAAAGATTGCATCCAAGACCATTTTAATCTTTAATCACAACCATGCTGAATGATGGGCTACTTGCCATTAGTAAATGTGTCTCCCCTTTGCTGCTCAGCATTCTCAATGAGTCCAGAAATTCCACAATTTTAATAAATGTTTGGAATTTATCAAAAATATTTAAAAAAACTCAACAACAACAACAAAAAAAACCCACCCCACAATAAATATTTTTCTTAAATGACCTTGTTTAATAGCTTAATGTCTAGATTCCTATTTGAGGTGAGTAAAAGAGAAAACATGATAGCAAAATTATCTCAGTGACCTGGAAGCACATGCTGGAAGCAAAGACACAAAGCTAAATATTATTATATATGGAGTATTGCCTGTATCCTTCAATTTTGCCTCATATCATCTGTTTTTACATAAAGACTAGTTCAAAACAGCCTGCAAAAAAAGCAATCATACACCATTTCATGCATAAGACTGACGTAATCAAGCAGCAATATAGCACTGATACACTAAAGCCAAAACTTGACATCATTGGTTTTCAATACTGTTGTCAGATAATACTAATAGTAACTGAATCCAGCATCTGGTTCTCAGGAAGGAAAAACAGTCTTTCTCTGCGAGTCCTCACATCCACAATATGTAATATTAAATTCAGAATGGCCAAGCTGTAAAATACCTTACAAAGAGCAAGGAGAACCTTGAGGAACACAGGGGAAGCTAGAGGCGAACAAACAAAATCAGAGTTCCACCAACCCACAAAGGTGAAGAACGATGAGGTTTGAAGCATTCAACAGCCTCACTCATCACTAAAAGAGGTTAATTAAGACTAGATATTTATCACTATTTTAATAAAGGATTAGAAATGCAGACTGCACTTTCAAAGAACAGTGTAGACAACATTTAGATAAGTAGAATTATTCAAATTGGTAACACCCAATGAAATACACACTGGCAAACTTGTGGATCTTGCTGAAGCAACTTGTGTTTATCAATTGTCTTCAAGAGGTTATGGGATGCTTAGAGAAGGGTAAAGTGGCAATATGGCATGCATTTTTAGAGGGTGGAGGGCAGCCTGAGGAGCTAGAGCTCAAGGAATGCAACTTTGGTGTGTAGAACAAGTTTTTGAGCAAACTTATTAAGCGAACACTGCTGAAGCACCCAAAGGATAATAGAGTGATTGAAACCCAGCAATCCTGGAGTTATTGAGAAAAATCATGTCAAACCAATCTCCAAAGTAAACTTTGTGTCAGATCTGCCAGCCCTGTATGGCTGCCCTGCCTGTACAGTTCAGACAACAAATTCACCTGGCCACTCATTGCCCACTTGATGATGAGCCAAAGAGCTCTCCAACCTCCACCCACTGTAACAGCAGCTTAGATATCTAGCTCAATGGAAGACATGCACACTGAAGGAAAAATATGCTTAGAGCTGGTTTTGGTTTTGTTAAATATGGGTGTGTTTCAAAAAATGTTCAGGAATTTACCATAGATTTTGTCATGTTAAGCAGCGTGTAGAATAGAACTGAAAAACAATTTTTTCTGCCATTCATAGATGACAGCTAACTGAGAAGGGATGCAAGTACTTTAGAGGACAGGGATAACATTTTAAATTATTTTGACAAGCTGCAGAAGTGATCCAAGGTCTGCAGGATGCTCAGTAGAAAGAAATTCAAAAAGCTTCCTTTAGTCATAAGATGTGAATACAGAAATGCATGATGGAGAACTAGCAGCAAGTCGCCATTAGAGTGGAAAATGATTCAGCAATTGCTGTGATTCACAAGCTAAAAACGTGTGTGGGATGGTGCAACAGAAAAGACAACTCCCATTCTTGGATTCACTGGCAGGAATGTCATGTGCAAGACACCAGAAGTATTTAACATTCTCTGATCCATAACGATAAGTTTCCTGCCAGAGTGTTACTCTATTCAGGGCCGATAACCACACTTTAAAGAAAGACATGAGAAGCTGCAGAGAGATTGGAGGAGAAAAATAAGTATGACAGGAGAGCTACAAAATATTATTCCTGTATAAATTAGAGAATTTTGCTGTGTTTACTGTGGGGAAGACCCAGGGGGTAAGGGAGGGCAGGAACCCATACAAACCCCCCAGCTTATCAGGTTATAATGCAAGGGAGGGGGAATCAAACTTCCTCTGTCTGCTAAGAGCAGTACACAATTATAATTGGCTTGATTTGCATCAGCGAGATGTATTTAAATCCTGGAGCCTTTTATGAAAGATTTTTGGGAACAGGTTCTACAAAAAGGGATGGTTAATACAGCATCAAAGCAGCAGAAGGTGGACCCATGGCTTTTCTGTGGAGAGGTGCTAGAAACAGCAAAACTGCCTCAGAAACCATTGCTCACCCCAACATCTCCCTACTACAGGGGAACAGAAAGACACCCAGAGGGGCTGAGGAAGTGGCTGACAAGCGGCTGAGAAGATCTTGAATGTGCTGGGCAAAGGGCAGCTGAGGAATAGCCCTGGTTTCGTGGCTTTCCTCTGTAGTAGACAGGCCTTTCCCACAGCCCACTGAAACCTCACCATGGAACTCGCTTGAGACTTGGAGGCTTGTGTTTCTTTGGCTGTTGATTGAACATAATATGCAAATGGCCAGTTCATTTTTTCTCTGGCTGCAAAGGTGGAGTGATGGTAGTTTTATTATAGCATGAGTGTTCTTCAGTAAGATAGTTAATGAGCTGTCAAGACTTCTGTAATAAACTTCTCTGTCAAAGTTGTGATAACTCACTGCAAAATGAACCTTACTTTTAGTCATTCCTCAGAAATGTGTTTTACCAATTTTGAGAAATAAGCCTCATCTTTTTCAAGAGTCTTATATCTCAGTAAAAACAAACTGTGAGACTTTCCCAGAGCAACAGGGTAGGGTTCTTTTAATACTAATATAATTACTCCTTTTTGCTTATAGTGGAAATATGTGTGTTGTAGAGTTGTAAAACAGTGGAGGAAATCGGGAAATTCTGCCTATCAGTACCATTACTTCTGCCTCATGCCATTTCTCTTTCCTCATGTGTTCTCTTCCTGAGAAGACAGCTAATCCTGACCACCAGTAACCGAGAGCACACAGACCTCCAGAAGGGACATGATGGTGCTTTATAACACAGCACATTTGCTTGTCTTGACATTTTATGAATTAGAAAAATGTCAATTTTTATTTGCCACCCCCAGCCTTTTCCTTCCAACATACATTACTCAGAGCTGTGCTCAAAGGGGCTGGAGGAAGAGATGAAGGTCTTTGTTGTAAATAATTTGTCTGAAAGCACATTTCCTTTTGCAAGATATGCACACTGTTTACAGTCCATGACTTTAATTACTGTTTAAAGTTTTACAGTGTGGACATACTTCAGCTGATTTTCTTCCTAAGCTTTCTGCTGCCTTTCCAATTTTCATGTCTTATGGCTTGACAAAAAAATCACAGGCTCGTATTTCTTGTCTACAAGCTGATCCAGGCTTTATGGTCAGGAAAATTCCCTTTCCTGGTTTCTGATTATGCTCAGATGCTTTTCTAGTATTCCTGAAATGTGTCTGCAAATAAGAAAAGTTCATTTTGAGGGAAGCTGTAAGTGCCTTTTTTGCATATTCACACAAGTTTCAAAAGGGATTTGAGATTCTGCTTTCCTCTCGCAAAACACAGAAAGTTTCCTGCATTAGTGCTCATGAATCAGCAAATACAAAAGTGCAAAATATTCCAACAAATCTGTGTTACACCCAGCAGTGTGTGAGCAGTGCCCCTGCACCTGTCTGTCTCCCAGCTCCCATGCTGGCACACGGTGGCTGCACTGCTGACCTGGGCATCTTCCTTCACAGCTGACGGGGATCCTTATGGTTACCGCCAGCTTTTTACTTAGCAAGGAGGTGGGAATACTTGTGCTGACTCTCCCCCCTCCTTCCCTCACGGAGAGTCACTGAGTGACTGCGGTGTTTTGCTTACGACCTCTGGTGGTAAAAGGGAGACTCTACAACTCCTTTGTTTGCATCAAAAATGATCGTGAAAAAATCAGGTAGGACACTTTGTTTCCTATCAAGAATTAGGCTGTGGCTTAGCTGAGCATGATTTCTTATCAAGCACTGAATTTTACTTTAGTGCATCCTTGCATGATATTGATTCAACTGAATGAATGTTGTCACGCAAACAGTGTCATTGGCAGAGACATTCTGGGGGGGACATGAGACCTGTATTTACCTACTTCTCAAGTGCTTGCTCTCCAGGAGTATCCTTGCTCTGTGATGTTTTATTTTATGCCATCTCCTTCTCTAAAGTAATGTACAAAAAAATGCACATTTTATTTAGCACTGAATACTTTGCTTGTAAAGTATCGTAAATTAAATTGCAAAATTAAAAATGTAAAATTAAATTTATTTCTCACTTCTCAAGCACTTTGCACCAGATAAATTGTGAACCTGTTTGCACCTATACAAATCTCTAGACAAGCAGGATCCAGGCAGAGTTTGGTTAACCAGTCAATCTGAAGAACCACAGTGAAATGTGTACATATAAACTGTGTATTAGCTAAGTATATATAAATATTAACTGCATGTTACTGAGGGGGATGTTGTGGAAAATGGAAATCAAATAACATACAGATATTTGCATAAGAAAGGCAGTGCTGGATACAGACCAAGATATCTGAAACCTAATCTTGTCTTCAGACAGCTGGCAGCTCAAAGCAACTACCAAACCATTTTCTGCCTCTGTACCAGCCCTAGTTGTTGCCCTCATCACCTGCTTACGCTATGGAAGTGGATCCTTGTGTGTCTATTGTCCAGTGGATTAAGCCTGAAGCTTTACTTGAGGGAAAAAAGAAAAAAGAAGGACAGCTTTTCTCTTGCTCAAGCTACCACCTCCCTGGGGGGCAGTTATCCAAAACTCCACGGCAATGAAGTTGCTCACTGACTGAGAAGGGGACAAGGCAGGGCCTCATCTCCCTTCCAGCCCTTAAATTGCATGGGAAAACTCAGGGCAGTTTTTTTTTTTTCTAAAATCAAACAAGTGTCTCCTAAACCATGAGCAAAAATTAGCTGCCATTTCCCAGACACCCAGCAGTGCAGCAAAATCCTTCCTCTGCAAAGCTTGACATGGAAGGATAAGAACTAATGACACTGAAGGAAAGGGATGAACTGCAGGAGTGAGCATTTCCCCTGCAGAGACCTGCAAAGAAATTGGGTCACCGCAGCGAGCCTGACAGCAGGGCTTCACCCTGCCAAAGCATGTCAGCCTACTTTTAGCCCTGTGTGCACGTAGATCCAGCTAGTCTGTCCTTAGTTTTAAGCCCATTGACTTCACTGGGACCTTTCCTTTGCTTAAATCTCCACGTTTCTATGAGCTAAGTCAGCAAAGACAGCTACTTGAAGCTCTCTGTCTGTATTAATGAGGTTAGATGTTTTGGAAGTAGCCTTTTTTGAGAAGTTACTTTACAAATCTGTATCTTACGTTGTCTGTGTTTTGGGAAAGGCACTATCACTGTTAATGAAATGAGGTATCAATGTGTCTGTTCCTGTGACAGCCACAGGAAGAAATGCACTTTCTTCTCTAAAAAGTCAGGCAATATGCAATTTATTATAAGGCTAAGCAATTAAGTTGCATTTGTGAAGAGTTTTATAACAGATAGCAGACAAAGTCCTACCAGCAAATGGATATAAAGTCTCCATCATGTCTCAGACATTTCATTGAAGACACTCCAGCTCAGAAGTCACTTTAGCAACATGTGGAAACATCCATGCCCCAGCTTGAGCACCTTTTCACCAGGTGCTGTGGACTCAGAGAAGGGGAGTTGCAGCCCAGACTCATGCCATGGGATGGTCACTACATCCTACCTCATATCTCACTTGGAAGCACCTGTCTCTAACCATCCAGCGACCACAAAGAAAGGTGACGATGGGAATGAGATATTTACCTGGCTCTCCAGTTACATGCATGAAGTTACAGAACACAGATCCAGACTGATAATTCTACCGTGGTTGCAGAGGAGGAGGCATCATGTACAGCTCAGAAATGAGCTCTGTTAAATGTAGCATGATGGGGTGTGGGAAGATAGGTTGTAAGGATAGTGCAGAAGGCAATTTTCCTCAATGAATTACAGCTGTACTGATTGCCAAGAAGTGGAGACAGCCTTGCCTGCCCGGTGAGGATGGGTGTTATAGAAGAGTGGGTCAGCTGGTTAAGAGTAAGTTGTAGTTGCAGTTGCAGTTGCAGTTGCAGGTTGGGAGAGGGTCTGCTGGTTGTGCTGTGAGGAGGTAAGGGATGTGTGGTTGTGCAAGGGACAGATAAGGTAAGAAAATGCTGTGTGAGGGAGTGTCAGGGCTAGGCGGCTGGGTAAGGGACAGCTTGGGGTTAGCCAGTCATGCAGAGGGAAGAAAGAAACTTGCAGAGAGAAGGAGGAAAGGAGTTAGTGCTGTGTGGAGCTGCCTGTGAGGAAAGGAGTCAGAGTTGCCTGAGAGAAGTCCACTGAGTAAGGAATTGAAAAGTTTTTAACAAAGGACTAATGATGGTGTCAGTCTAGTCTGTCTTGACATTACTGCTACATGGGGAGGGGTGGTGGAGGCTTTGACAACTTGCCCAAGTGCACAAAGGCTGTCTGGGTGACAGCCAGGGATGAGTGCTTGGCTCCACTGCCCTTGTCCTTGCTCATTCAGAGAGGTGTGAAACAGGCAGCTGTGATCTGGCAGCCCTTTTCAGAAGTGTCTGTGAGAAAGGAGGATGAAAAAAGCCATTAGAAGAGCAGAGGTGCCAAGTCAAATGCCCATCTTTCCCCTGGCCAGAACTTCTAAAGCCAAGATATTCAGCATAGAGGAAGCTCACTGTGTTTGTGTTAGACCTCTGCAATCATCTACAGCATCATTACCCCACTAGAGTTTGGTGCCAGGAGATTCACAAGCTTTGTATGTTTAAAATACCTGTAATGAGATGGAAGGTAGGTCCTACTTCCTCCTGGGCACACACCACAGCATTCTACAAGGTGCAGGAGCAGAACTGGTCACCTCAGTTTCACAGGTACCTTGCACAGCAGCCTGAGTGTGTTGTAACACCAACAGGAACCCTATAAAATGTCCCCTGTGCAATTATGGCCATATGGTTTTGAAGAGGAGTTTCAAAAGCTCCACCCAAAGATGAACAATATAGAGAAATAAAAGTGCAGGAAATCCTTTGGTGTTGCTGAATTCAGATTTGACACCTGAAAAGACTTTTTAGGTGTGAGAAAGGGAGGAGTAGAAAAATAGCTCATTTTCCATCTTTGTGTGATATGTGAGACATGAGAAAATTCTCAAACTCAGAGACCATCAGCAGGTGTTAGGTATTCACCAGACAGCAAGAGGAATGGAGCCAATTTTAGAAGGGACAACTGACACCCCTGTGCCACGCTGAAGGCCATGAGCTGAGACAGAGACAGGCAGCAAGCTAAATTAGAAAACAAACTAAGTGGCCAATACATGTGCACAGCCCTCACAAGCCTAGCACCATCTCAGCAGGGGAAGTACAAAAAGGGTACAAGGGGAGGCAAGGGTGAAAAGATAAGGATGAAGAAGAGAAGGGGGAGAGAAGCATGCCTCTCCCAGCAGAAACCAGCTTTCCTCTTCTTTGTATGCTTTTGCTATCTTAATGTACAAAGCTTGCGGCCAGTCGATTAGATCGCTCTCTCCCCCTTGCCATTTGTGTGTCACTTCTCCTCTTATCTCGGCTCTTCCCCAGGGCAGGGAGTATATCTTCATGTGCACAGCCTAGCTACACTGCAATGCAGAGGTTAAGAAAAATATGAAAGCACTCATAGAGAGAAAACAACATAAAGAGATTTTTTTTTGGTGAACAATGGAAAAAAATAAATGATAGTGTCTGAACTTGTTACATTTAACTGCATAAACATATTGAGAGTCTGCTGCCCTCTGTGCCTTTACTATTCCCATGCACCTATCCCCTAACCTCACTTACCCTGCACAGCTAAGTAGGGTGTCCTTTTACTGGAAATAAGCCCTGTCCCTGTCAGTGTTGAGAAGATCACTGTAATGCTTGCTGTAGGGGAAAAAGAGAGGAAAATTAGTGCCTGATGTGCTAGCAGACAATAAAACTCAAGGGTCATAGGAAGCCACAAATCTGCCAGAGATGATTAATTCAGTAGAGAAGACAGAAGACTAAAGTTTTTCTGTTTTCTTTATACTGTCAAATTTCTTTTTATTCCATACAAGGGACAATAACGGATTAGGAGTGATGTCTGGAAGGAGGGGTCCCAGGGCACAGGAGACACTGGGATGCTGAGCTGTCAGAGGGCTCAGTTTGCCAGCAATCAGGACCTATTTGAGTATGGGTGATACACACCTGCCTGACATGTCAAAACTCTGTCCCATCTGTAACATGACACGTTAGATGATGTGAGATGTGGGCAGCCTTTGCCTGACTGTACAGGAGCCATCTGTGATGCTATCTCCTCACTTCCAAATTCATGGCTTTACCTCTGTCTTTGGAACAGCTGAGAGATGAGTGTGTCAGCAAGAGTGGACAATTACTCTAAATGAAAGAAAAGCTTCAAGCAGCCAATCTTAAGAATCACACAATCCATGGGTTTTTTCAACAGCAGTGACAGCATTTGTTAAGAAGAAAGAACCTAAACATTTGGACCAAAATGTTTTCTTAGCTGCTTTTCACTTTCTAAGAATGGGTTAGCCTCCATCACACTGTACATACCACTGATGTCCCCTTGTCTTCCAATTTCACAGCTTAAAAAATACATGTATCTCCCTTTTACTATCAAGACCCTATGTAGCTCTGTCTCTGATCTTTCCATCTTCTCTTCCTATCACTTTATCTTGATAATGGCCTTGGCATCCTTTCACTCTCCATTTCCCACTCTCATTCTGCTGCCCTCCCTTTTGCAGCTCTCCATGCATGAAATGACCTCCAGAGAAAGGTTTTTATATTCTCATCCTTTCCTGTCAAAAAGCTCACATCTGTCATGGACCTGACATAGTAGTGCAGTAATATGATAACAATAATATGTTAGATCTTCAAGATAACCATGATGGACATATCTATGTATCTATATAGATATGTATATATATATGCATATATACATATATGCATTTATTTATGCATATATATGTATATATACATTCGTGTATATGAATTCAGGAGATGTATCAAGAGCTTGTAACCAAATAGACACAGGACATTCTTCTTCCTCGTTCCCTTTTCTTTGCATTGCTTCTTCATTTTCTCAGTGAACTCTTCTAAACAGGGTCTCTGCTTCTATCACTGGAGAGTACTTAAAACGGAACTAATAACAGACAAAACAAGGGAACTGAAAAGTTTCAAGATTTACAATTTCTGCAATTTGCAGTCCTGCAGTTTTTAGGCTACTCAAAAATCTTAAAAATTTTAAGTTTTTTTTTATACTCCTCCTTTTCAAAAATCCCAAGTGTGGTCACATCCAGGCATGCTGTGGTGATCTTTTCACATCCTAACCTCTGAGTTCCATCTAGGCATTGTCTTGAGAACTGCCCATAGACTGACCTAATCTGTTCAGGGAAAACACTGATAAGATTCACAGACATATGGAGGAACAGTGCTCAAACTCATGGCCTGGCCCTGTTTAATTTACCTGTGCAAACATGTTCATATTACATCCCTTCCCTAGAAAATTCTTTTTCTTGTCCTTGCTTTTGCTGAACAAGTTCTCATAGCACTTAGCTGTGCAAAGAAACTGAGAGCTCCTCATATCACTCTGTCCAGCAGAACCTGCAGAAAGTGCTGCATTGAGAAGCAGACATGTGTAACATGAAATTCTGCAGGACACTGCTTGTACCTTCTCCAAATGGACTAAGAAGACATTCTTAAATACATGAGGCCGAGGTCCCCAAAACACCTGACAGCAACATCCTTCAAAGACAAATTCTGTCGGATACACACCACAGTCAACCCATGATTTGTATGTATGCAAACAGAAACAGAGGCATGTGGTCATAACAAAAGTAGCTGAAGTGATGACTCTCCTTCTTCTGCCCCTTCTTCCCCACACTCTTTCCTAAGCCTGGGTGCTGATCTGCCAGCCTGCCTCAGGCAAAAGTGCTGCCAGAGGTGAGGCACTAGAACTGTCTTATGATTTTGCTTTAGAGTGTGTGTAAACATGGTCACAACAGTACTTTATAATGGACAATCAGATTGCAAAGAATTTTTGACACACTGAACTATACACTGTCAGAAGAAGCTTCAGGACTCTGGATGTGTGTTGGGGCAGAAAAATGGTTAGCTGAAAAGTGACCTCTGATGAAGTGTTTCAAGACCATGGATCTAAACATCCCTGAATCTTTACCTGTGAACTGTTGTGCCTGGGCTGGTTCTTGTGCCTCTTTTCTCCTGACTCTATAACTGAAAATTCACTGATCTCCAAAGCAGGAGAAACTTCTATGACTGACAAGTTTGACCTCTTCTACTCTGCCTATCACAGTTTCACCACAAAAAACATGCCCAGGAGGTAATTCTGTAATTATTATTATTAATTCTGTAATTCTGCTATTTGTGGTTATCCATGCAAGGCAGATCTGGTGTGTCATTTCTTGCACAAAGTTTCATCTGGGATGGGAAGAATTTGGCACTTTGTGGCTCAGTAATTTTGAGGTTAAATACCTTTTCTGAGTGCTAAAACAAGTACACATGCATTTAGCTTTGATTTCCCAAAGACTGCCTGTAAACTTTTCCCCTCTGAAGGAAAGATGTATTGTGATACCAAGCGCCTGACACATCCTTAGCAGGGATCAGCTGGAGCTCACCACAGTTTTGCACTCACATATTTCCCTCTGTTGAGAAAAAAAATAGTGGAGAAAGTAGCGTTATTGGATTCCGGGGCAAAAATGAGGGCACATGATTTTGAGACCCTCTACAGGACTTTCTTATTGAGACAAACTTAAAGCAACTTGGGCTCATGAATTACACTGCAGTGTAATCAAGGAGGCTGGAATAGTGGGGATTTTGGAAGGATACCCTGTACAACTTATGTACCTTGATGAAACAAAGCTTCCCCATGCCTTGTGGCTCCTCAGAAGGAAAGCCCAGGAGTCTGAGGTCAAAGATTCCCCTGTGGCTGGGGAACAGAAAGTAGGACCAAGTCACATGCTGCCTCTGCTCTGAGGTTTGGATGCAGCTCTTCCTGTAATTTCCAGTTCATTCATTTATTACTTACCATGATTGATTTTTGTGGTTATTTTTTCAGTGATGCATCAATAACTGAATATAATACAGTTATTTGTCTGCTCTATAGGCTATTACATAGGAAATGTCTTTACTTTTATGAAAGCTTAACAGGTATGGAACATTGTTTATTAAAGTGGGGAGAAAAATAATGTCAGATTGGACTTGGAATGTGTTGGGGGAAAAAAAACCTGAGTTCTCCATTCATGAAAATGGAAGTCCTAAAATTGGTATTACTCATTTCATCTGAATAACTGAGCAGTAATGACCACAGCACAGGCTATTGCAGGCAATTAATGATCAGCTCTCGGGGTTGATGGCCTGTGAGGAAGTTAAGGGACATTAAACTTTGCTGGCTATTAGTCATTCAGATATTGCCAGTTGCTGACTCTATTTGCAGATTCCTTCAATTTTTAAAATATAGACCTTAAAATTTACACTAAAACATCCACACTGTAATGAGACAGACATCTCTGCAAAAACGGCAAAAAATGAGGTCGTCGCTGTGACTGCCCAAAGACCTCTTGAGGATGTCTTGGCTTCTGTTTGATGTCCAATTAAAGAAGGTGAGAATGCATCTCCACATTCTTCCAGTTCTCCTGGATTCAAGGGTGTCCCCTCTCTGGGAACTGATTATTCACATCCACCAGCATCACATGTCCTAAGAAGAAACAAGGAGGGGGATATTGTGTGTTTTCCTTTACTTGTGCATGAATTTCAGCCCTCTGGAAAGGAAGAAATATTAAAGAATGGATCTGATGTAAAAAAATGAAGTGTTCAAATATTTTTTTGTTAAAGAGGACTTATAAGGTATATTTATTTTGGCCTTTCTTTTAATGAGAAATAATTAACAGAAAACACCCGATCTGCCCATCATCCAATATTTTGCAGCCTGCTTCATGATGCAGTTAAATAGTTTTGCCTCCAGTACCATTTCAAACTGCAACTCCAGATGTTAGACACAACTTTATAGACAAGCATAGAAGGCCACAAATCCCCAGATCTTCAACAATGAGTCTGAAATAAGTAAAGAGTAAAGAGTGAGAAGGAACCATAATAATAATTTCTTTTATTTCAATGGCAGAAATTACTTCTTTTACTTTTTGTTCTCGGTTGTCCTGTGGTAAAGAGGGATATCAGTGTTGTTTTATAACAAAATTATATCAGATAGGATCCACTAAGTCACATTTATTGCTGGTGTAATTTTGCTTCAGACAAAACCAGGCTAATTCACATGAGATTGCTTTATTGCTCATCTCATTGGAACTCTTAAAAAAAAAAAAAAACCACCGTAAAGAGAATCAGGAGAGTGAAAATTTTAGGGAAGTGCACCTAAACAGCATTTACCACTTCTATGGAAGACGGAATTTTTATATGCTGAAGAATTTGTTTATTTTGTTATATATTACTATATCCTCAGGGTCATAATATAATTGCTTTTTCCGTGTAAAGAAGAGAAAAACTGATGCCATCAGGCCTAGCGTGTTGTCAGAACAGTGACGAGAAATTGAAAATGCATACTTGAATATTGAAAATACTTTTTCTGTAGCCTGTGTTTTAAAGCTGCATCCAGATTTCACTCCATTTACAGCTGGCCTATTCAGCTGAAAATCCATAGTCTACTGACAGGTTCTTCTGTAGTACTGCCCTGGCTTCTTTTTTTATTTTTGTCTTTGATTGAATTTTTTCATCGTTGTCAATAAAGAAATGAAAAAAAAGAGAAAAGAGAGGGAGGGGAAGGGAAGGGAAGAGGAAGAGGAAGGAAACTACACCCTGTTCCTAGAAGTCCAATCCAGAACAGTCTCTACTCTTCACTCCCAGACATTTTCTAAGTTGTTTGCAAACAGAAAATGGGTAGTTGTTTATAAACTGGCAGATTGATCTGCCAGTGCTATGGTAAGATAACCCTGAGCTTTGCACTTGAAACAACCTGTGCTACATTTTCTCTTTGCTGAGAGGCTGATCTTTTGACCTGTGTGTCCAGAGAAGCTGTCCAGGTTATAATTTCTTAAAAGTGTCAGTCATGTCTAACACATGAGATTTGAGTACATTAGGGACTAAAGGAACTGGCTGTGAAGATTCAAAAGAAAACGGCTGGAAGGAGGAGACCACGGAAGGTCTGACCTTCCCAATCCTATGAAGCCGGCTGCCCTCTGTCCCTCTCTGGTTTAATTAAGACTGGCCAAATATGCTTGCCTCAGCCAAAATCTTCTCTCTTGGTCCTTCCTGCTGTGATGAATGCAATGAAAACTCTCAAGCTACTTTGCATTCTCATTTAAAAAAATAAACAAACAAAAAAAAAAAACAAAAAACAACAGTTTCGTTTTAATGGGTAATAATTTTGCAGATGGTTGAGTTTCCCTAGCAATCAGATTTATCTTCTTAGGGGTTTTTTACTACTTGTATTTTCATAGTCTCTAGTTTGATAGCCTAAGTGTTAGAGCAGCTTCTCCTGATCACGCTATTCACATTGGTTTCCTTCAGGTCTACAAAACAATTCCTGAGAAGAAATAACCCAATCTTTCACCCTTTGTTTTCTTATTTTTCTTTTTATGGTGAGGTTAAAACACTCAAAGCATTAATATCTTTTCCGTGTTTATTACTGCAAGGAATAAATCAGCTTCAGATTAATTTAGAAGAAGTTGCAGTAGATGCCGTGTACACAAGAGGGCGGATCTGCTTCTCCTTTCGCCATCAGCAGTCCCTCGTACTTTGTTCGTCAGTAACTTCTTTCAGCTGGGTATCTGGGGCTGGATGCGCGGGAACAGCCTGGCTGTAAGGCAGGCTTTCGGTCTGAATAGACAATACCATCCGAGCATGGTCTAAGGGCCTTTTATACTGCTAGAGCAATGCTCGTGGGACTGAAAAATACACTGTAATAAATGTTACTTTATACGATTGCCACCATGGTCACTGAACCTAACTTTTTTCAAGCCTGAAGGAGCAAAGTTCACACCTGACTTTCTTACCCCATCCATCACACTCTTTACTCCATTTTGCCCTGTACAATGTTGGAAGCTCAGGTACCAGCTTCCACCCCTCTCTGCTGACTGATTAAGATGATTTCATTTAAAAGCCTTTGGACAGGGAGGAAATATCCCTGACCTGAAGGCGGGCTGGGGGCTGTGTGACTCCATCATGCTGCATGGCATGGAACAGAACCCCCAGCATGGGTCGCTTGCTGTCCCCTCTGCTCTGCTACCTTGGAATATCACTTGATGCTGGCAAGCCTGATTGTGGTTTAACCTCCCAAATTTAACCTCCCTGAGAGGAAAGGACAGTGTGTTTGAACCCAGAGCATTTGCTATTGCCTTCCCAGGCTTGCTCTGGGTACTGAAATAAGGAGCAGCTACCCCAGGAGACCCAGGGTATAGGTCTCATTCACTGAGAAGTCTTCAAACCCTATGGAGGACAAGGGACTTCCCTAAATTCCCAGAATTAATCCATGGCCATCACTCTGCTTTGCAGGAGAGCTGGCTGCTGCCTGTCAATTCCCTGGGGACAGACTGTACCCCTTTCCTTTGGCTCATAAACCATTGCTGGCTTCTCTGGTCACCACACAGCCAGAGGAGTCCAGGCAATTTCTGCAGAACTCTCCTGAGGAATGTAAGCAACTCAGCCAAGGTGAAGGAATTATGCTCTTCTCCCATAATGTTTTGATTTAACTTAATGAAACAAAATAAGCAAGGTTTTATACAATGAAATTAAGACATACATTGTGTCAAGTGGTCCAAACCCAAAAGGAACTTAGAAATTCTGAAGAGCACCAAAAGACTTATTTTTTCAAAAGAGAAAACACAGTTTCTTTCAGATATTTTTCTTCCAGCTTCCAGAGCCTTTTGGGGAGGGCAGGAAAGAATACGGTGTTCACCTTCCAAATGCCCTTGGAGAAAGGTGGAAGCAAACAAATGAACCAGGAAACCCAGGCTTTTTTAAAGAGCAAAGATCAGGAAACCTCATCTCTAAACAGGCAAACTAGGGAGGGGAAAGAGAACTGGCCACCGTTTATCTGAGAGCTTTTCTCTTGTGCTTTATGATATCTCCTGACACTGTCACATCCCTTGTATTTTATGTATGGGACAGAATATTGTTGTCATCGGTGTCATTTGGTAACCATCCAGCTAAAGGCCACCTGTTGGAGAACATCTTGGAGGTGAATGTCAGCTCTGAAAAAAACAGGGACATAGTTAAAGCCACTTGTGTCAGACATAATTACAGACTTACTGGGACATTGCTGGAAAAGGCTCTGGAACTTTCCAAGATGTTGGGTTGCTGCTAATAAAATATATTTGCTTTACCATTTTAACAATCTACGAATTTGCACTTGTGGAAAGACTATTGCAGAATATCTCACATCAATCACAATTAGAGAAGTGCTAATCATACTCAGAAGTTGTTAATCATACATTAAATTTAATGAGTGACACATGTTCTTGTACAGTGTGCTCACCAAATGGCAAGCCCATCTCAGACCTTCTTGCATGTTCTCTTTGGTATGCATGTTTAGTCTACAAGTATATAATAATTTATGCTTTAATTAGATTATTGTAGTGCATAAAATAAGTACCATTTTTATCATCTATTAGTTATCTCGCTCGTTTTAAGAGACCCCTTCACAGTCAAGACATTAATGGGGGTACTTTAGCAATATATTCCACAGTGCTGTTGCAATATTTTTCTAAGGACTCTCACCCATTCAGTGGGGAAGAAAAAAGGGGAACTGTGTGAATGTGACCTCTAAAGAAGCCAGCAACAGGAGACAATTAATCATTCCTGTTAAACTGGGGTTTGCAGTATCTAGTTAAGTCAGTACAGGGAGACCTATCAACAGATAAAGAAGTTGCATGTCCAGAGGTTTTTTTAGACTTGGCTAAAAAATATCTATTTTGCAATCGAGAGAGCTTTGATCGAAGTGTAATTGTTAACAGTGAAGGTGGGAACACATGTATGAGAGAACATATATACCTGTGCATATATAAAGAGGTGAGTATAAGGAATGTAGAGACAACTAATACAAATTAGAATATATACAGTGTAGACAAACGAGAAAATACAAGTATACTGGCTAGCTGCTGGAAGAATACTTAGGGCTGTTTACCTGTCCTTATTAGCTCTCCTCCCCATCTGCTTTTGTGTGCAGCTAGTGCTGTGCTAGCTGCCTCTCTGATCAGTGGCATAGCATATCTTCTACCTGAGTCACAGACTGTTAGAGGAATTTTAATTCTACCAGGAGTAAAATATTTGCTGTGATATTAGCAAATTGCTACAGGGCAATGGTAAACTATTTAAGATGATAATTTATTAAGAATTTCTGTTAGTGCTAGCAAAAAAGCAAGATGGCCTATTCTGACACTAATTTTATAGAGGTCTTGAAGTCCCATGCAAATCCCAGAAGTGTGGGAACATGCTGATTCTGTGCCAGCAGCAGACTTACTCTGGCTGATATTGAGCCTGATATTAGCCATTAGCAAATTCAAAATAATAAAAGGCTTTGAAAATTAAAGAAGAAACAAAGGCAGAGAATTAAATTAATACTGATCAACATGGCCTTATGGAAAATTGATCTGTTCATAAAGAAAGACTGGTTTCCTTTTTTGATGAAACTACAAGTTTGTGGCATAAAGGAGTAAGAGAGGAATACTTAGATTCTCCTTAAAAATATCCCACCTGACACATGGGCTAGTGCTATCAATATAATACACTAAATGTCCTAAACTGTCTGTATGACAGACACCAAAAATTGTTATTCCATGGGCACTCATAAACTGTCATTTCTAGTCATGTCCCACAGGCATTTGTATTAGAATGCATTAACTCTGTTCATCACTTCAAATTGAGAAGCATACATAAGATTATTTCTAGAAATAGGTGTAGATTATGAAGCAGGACACAATGGTGAGGAAAGGACGGTGATACTGGGTGACCTTGGTCAATCAGGGAAGCTGAGATTCAACATCCACCTCAAGCTAGGGCATCCATGAGCATTTCTGGAGGTATCCTCCCTCGGGTGAGGTGTCACATGCTTTAATGCCAGTGCTAGGTGGGGATCAGACCTGGAGGAACCACAACTGGAAAAGAGCCAGACCATCCTCTCAGTCTGGGGAACTGTATCCTCAGAAACATCAGCTCCTAACAGCAGTTTGAGATGTGACAGCTTAGAAGGACCAGCACAGTCACCCAGGACATCTGGGATCCTGAGTATAAAATCAGAGGAGCAGTGAGATAATTTTAGCTCTGTTGTCAACACAGATACGAGCACATAATTCTGGTGTGCCCATTTTTAAAGGGACTTGAAAGGCTACCGAGACTGCAGCAAAGAACCACCAAAATGAATTAAAGGCTGGAAAAACTGCTGTGTGCTCTGATAAATGAACAATCTGTTAATTCTTCAAAAACAGACTAGAGTGCCTGTGTGTAATTTCATGCAAGGGGCAGGGGGGAATATTTTAATACCTGGAAGTTAAATCCAGGTGCATTCAAACCAGAAACAGACGTTTTTGGCTGTGAGGTCGTTAATTGCTGGAATAAGTTACAAAAGTAAATTCTGCATTTGCCATCATTAGTTGTCTCTGAGTAAGGGCAAGTATTTTGGTGGGAACATTTTCTTTTTCTCCTCTCCTCTCCTCTCCTCCTTTTCCCCAGAAAGATCCTGCAGTGTGTCCTTTGTAAGGCAGATTAAGAAGTTACCTCCTCACATCAGGATGGAATGGAAGATCTGGTCCTACAAAGACAGCAGGTCATGGCCATGTAGTCAGTGTCACTGCAGTGTCTCCTGCTGAGCCTCTGGGACTGATTGCTAATTTTAAAAATGGACTGGATTTCTTCCTGCATGCTGGCTGTTACAGCAACTAGAACAAGGTTGCTTATATGAGTGTGTTAGACCTGGGCACAGATGTAAAAGACAGGTGTTGGCTGGAAGATCACCAAGAATGTGTTTAGATATCCTGGATAGCAGTTTCCAGTGCATAACAGAGGCACATCCCCATCCAGCCTTGCACTCTTACCTGTTTACTTTAGTGCTGCTGGAAGCTAAACACTCTCCTGCTTTTCTTTAGTTGCCACGTAACAGGCCCATCTATTGTCACAATCCAACCTTGTACTAGACCAGGACATCTCCTTGGCAGCTTTTCTCTCTCCTCTATTAAATGTTACGTTTCAAGTGACTGAGTAGACACTTTCAGGAAAAGGCAGACTTGCTTAAATACACTCATTTCTCTGAGTATTTTTACCTCTAAGTTGCAAATGTCACTCAACCCAAAGTGATTATTTTGTGTTTGCACAGTAGATTTCATGCACACTAGGGTGCATTTCAGACCTGTTGTGTTTAACTGCAAATAGGATTTGCAGCTATGTTTGTGAATTCCAGCTACCCCATTTATTTCACTGAGCTTCAAGTTTATACACTGTGAAGGACTAGAATGAAATATTAACACCATACAGCTAAACAGAGAAAGTTTGTACATTGTCCTGGACTACATTTTTCTCCATTTTCCATTGGAAAAATGACAAAGGCACGAGGCTAAAAAAAAACCTGTAGCAATATATGGGCTTTTGAAAACATTTTTTTTATTTCCAAAATTCCCCAGCTCTCATATAATTTATGTGGAGTATGCAATAGATTTAGAGAAGACCTTAAAATGGCCCATTAATCCAAATTCGATTGGAAACTGGAATAGCTGCAACTAATCTGTTGTCACAACAGCAGTACACAGAAGTCATAGGAGCAGACTGAGAAAATAATGCTGCTAGAATGTACATGTTTCCCCAGAGGATCTTCAGACAGCTACAAACACTCATAGTTTTCAAAGAAACAGAACGAAGATAAAAAATACACTTCAAGTATTTTCTGTACCTACTTTATGTGAACCAAAAAATTGCTTATTTTTTTAGCATTTAAATTATCATTTCATCCTGTATTTCTCCCCTGTTTTTTTATTCCCTTAAGTGTATTTATATTTTTAGCACATCCCTTCATTCCCACATATCAGCACATCGCCTACACATTAGGATTTGCAGCACACAGTTTGTTTGAACCAGGAAAAGGTCTGAACCCTAATTGGATCAGTCATAAAGCAGAAAACAGGGATAAAGCTCTTATTAACTTGAAGTCTGTAGGCCTTGACCGAAGTTAATGAAGAAATATTTCTTTCTATACTACAGTAAGTTCTTTTTAATCCCCTGAATATTTGTTCATACCAGACATTGGCTCCAGAAGTATCTTCAGGTTGGAGACCACTGGAGCTTCTCCTTCTGCAGCTGCCAGGCTTGATATAAAAACTGGAGGAGGAAAGTTGGGAAGCTGTCCCTCAAGCTGCCAGAACATATATGGAGCCATGTCTTTGTCCTTTCCTGGAGGACCTGCACAGCCTGCATGCCATGTTTTTGAGAACACATGCAGTGGTGGCAAGACCCATGCTCTGTGGTGGCCAAGAGGAGCACCTCTCAGTGCAGACGCTTTCCGGCTGACCAATGAGGGATGTTTGGAACAAGGCAGTCTGACTGACAGACATGAAATGATGGCAACCTGCAAATTATCTTTGGATGTTGGATCTGCCAGCTGGGAAAAGTGAATCTGTCTCAGTACATGGATAACCCTGTGCCTACACAACTGCCAGATAGTCTGCTGCTGATACTTTTCCAAAAGAATTTGTCCTCAGCCCCAGGCCACCTTCATCTCACTGTTCCAGGAGGGGAATAAGCCTGAATGCCTTACAAGTCTTCATGAGCTCCCTGTTCTCATGCTGAAGACCTCATGTGGCTTCCATTTCTGAACTTCTCTGACCTTCCTACTGAGGCAGGGGTTTCTCTGCTGCCTGAGAAAGCCCACTATGAAAAGTGCAAGGGAGCACTTGAACCATCATCATGATGGGCATGCAAAGTTTGCAGCCATTACCAGGACTTTTAATTGTCACTTTTAATGTGAGCAGATCCACTTCCCACCACATGATTTACTTGGATACAAAAGGCTAGTCTTGTTTGGTCTGGCTACATGGATGCTTCTGTATTTGTTTGCTGTGTTTTTTTCTTGTTATTCATGATTTATTTAGAATGAACCCCGTTCAAGGTCATAAAAAAGACAGTATGTTCAGTCACTCAAATTATGGGCCCTTCTCCAGGGCAGTAACACAAGACTACAAAAATTCATACAATGCCTTCAAAAAAGAGAAGGAAAAACAGCAGCTTCATTATCTGGCAAGCAAGATCTATGATTTTGTTGAGACTTGCTTAAAATAAACATTATCAGATTTTGTTTTGTCTTCTCACTAAGGAATCTGTGCACAAGCATACATTATTCAAGCATTCAGGATTTGGGATATGACGAGTAAAAATACTCTCCATTTTCCCTTGTTCTTCCAAACAATCCTCCTGTGCTGGGCTGCCTAATGATGCATGAAATGTTGTCCTACTGATTTCATGAAGTGACTTTCTATCCCATGAAAAGATGGTTCATGTCAGAGTTATGAACTGCAGAAAGGCAGGCAAGGAAAACTGCTCAGGAAGCTCTCCCAGTTGAGACGAGAGACATCTGGATACTCACAGCCCTTGAAAGCAATCAACTGCAAAAAAGAGGCCATGGAACAGTGGCCACACTAAAAAAATAGAGATGTTTTTCCTGGAGATGTGCTTGCTGACTTGGAACTGGCCTCTCTGCAGGCCCAGGGGCATGATGCTTACTGTTGACTGTCCAGCAGGAGCTTGGGTATGGCCTTCTGATTGTTGAAATGAGCTGTAGGATGAGTCAGAGGTAGGGGAGATGTGCCTTTTGGTATGCTATAAATATCTAATCCCAATCAGGTTTCTTCCAGCAGACTCTTTTTTTTTTTCCTTCTCGTCTTCTGTAGTCAGAAGTACACAATATTGCAACTCACAGGGGTATTTCCTGCTAAACTGTCATTTTTGCTGCTACTCTACAGTGCAACATTTCTAAAGTTAACTAATTTCAGCATTTTACTCTTTAAAAAATTATTATTTAGACATACTATACCTTTTTTCTTTAAAGATCAGTGTGATAGTCATTTGTAGTCATTTGTGGATAGTGGAAGGATGCTGTGGGGGAGGATTGCTGTTCTTATACTCGTGTCTGTATATCTCTTTTCAGTCACTTTAGGAGGCAGATTATGTCACTGTAGTTTCCTCCCCCCAAAAGAAAGCTGTTTTCTAAATAATGGCAAGGATGGACAGATCCTGATTATAAGTGGTTGTGGAATATTCTTCTCCTAGAGCAGCTGTAATTTTATATCAGTAATATATAAGCCTTATTCCCTGGGTACATTTCCCAGGTGGATATCCTGATGCAGTAATGTGTCGATCAAACACGTTTTATTTCACAATGAGCAACCCTGGTATGGCAGAAACTTTTATGACCTCCACTCGGTTTATAATCTTCAATCAGCTACCATTCTTTAAGTGAAATTACTGACTAAAATTCAGTCCCATAGACCACCTGAAAACCTCAAATATGTTGTTGACTTATTGCTTTAGTTTTGGATTTCATGTTGATCTTTGAGTGTATTCCCTCTAATTTGTTTATGAAGGTATTAAAATGGGTATCAGTAATAGATAAGCAGAATACCCCAATACTGAAAATATGCCCTAATACCTTTTACTCCTCATCAAAAGACTTGGGCATTCTCATACAATTGGGTGAGGTGGTGCAGATGACTGACTGTTATGTAAACTTCAAGGAAGAAGCAAGAAGAAGATAAATCAGTAGAACTAGAACAACAAAAAAAGGACTTGGTTACCATTCTTTGTAACCTGAAATAATACCTGTTAAAAGGAGAAGATTAATCATATGATCCAGTTATACATTGAAACCATCTCTATACAGATTTTTTTCCTGATATACCATTTAAGTTATTTCTGTAGATGAAGGCAAAAAACTTCCATCTCTTCCCTTATGAATTTAAAGAGAAAAGGCCAACAGCCATTTCCTCTTTCTGTCCCATGACACAGCAAAGCTCTGCAGAATGATCAGAGTTTAACCATATATTGGAGTCCATGTGACCTTTTAACTCTTTTATTTTAAAAGGCTGTCAAAAGCAGAGGTGACCTTTATGCTATAATCTAAAAGGGCAATGAGTAAGGGTCAAGCCACTCTTTTTCTAAATTCAAACAGGCTGGGAATGGCACTGGTGGAAGAGAACTGCCCTTCTCCCTGGCCATGGAAAAGACTTGCGGTATGTTGATGACTGAAGAGTTTTTGACCAGCAAAAACTCTTGCATGTGTCCATGCTTCTGCCTAACCCATCTGTACCTGCACTGGGAGCTGTTGGCCCCTCCTTACTCAAGGACCACAAACAACCATATCAGATTAAGTATTACTCTTTTTAATATCTCTCTCTCAACAATTTAATGAGATTCCTGTCCCTGTGTGGACTTGTCTTAACCTTTGCCAGAGACAGGGAAATCTGCCATTTCATTTTCTCTTCTGCCTGAAGACTTCCCTCCTTTTTTCTCCTCGTCTCTCTCATGCACACTGTCAGAGACATGAGTGTTTCCTCTGGTGTGGCTGGGACTCTCTGGGGTACCCAGCAGAGAGACAGCCCCAGACAATATAACAGGTCAGCCACATCACAGGTATGAATACAGCAGAGGTATGATCTGATCTACCCACCCTCCTCTTTTTCCTCTGAATATCAGCATTCTGTATTTTCCTGCAGCATCTGAGTGACTAGACTAACAAGGCTGTAGACATAAATTAGAGCATTACTGAGCAGATAAGGGCTGAGAAAATCCGAGGATGAAATGGAAAAGTGGGCAAGAAAAATATAGAGCTGAGAGTACAGCAGAAAAGTGGAAGTAAAATCCCATATCTTTACTTAGGCTTCTGCAAATATTCTAGTTTTATATCCACGAGAGTGACTCATGACTCCCTCAGAACTGAATTTGAGGATGATGAGGCAAAATCTGGCAGACAGCCTTCCCATGCTGTTCCTGGTCTTGCTCAGCACTGTTTCTCTCCTCCCACACAGGAATTTCTTTACCACGAGAGATGATCCTGGGGAAAGTTTTGAAATACCATCATAAAGGCAAAAATAGAAACTTAGTTTTCAAGCGCTTTTCCTGTTTATACTGATAGAGAGAAGCCTGATAGGAAAGGGTTTTAGGCTGCTGGACACCGCAAAACTCTGAAAGAGGGAGAGCATCCTGTTGTGCACATTGTTGCAGATGTCCTTCTGTTCAGTCACACTGTGTGTGTGTATCACCCAGCAATCACTGAAGACCCTGATATTTTCCATATACATTGTTAGAAGGGTGGTGCTCTCAAACAGAACTCTTTTTTTTTTGTTGTTTCCCCTACAGGAGTCATAAAAATAAGCAGTTAACTAGAGAAACAAAACCCTAGAAGGATATAGGATTGAGGTTATCTCCCCATTAGACATCACAGAATGGACACCAAACAAAGGAGAAGTTTTGGGTTGAGCTTAGGTATTGTTTGATAATGTTGAATCTAACACAAATCCATAATAAATTAATCCATAAACAACTGTTTTTCAACTTTTTATTTGCATAGAACAGCAGGACCCTGCACTTGCTTTTAATTGCTAAAAATTCTCCGCTTCTAGTTGTGTCTTGTGCACATATTACACCTAAACGAGCAATTTTTCAAATTTATCATCTTATAGACAGAAATCTCAACACATCCCTATTTTAGTTTGTCTGTATTTTAAACTCTTTTTGTGGTCTGAAAGGTACTAAGAATTTTGTCAAACAAATTTAAGGATTTGCTATTTGTCAGCCAGAAATCTGCTACCTCAGCTTCAAGAAAGAAATGCTTTGGTTTCTCTGAAGTTCTGGTCTCTGTCAGGGCTCTCAGGCACTATGACAATACAGAAACATAATTAATGCATCAAGTGCCAAATGATACAGGTGCAAAAATAGTTTGTACCAGCTGAGAGAAAACAAATGCTTCCTCCTAACTTTGCAAGGAAAATCTGATTGTGTGGGAAAAAAAAAAACCGAAAAAAAAGAAGCAGAAATATCTATGTTATTTTTTTTTTATTTTAAAAAATCTCTCCACCAAGAACCAAGGTATTTTAGAAATGTCTCTGCAGTGACTGTTGATATCTGTTTATTAGCTCTGTCACATCCCCATCCTTTCCACACAGCAGCTTGCTGGGCAAGTGATGCCTGTGACCTTGCAATTCTGCTGCTACAGAGTCGTGTTCCCTGGGGAAGCAGCAGAACACAGTAGGAATCAAGCTGATACAGGGGAACCACTGAACCACGGCTTTCATAAGGTCCAAGGGTCAAGGTTGCAATTAATTAAGTTTATTTTCTCCATAAATTAGATATTCGTCTTGGAAAGCAAACACTTATTTGGGAAAATTAATGTTATATTGGTTTTCACCAAAAACAGTTTTGAAGGAAGATTTTGGACTAATTGTCATGGTTTAGGAATGGTACTCCCCGATTCAGTGTTCCTGCTGAGACTCTCCAAACCATACTGCTACTTGCTTGGCACCCTCCTCCTTGTCCCTCTACCTCTTCCCCTGTGATGGGCTGGAGAGGAAAATTGAAGGCACAAAAAATAAAGATCACTGGTCAAGATAAGAACAATATATACTGGAAACAACAGTGAGATAAGAAAGCAAACAGTAAGAGCAGCAATACTGATGACAGAGGGTACAAGAAAACAGAGATTATTGCTCTCCACAGGGACCCCTGACAGTACAATATGCAGCTGCCCCCTCCTCCACGCCACCCCCACTGCCCCTCTGGCTCAGAGCCAGTGTTACCACAGTGCTGCTTCTGCCATGCTGGCTTGACCAGAAGGAAGCCCTTCTCCCTGGAAGAGAAAGTCTCTTCTCCCTGCACCTGGCAATGATGAGGTGGCATAGAACAACCTCCAGCTACTGGCCATGGCCCATCCCAGCCACTGCAAAAATTAAACCTGTCCTGATGGAACCAGGACACTAATTTTAACAAAAAAGTAGAGTATTGGTCCTGTAGCTGGTGGTGTTTCTCAGTATCTGATCAGAGGAAACGAGTCGACACAGCCACAAGATCTAAAATTGAGACAATCACTGCATGTTTCTCCCAGGCCTTAGCTGTGGTAGAGGATTATTGTATGATACTTTAATCAGAAATACCAATGTGTTTAAGGAAAAAAAGGCCACAACATGTTGCACATGATGACCATTTATAATTTTGTTCAGTGATTTGATGTCTTTTTATCAAGCCTCACATTCTGAAAACACAGGGCTGAGTAAGAATCCTAGATTTCATTTTTTAAAAACACATCTTCAACACTTGTGATAGATAAAGCAAACCTGTAAGGGTGACATCTAATCTTTCCCATCCCACACATATGCAACATCTCCTTAACACCACAAGCTGGAGTATCTGGAGGCCATTAACACAAGCCAGAGGCACTGCTTTTAATCTCATGTTTGTTGAAATCTGCCTCATTGTTTGTCTTTTTCTTAACACTTGGCACTGGCAATGATTAACACTGCCAACATTTTCCTTGCCAGAAAAGAAGGGGTTTTTTTCTGTTTTTTTCCAGTGAAGCCTGGAGATACCTCTGGAACCACTCTGAGGCTGCCTTTCCTCCCTTGTCCATGGAAAGAGCAGCTAAGGAGGACAGAAATCTCATGTCCCTTTTAGGAGAGGTGTTTCCAAGAGAAAAGGAAGGAAGGAAAAATGGATGTTTATAATTTTTTTCTTGGTCTAGGAGAGTAGGAAAAGAGAGTCCTCTTTGTTTTTCACTGCCAAAACATTACTCAGAAGCTGCTGATAGTGTTTCTCTGCCCTTCTTCAGACACAGTACTGTACCACCATGGATAACCCCAAGGAATGCTGCTTGGCAGAAAGATGAGGTCAGTTGCTTGGTTGACCTACACTCTGCTCTAGGTTGATCCAGAAAATGAGAGCTACCAGCATGAGTCCAGTTGTGTTTTCTCACAACTGTGGGCTAAGACACCTCACTTACAGTGATGCAGGGACCTGGATTAAGCTTAGCTTTGCATGGGGAACATCTCTACTGGCTCCTTCTCAATTTTTGCTCTTCTTGTGAGTTGGGATGACCAGGAGAGGCATTTTTAGCTGGTTATTTGCCAGCTCTTTTTCATCTACCTGAACACCACAGAAGCACCAGATCATCTTTGATAATCTGGCCTATTATTTTTTGGCTATTATACCGGGGATAGAAGAGCACCCTCTTCACTTGTCAGCAGCTAATAGGTCACAAGTTGGCTGGTTTACCAAACATGAAAACAATTTGCCGACAGCAGGGACCTAGACCCTAAAAGGAGAGAGCACACACTTGGCTGGCAGCCACCTCGCCATCCCAACAAAGGAGAGATATTGGGTATCAGTTGCTGCTTTTTAGTTATGCCAAGTGTGAACTTGTTTCTGATTTTTAGGCTGTCTGGCTGCTAAGACTTTCTTGTTTATTGCTGACAAATGCCCAGTGAGCCAATACTTTTTAAGAGCTGTTGTCATTCACCCACACTGCCCTGTCTGAAAAACAGACATGAAGTTTTGGTGGCTCACTTCTTATCCCACTGCATCAGTGGGATCCTGCCACCAAAGACAAAGGGTGAAAGATGAAAGCCAAGTTTTTCTGTTGCCAGTTGTCAGGCTTCAACAGTCTTAAATATGCTGGAAGGAGCTAGATTTATTAAATTTCAAATTATTGTAGTGCCAGATGCATCTTATGTGAATACAGAGACAAAAATTCCTATGTATCCCTAATGGTATATTCTATTAATATATTCTAATTGCATATTCTTCCTTCCCTTGTATTCAGCAGCTACAAAACTTGGAAAGAAATGCCAGTAGTAGGTGAAGAGGGTGTAAAAGCTACAAAGAGGTTTGGAGGAAGGAAGAGAAGGCTTAGGATGGACCAAAGGTCATTGCAACTCCTTTCTTGCTCACTGTCAATCCTCCCCACTCTCCAACCTCACATCTATGCAGCTGTTCCCTTGGATTCCCCTGCTACTTTTCAGGAATCTTCCACTACTAGGACGATGCTTAAGGTGAGAAGGTAACTTGTAAGGCACTGGAATGTGGCCCTCAGCTATGATTCACACTGGGAGCAGTTCTTGGACCTCACATTCTACAGAGCACTTTGGCAGAGGAACAGGGGTGGGACTTGGTTGCCTGAAGTTCATGGAGTAATAACAGGCACACTTTTTATCCTTATTAAGACAGTGGGCTGAGAGTGGTTATTGGTGGTATTGTGTTTGTGTGAAGATTTGTCAACCCTGATGTAAGAAGCTGAAGGTTAGGGAGTTCATTCTGCTGCCCACACCTTGGCTCAGGCCCTGTGTGGTGCCCTCGGGTCCTTCATGCAGCCACAACAGCACAGGCCACCTCCAGCTCCTGTGTCGTCCCTCCTGCTCCATGCAGGTGTCTCAGAGACCCCAGGGTATATCCAGTGGCTTGAAACACCTCCCTGTGAGCAACTGCCTAGAGCCCTCAAGGGCTAAGAATAATATAATTTCTTTTTCTAGCAACGAATAGGCTGTTCCAGAAGACAATCAAGCACCTAAGAGACGTCACACAAATTACTCTCTGGAGGTTCATGTTCTACTTTTTGGTCATGCTCATGGACTTTAGACTCACAACTTTCTTGTTTCTCGTATGAAGTGAGACAAATCCCAATTACGCTGCAGCAGTTGCAGTCACTTTTTAGAACTTTCTTTTAGGATCAGGTCACAGAGCAAAGCTATTTACAAACCTCCATTTATCCTCTTTTTCCTTTCACACATTACCTTTCTATTTTTGTCCTTATCTCTCACGTTACCTTCTCAATGACTGCCAAAATGACAGCTACTGCTGTGCCATTGCTCCTTCCTGGCACCCCATGTTTAGCCCCCAGGTGCATTTTGCAGGAGGTGAAGAGAGAGCAGGCGTTGGTGTGCAGGCAAGCATATGCTTTATAGCAACACTGAGATGCTGAGAAGCAGTAGCTGCAATGTTGATCATATCAAGGCAGCGTTACCAGGAGACACCTCACAGCACAGCAAACGCGCCTCGTCGGAGGCTTTTTGCCCTCTGGAAGCTAGTGGGTGTAACATTTTTATTCTCTCTCTTGCTAAGACATGAAGGATGAGCAGCTTAACAAGGTCACATTTGTTAGAGGCATGCATATTTCCATCTGCTCAGGCGGATAGCAAAGTGCCTGGCACAAAGCAAGGAGGCACTCTAGAAAGGAATTGTTTTAGAGGGGAGTGTCTAGGCAAGGCTAGGAAAACTGTGGTGGCTAGATACTGTGTGTTGAGACAGGCACAGATACATTAGATCAAAGGTTCACGTACTTATCAAGTGAAAAAACAATAAATGCTACTTCTTTGTTTCAAAATCCTTCTAGCTGTATTGCTTCCCAGGGCACCAC
The DNA here is from genome assembly GCA_013397075.1 of Rhabdornis inornatus. Lineage (NCBI taxonomy): Eukaryota > Metazoa > Chordata > Aves > Passeriformes > Rhabdornithidae > Rhabdornis > Rhabdornis inornatus. Next base: position 1,644,869 of record VWZS01009097.1, read on the forward strand.
TAGAAAATGTGGCAGAGAAGATGCATAAGCCTTAGCAGTAATGAACCCCCAATGCTGAAAGTTCACTCCTTCACTTCTAAGGCAGAACCCACATGGCAAAATGGTTCATGGCTGGACTTTGCTAGACTTGAGCAAGCATTGCTTCATCTGGCAAGCCTTAGACAGGGAACCCACAAAGATACAATGCTAGTTCAGGTGGCAGCTTAAATTTTTTTCATGATGGATGAATATGGAAAAGAAGTCTATGAGGTGAGAGGCTAAGAAAAAACTCTGAACATAATTTTTGCTAAACCCCTTTGAGATGAAAGCTACAGCTTCACTTCTTTCACACCCAGGACTCAAGGATCTTCAGAGAACAGATGTTTCAAAATCTAGTATCTTAGAAAATTTGGTATCTTGACTCTGCCAAGATAATAGAAATTAAGATGTCCTTTAGGTTCAGTGTTATAAATATTTTCTTCCTATTTGCTAAACATATTAAAAAACTGACTGTACGTGCTGAAATAAGGCATGGGGATTGCAAAGGAATAGAGAAGAGAGCAGTGTCTAAAGAATAAAATTATTCTTTAATATTTTCTCTTCAGACTTCTAGGAACATTTAGTAATTGGTAGGCAAAGGATATGAGAGTAGAGAATAGGGAAGACACAGATGATTTTTTCCTTAGAGGCATCAACTAGGATGATTTCTGTGATGACATTCATCACCAATTAAAGTGTATCTTAATGTATCCTCTTTCAGGTTTACTCAGGTTTAAGGCAATGGCATTATCCTCTGTCGACTCCTGAAAAATGTAGCCCTTATTTGAATAAAAACCATCATTCTTAACCAGCAACTATTTCCTTTCCATAGAAAGCTTTCTGCAAATTTTGCAGTTTTGGAATTTTCCAAGAATTTCTGTATCAAAAACACAGACTAAGCTTACGCTACCTGAGACTGCTGTCTAAACAGCAGACAACAGGAGATATTTCTGGTTTTTTGGGACAAGGTCCATCTCCTCCCTATCTGACTTTGATATTGATGTCTCAGTGAAGTAAACAATGTAACACAAAAAGAGATGTGTGATTTTTAGACTTTAGAATAATGGCCTGTGTTACCAGAAGGGAGCCAGAGTCCACTGACATAGCAGCAGAAAGCCAGGCCCTTGGCTAAATTCTGACTAGGATGGAAGCAGATGGATCGTATGGTGATGGCTCACCTGGAAAAACACCCCAGCCACCCACTAACTCCTGGGATGGATGATCAGAGGCTCATTAACTGAGGGCTGAGTGAGATCCAGGCAGCTCAGCAAGTCCATGTGGTGCTAGCACTGCCACCCACGTATCCTGGCTGAGCCTCTGCTTCCATGGGCACACCTGTGTTTGGGGGACTGCATGGATCAGAGGGTGTCTGGCTCAGAGTAGTAGGCAGCTGGGCTAGAAGGTTCTCATGTGGGCATGCACATGTCCAGCCTGTTCCCAACAGGTTCCCTCAGCTTAGGAAATGCTAGGAGCCATCATATGTGCTGCAGAAGGGGTGAGAAGCAGCAGCTGGGGGGGAAGCCCCATATCAGCCAAAATATGCACTTGGCTTCAGAGCCAAGAAGATAGGCCAGCACCAACTTGAATAATGCATTGTATCATCCTATCAAGGGTTTTCCTGGAAATCCTCCTCAGACTCGCAGACAGATTTAGTTGCTGTCATTGATGTTGCTCAAAATTGAACATTACATAAAGTTTCAGCCATTCCAAAAGCAGGATGACATTTCTAAAATAAAGAGCAAATACTGGGTGAAACATACAGCCAAAGAATTAAAGAACTACTTAACTTGTTTTTAGCCAGTGCTAGGGTATCAATACACAGCGAGGGCCAACCCTTAATACCTGGAAATTATTCCTAAAGCCAATGTTTATCTTTTACTTAGTTTGATTAATAGCTAATGACAGACACATGATGGTGGATAACCACTACCTGCCTTAATCTAAGTCAAAGCTTCTTACAGCTCCTCCTGATTTGTTTGGCTCACATGAAGAGGGCTATCAACAGCAATTCATCACTTCTGAATGGGGCTGATAGGCAGCAGAGAGTGGTCCCAGAAACTCAGCTCCTGGGGAGGGATGGCAAAAGCTGGCTCTGCAGGAGCAGCCCCGAGCTCTGCAGCAGTAGCCAGGAGGCATTTCAGGGGCCAAAGTCCTTGCTCTCCTGCTGAGGGGGCTGCTGTAGATACAGATCTATAGCACAGCAGAGCCCAGGATGAACTCAGTGAAAAGGAACCACTTCACTCTCCTGCTCTTCTGAATGGGATTACAGGCACATTGGGAGAATGTTCACGGCTCTGGACTCATCTTTTGTTTCATGTTTAGCAACCAGAGGTCTTAACTTTTTGGGAAGGGAAATGAATCTGTCAGTGAGAAGAGGAATGGCTTTACAAGACTGGAAAAAGTCAAATTAATTGCTTCAGGAAAAATTCCTCAAAGCTTTCCTTTCTTTTTGAAATCAAAATACACCAAATAGGAGATGTGGCACTTGGCAATATGCTTTAGGGGTGATTGTAGTGATGTTAGGTTGATAGTTGGACTAGCTGATCTTGGAGATCCCCTCCAGCCCTGATGATCTGCAGGCCCAAAATAAGACAGATGTAGCACAACATCTGTCTACAGATGTTGTAGACAGGTTAGACATGGGACACAGATAACCTCCTGGTAGTTCTTTCATTTGTCTCTGTAGGTGAAGTTGCTCTATCATAATTTACAAATGTCATATATGACCTGCAATACATCTCAGGTCTTCTACACTCTGGCTCCCCATCATGTGCCTGTAGCTATAAACTTCAGTTCTAACGCGCTGAAGAGCTGTAACAGGCATCTCTGTGACACATACAAGTGTCTAAAAGCCTGGGCCCCAAGTTGTTTATTTATAGGCTGCTAGACATGCTTGGCTTCTGTTTCCAAAGCAGGCACTCCTCCATCACAGCTGTGGCCATTGCAACCCACGCTCAACTCACACAGTTTAGATTTTCTGCTCTCCTGTACCATTCCTTAACAGAAGACTTAAGGTGGTAGAACAAGAATCATCTTCTCCAGTAGAGGAGAACTGCAAAGAGGGTTATTTATCATACTGGAGAAGGGATTGTGAGGGCAGACTCAGCCATCAGCAGACCAGGCAGGGATGGCCCCAGCCATAATGCCTGTTCCCTGCTGGCACACTGCCGTGCCCTATCAGGGTCACAGAAGAGAGGGATGCAGGAGGCTCCTGCTGCAAGAGCCAGACTTATCACCTTACTTATGCTTATAAAATGGTGTCACACCTCTAGGGAGTTAGTCATTGTAGGGCTGATGGCTGGTGAAAAATGCAGACTTTTTCCAGGATATGAAGTCTTGTGCAGTACTCACCGACCACTCAGACAACATAAAATCATATTTTAAAATCATTGAAGCATATAGATAGAAGTGGTTTAATTTATTTCAAAATAAAAGGTACTGAAGGATGACAAGAATCCCCAGTAAAACATTAAAACCTCCATCAGAGGCCTGAGGGTTGTTAAATCATGCCCACAGGTAAGGAGGTGCTAGGCTGAAGAACTCCTGCTGGGAGCATAACTTCACTGTGGAGAGCCACCTGCCTCTGGTCTGAAAGGGAAGCAACTGTGACCAAATGTGAACAACTCAGTGGGTCCCTCCCAGAATCATGTTTCTGACCACCCTAAACTCTTACTTGAGAGTCCTCAGGTTGAGTGTCAATAGTTCAAGGAAAACAAATGTCTGAGTTTTGCTGGGCAGTGGCTTCCAAATTATGAAACTGATTTCCCTGGAACCGATTCCTGAAGTCTTAGCACATGCCTAAGACCCTGGGCCAGAAAAAGATTTAAATGTGTGTGAATGCCCATTGGCTGAGACATGCCACAAGCATGTACAGCTCTCAGTGCTGAGAACAGGTTTTTGTCTCTTCCTGGGACTGTCAGATCACAGGCTCAAAAACCAAGGTAGGGAGCTGATCCCAGAGGGGCAGTGGGATAGGCAAGGATCCAGGTACTAAAAATATAGTGGCCTCCTTGTCCTGCAAACAGGAAACATTTCCTCCCACCCACTTGGTACCGCTTTGGCGCTGGGTGAGCCTTATGTGGGGAAAGAGGCCACCACTGTCTGCAGGGACAGCAGGGACAGCAGGGACAAGGACGCAGAAGGAGGGCATCCTTGCAGACAGCCATGGCTGCCAGTCTGGTAAGTGTGTGGCATTGTGTTCCTATTAAATCCCTATTAACTCAGTTTTAAAGGATGAGCCCAGGCAAGCATGTATTATAGAGAGACTCCTCGAGGCAACCCAGGTAAACTGTATACTTTATAACTTCTGCTTTTAGTGTCTTTTTTTTTAAGATTCTCCTAACTTAGCAAACAAATCACCTTTTTTAATATAAGTGAGACTGATATTTCTTTGAACTAGAAAATGCTTGGAAATTCAGGTTTTGGTTATTATTTTTCCTCTGTACTTCAAATTAAGCGTGAGCTATTAATGGCAACATGGAAGTTCTTGTGTAATGCAGTTTAAGCTGGATGCTTTAAACCATTTAAACATAGATGATCACATTTACCTTCATACAAAGGCATTAAAGTGATAGGAAATAATATTTAAATCCTGCTTCAGACCTAAACATTTTCATTAAAATTCTTATTGTACGTGTCTAAGTTGCTAATCTTGCAAAAAATGGTTTAGTGTATTTAGTACAGAGTATTTACATGATAACAGATATAGTGAATGCATCATTTTGCTAGTTATTAAAAATACTTAATAATTCCAGTTGAAGCACTCAGCTGTAAGAGCTGCTTTCCATTTCAGTGAACTTTATGCTGTGGAGAGGAAAAAAATGTTTTCTCCACATGGCTGAGCATCAGGTTTCTCTAAGCATGAAAGCAGGCTTGTAAAGGGTAGGTGTTTATGCTTGCTTGTTTCCATCGGGAGTGTTCCCTGACACGCAAATGACCTGCCAGCCTCTACCAGGCTTTAAGCAGATCTTTAAAACCTTCTGCTGCAATGTCAGCTGAGACCAGCAAGTGCATGGATTAGCTTTGTTTTAGCAGGCAGAGTCGTAGTTTCTTTAGGGCTGTGCTGCTACAGCTGGGTGGAAAGCACTGAGTGGCAAAAGGGAAAAACTGTAAAATTTATCTTTTAAGGCTCTCTTGCCCTTTTCCCTCTCTAAATCCAGCTCCACCAGGGACGATTTCCACCTAAAGGTTGACTTGGAGCAACTCTTTTTCTGAAGTAGTCTTTATGTTAATATCTGGGAGGTTTTGTCTTGTTTTGCTTTAGCAGTGCTCACTGTCTAAAATAGTGAGGATGTTTAAAAAGTGAGGATGTTCCCACACTTTCAGGCGAGCTGAATGGTGTGCTTTGGGCTCCATAGGCTGTACATAGTGCCTGAGGTGATTCACTCAGCCAAAAAACAGACAATTTTTTGAAAAAAATTATTTCAGCCTAGCAGGGGAAGTAGTTCGTGGGTAATAATGAGCAGCCAAGACCAGGACAAGGCAGTATTTATCTAAGCCATCTGATAAGAGTTAGCTAAAAGATGCCTGGCAGATGACATGATAAAACTGACCAAACTGAAATCTGGAGTGACGAGAGCAGGAAGAGAGAAAAGCCAAAAGGAAGAGCAGGAGGGAGGGGACTTGCACCTCTGGAGTTTCATACATGGTGGCTGAAACACTTATTTTTTGGGCAGCTACACACGTTCCTGCTTCATGGAGTCTCTGAGGTATAACATGATGTACCTGGGGAGCACAGAGAGCCACTCCCATGTGCCCTACACTCCAGTCACACCTGTACAACAAATAGGAGTTCTGTCATGTCACCATTCATCTATGCAAAAAGGACTGAGTGGATGTTTTGAGAGGCAGATAATGTTGCAGTGCATTTCTGAAAGGAAATCTATCTATGACAGCATTGCATAGTTGAACACTAGGCTTCCATAAATAATTAGGAAGGCAAATCTTTGTCTTTATCTTTGTTGCAGCGACTGGAATGCACCCCACTACCTTCAGTGATTACAATTCATGCAGCACTAAAACCACAAGGTATGCTTTTTACATGCCTGGTGTACACCCTTCCACCCATCAGCATTGCTCATAAATATCCTTTTTTTTTTTCCAAAGATGCCAGTATCCCTTGGCAAAACCTGAAGACTCACCAAGTATTTGCTTGAAAGCTTGAAATAGCAATCTGTTGTTAAAAAGAGGAGCTCTTCACAAAAGACATGTCTGACATTTCCAAGGAGTGACTGGTGAACTAGAGTATTTGGAAAATGTCTGTTGTGACCATGATGAAAGGAAGGGCTCAGAATAATGTTTTGTAGGCAGGAAGAAGTTTCAGCAGGGACCCCACTCCACTAAAAAGGGAGATGCTGATAGAAGCCAATTTAACCAGGTGCTATATTTATTACCATTGTTAGCAGTTTTTATAGTAATAGCAATAACCACAGCAATAATGACAGCAATAATCAATCAGTGTGGGATGGGCTGCCTCAACAGAGAAGTGAAGGTGTAAGGTGATTGAGGAGAAGCCCTAGACCACTCTCATTGTCTTGTGGTATGTGTGTGTATGCAAAACTTTCAAAATAACTGGTACCAAGAAGAGGAATTTTGACAATTGCTGCCAGCTTTTATGGAAGAAAAAATAAATCTTTTCTTTCTTTGCACGCCTCCACCTATGGTGCCACCACTGGTTGTTCTCTTTGAGTACCTACAGCACAGCTGGCCAGTTGTTCTTCACCCCTTTGGCCTTTACCAGAACGCAGGGGTTGAGAGGAAAACCTTGCAAGAGTTTTATTCCAAATCAACCTGGCACATTACAGAAATGCACACAGCAGGGTGTTCATGTTGTCTAACCTAACCTGTACAGAGCACAGGTTATGCCCCTGCTTGAGCCACCTCTGGCTCACCTTCCGGAGGCCTCCACTGACTGCAGAAGGACTCATGAAGTTTTATTTATGGATTGAGGTAAAGATCTGAGTCAGGTGTGAGCAAAAAAGGCTGACACAGTTCAGAAAGGCTGTTGAATAAGAACAAGATAACATTTTGTCAGGACATCTGTCAGAAATTGTATGTCTGCAGCTGATCTTGCCCGGGGGCAAAAGATCCAGCTTTGTTTTTCTGTGACTCTGTGGTGTTCAGTGAGTCCCAGGGTCAGGAGGAGGAAAGCTGGAAGAAATTGCAGAGAACCTGAATTTCTCATGGAGTTGTAACAGCTTAGGAAAAAAAAAAGAAAAAAGATGGCTTTAGGGAAATGTGGAGTTTAGCAGAAATTTAAATTTTGAAACTTGCCTGAGGCATTGCTTCTGGAAAAATCAAGCTGATATAGCAAGTAGTGGCTTGATGTGGGGTTATCCTTACATCTCTGTGATGTTCACTTTCACTAGAAGATGGTCCTAAGTGAGGAGGGGAGTGTGTATTTTTTGCTACAAAATTCAGTGCCTTTACAACAGACCCTCACAAGAGGCTTTGGCAAACTTTGTCCTTGTGCCTGGCACAAACTGTACTGAACAGAGCTTATAAAGCCACAGGTAAGTTTTTTGCCTTCACCTCAGCTCTTTGCAAGCAGAGTTGGTCTAACACACAGCAATTTGAATGAATTAGAGGGTTTAAAATGCTTCCCATCACTTTATCTTCTACTGCTCTGACTCTTTGCCTGTGGAACTATTTTTATGGCCAGATCCTTATCTGTCCTCTTTAAAAACCTTGGTGCAAAGGGTCAGATCAGTCTGCAGAAGTTTATCTGGTTGTGGCATCAGTCAACATTTCATGTCTTAGGTTGCCACTGAAATTATGTTATCTAAGGTTGTTTGCTGATTGGAGAAGGTAACTCAAAGGTTGACTGTTTAAAACATAGATGGCCTGGGCCATATGGGCAGTTTGGTGACTATTCAGAGATCATGCACAATTCTTCAGCCTGACCAGAAGTAGAGTGCTATTATTCAGAGACCTACAGTGTTACCAGGTAAAATGTCTCATATGGTGGCAAAATCATTGAAACAGGGCTTTGTGTGAAATTGTACAGTCAAGGACCAGGAGAAAGACCACTTCTGTGATGTGCAGCTCCACTGCTAATAGCAATTTCACTGCTATAAAGGAGCCAGACCTGTCCTCCTGTCTGAGAACAGGTTCATCTATTGTATCAGAGACATTTGCTTATGCTCTGGAGAAACAGGGAAAGGTAAAGAACTATTTACTGAGCTCTGATGTTTGGCACCTATAGAATGTGTGTATTTTCACCTGGAGTATAAGGCAGGATACTCACACATTTTACTGCCTTGCATTTGGGGCTTGATTCAGAGACCTTGGAAACTTTTCACTGACTTCGGGGGAGTTTGGATCATGTCCAAAAGCTACCCAACAGACTGGAAGGGTAAAAAGATAAACTGACTCTTTCTCCTGGATAGATGCATGAAAAGAGTGCATACTCTGTGGCATTTAGGGAGTTTTGAGGGTTTTGTTGTTCTTGTTGTTTGTTTGGGTTTTGATTCCCCATAGCAACTCATAGTCTGATGCCTGGATTGTTTATAATTTCCCTTCCTGTTTTGATTGGTAAGGAGGACAGCCCTCAGGACTGTCAGGCAGCTCAAATGGAGCTGCAGGAGCTCCTGCAGAGAAATGTGGTCCACAACCCTGCTGTCAGCCAGGGCTCCTGAAGGGCCAGGGAAAGCAGGAAGCTCTGGGGCAGGATGAGGTGGCAGAGCTGTCTCGGATGTCCCCTCCCCAGAGCCACCCTGGGCTGATGCTGCCATGAGGGGCAGAAGGTGCCCAGCAGCTGGTGCAGCAGCCCAGGTTAATGGGGTGAGCCCTGAGCCCACAGACCCACAGGGGAGTTTACAAATCCATGGCAGCCCTTGTGACTGCCCCAGCAGCTGGTGAGCAAATAACAGGAAGGGCAGAGGTTTGATCTGGGCTAACAAGAGCTGTGATTTGTTTTAGTCTGGGCCTAGTCCAAACTCAGCCTTTATAATCTGGGTTGTGTTCAAGCTGAACTGAGCTTTGCTTTTCCATTTTTGAGAAAGCCCAAAGAGCAACCTTCCACTGTGAAAGCCCTGTGAGCCAAGCTGCTGATGTGAAACAAGTCTCACATTTGTTTCCTTTCACATCTTTTGGTTTAGAAGCACACAGATGCATTTAATACACACCCTAAAAATAACATCCTCAGAACAGTTGGAAAATCAAGATTTTTCTTTTTTAATGATTTCTTTTAGCAGCCTGCTTAATGATCATGCCTTAGAACTGACAGCACACAACTGATCAGTCTTAAAAACAAAAAAGAGTTTTCACACCTTGCTACTTTTAAGATAAAATGCCTTTTAATGGCTTTTCTGCTAGTAAGCTGCATTGGAAGATGATTTCCCAATCTCTTAGTGGAGGTTCTTTTATTGTGTGTCAATATAATCAACAAGGATTATGGTCTTTTATTCAAAATACATTGATAAGGGATAAGAAAACATAGTAGTGCTGCTTTCTCCCCACTAACAGCCACCTCCAGCTGTGCCACTTCAAATATCAGATCTGCTGTGTCACCCACCTGCCTGGGCAGGAGCTGCCAGGAGGGGCTGAAGGTGGGAAGACCTCTTGGTAGGGCTGAAGTGGCCTGGAGGATGGAGCAGAAGGTTATTGCTACAGCCCTGTCACAGAATTCTCTGCTGCTAAAGCACAGTGGAAAGCTCAGAGAAAACCAGAGTGTAGCTCACCACCTGGGATGCAGTGGATTGATAAATCTTTCTCAGAGGTGGAGAGTGTCATGCCACGCCATGATCTCCCTTACAGCTCTCCTCTTTCTCACAGGATAGCTCTTCAGTTTGAGTGAGGTGAAAATAAACATAATGCCAATATAGAAGAAAGCCATGTGAGTATAAATCGATGGGGCCAAAGCCTCCCTAGCTGTGGTTAGTCTCTAAGCATCTCCATGATCTAGGTGTTGCCAACAGCAAGCCCAGGTCTTGTGCTTTCCCTCTTACAAATGGCTTTGCTCATGCAGTATCAAGCATTGGCTGGACTAATATATATAGTGGTTATTGAGGGAATACACACAACCTCAGTAAGGAGTCACAAATCATCTGGAACACACCCTTGGATGTCCATTTTTAAAATAAACATTTACAGCCTCGGTTCTTCAGCAGTCCACAACAGGACCAGCCTAATGCCATAGCCTCAGGATTTGTCAGCTTGGATGACATTTAACATCAGCCTATTCTTATGCTGCAAGCTGTTTGATTATTCCTGGCTAACACAATTATCTGCACTCATATTTTCCATGCAGTCTCAATGCAACACTCAGACATTTCAAACTGATAGTTTGATTGAATTATGGCAATTAGGGTTATTTCAGATCAGGAGTATGTGAGGCAAAGATGCTAAGGATAAATACAGCACTTGTGCTTCCAGGGTAGTAGAGAGATTCTGTTCTGTGGGAATTTGAAGCTTTCAGAGGACTGGATATCATCAGCATTTGAATCCTCTAGAAATCATGCTTCTTTTATGTATTTCAAGTTGGACATTCCAAGATGGAATCCATCAAGATAACTTGTGGAAGCCTGGTCTTACACATGCAAGCAGAATTGGAGATCCATCTATTCCTCTGTGCTTTGTTTAGATATCCTCTATGGAGCCACGAGTGCCCAGACAGCATACAGCATGGCTCCCTTTGTGCTGACCCATATAACCAGCAACGTGCATTTTGTGTGCATGTGTGTGTTTGCCTATGGAATACATGCTCAGCCTCACTACAGGCTGGACCCATGCACACAGAGCTGCAGCAGCCTCACCTACATCCTAGGTTGGTGCTAACCAGCCCTAGTGCCCTGAACTTGATGGAGATCCTTGCTGAGGCACTTTTCCAGCTTTCCAGAGATAAACACTGTGCCCCGAGAAGACTTTCTTCACAAGCTTTATTATCAATTTTCACAATGTCTCATTCAACTTGTGGAGAAGCATCTGTCAACCTCTGGCTTTGTATCTTTTCTAGAACAGTCCACCCCTTTACAGAATTGTGGCTTATATGGCAATGGAATGACAGTGGCTTGCCAGTTATACTTAAATCACTCCTACTACCAGACAGGCTTGAAGATAAGTAAGGAATGAATTTATTCAGGAATCCAAAGATCAGCATTACAATCTCCTTATTTAGAGGCAGCTGTGCATAAAGAAAAGAAAACTTACAGCTACAGACAGATTATTCTGTCATCTGTTTAATCCTGTTGAAATGCTCTCAGCATGCTTACATACATTTCAGCTTGAAACTTGTCTTAAGCAAGACCTGGTCCACAGCATGTATTTCATTGAAGGGATGTTTATTATGGGCTATGCATGTCCTTGCACATCACTTTTCTCCCCTGGGTTATTTCAGGCCCTCATCACACCATCATGCCATTGCCTGAGCTGGGAAGCATTGATGTCTGTTGAATAGGTGGGTTCTTCTGCCCAGACAAAATATCTTGATGCTTACCTTAATGCATGCTGATTGTGAAGGAGAGCTTCTCCTGAAAGGCAGATCAAGTTTCAGGCCTCCTTGTATTAATATTTTTATATAGTGAAAACACCAGCTGGTATATATGAAAAAGCTAAAAATCATAGTAAATATAAACAGTGATAATACATGTAGTTAATTAAATCTTGACTGTATTGAGACAAGAATTAATGGCCATCAAATTATTTCAAGGTGAAAATTAGATGAACATACTTGGCATGGACTATGTCTGTGCAATAGCCCAAGATGGCATCCTCTTCCTTCAAAAGTGTTGATGTACTGGATGAGAGACTTCTGAAATACATTAAAACCAAAAGTAATTTATCATACTCCATATTCTAATAACACAATTTTATTTTTCATCTATTCTCCAAAATCCAGGACATTAGCCAATGCATCAAGCAGTCCCTGTGTTTAATTTTCATATGGGACAGTGGTGAAAATCCTCACTTGCTTCAAAACTGGTTTCAAAACTGGTCACTGATGGCAAAAATTTTTACTTCTTTTGTAAGGACTATAGATACCCTTACAATGGTCACATGAACAGGAGGAATAATCTTGTGTTGCTTGACATTAACATGATCACATCTCAGTGAAAAATTATTTTTGCTTAGAAAATAACTTTTGTTTTTGCACAAGCAATGCTGGCTAGACAGTGTTATACAGAATGGCTGTCCTCAATAAGATCCTGGCATTCATATCTACAGAATTACCAAGAAAAAGCTGAGTGATTTGAGCTGCTGACATGTTTGAAAAGGAGCAGAACTGCTCTAGTCACATTGAGATGATGCAAGTCATTTTTCATCGTGGCAGCAAAGGTCCCACATGTGAAAGGCTTCCCAATTCAGTCCTTTAACACCACTGTACCAGAAAGAGTACTTTGAGAGCTGTGTTTCTGGGATCCCCTGGTCTTTCCCTGCCACACTTTTTCCTCCTTCTCCTCTTACCCTTCATCTTCCTTCTCCTCCTCATCATCATCAATACCATCATCAATATCTGTCAATAGTCAATATTTATTTTTCTTAAAATTTGATTTCCAGAAGGCAAAGTTGTCTCCAGAGAGACCCTGACACAAAAGATCAAGACCAGAGCAGGATCAGAGTCAGAGAGTTCACAGGCCTGGGATCCAGTCTTACTTTGGGATTTGTTGAGATGATATGCAGAACTGAATGCTCTAAATGCATTTCAGCATGCAAGGCAGAGATAACTTCTCTTTCTTTCTACTTGTTCATCTCCCTTAGTTCTAGACTCTTCAATGCCAGGAGGTCTTTCTTTTCATATTTCTTTAGATTTGGCAACTATTGAATCTCTTCAGGCCCAAGATCAATTTCAAACTAGAGGTGATGCCCATGGCTCATGCAGAGACTCAAAAAACACCTTCTCAATACACTCTAGCAAAAGAGCAGGTTCTTCCTGAAAGACAGAAAGAAGCATTGCTGTCTGCTGAGCAGGAGCCACGTTTAGCATGAGCACAGACCAAAGAGAGCTGTGAACCTCTCGTCTCCATCTGGGCAGGGTGCTGTCCAGAATGTTTAATATTTGTGCCCAAAAATTCAATGGCAGATTTGTTTAGAGAAGAGTTTTCCAAGAGGTGCTTGGGTTCCGCTCAGCATCTGCCCTTATTGCTGTCACTGGGAATACCTGGCATGTCTGGGTGATTTATTGACTTCAGCTGCTCTCTGCAGCTCTCCTGCTTGAGACACAGGGGCTGCTCCAGCACGGCCAGGAGCCATGGAACAACAGCTGCCACAGATGGCCACAGCTCCTGCCCTGGTCTGGCACACCCTGCCAGAACGGGGCTAGACACACATCCTGGTGCGGGGCTGAATAGGTGAGGAACACCACAAGGACATTTGTCAATGGCAAACAAAGAGTGATAAAGTGCTGTAGGGAAATAAGGTTAAATGGGGAGGTGAGGGGAATGAGGGGAGGGTGAGAAAGAGCAGATGTTTTGATGTAACATCTATTAGTCCTTGAGGGGAAGGAAGTGGTGGCAAGAACACGAAGGAGGCAACAATTCGAAGTATTGCTGGTTTCATGGCTTGAGTGGAGAGGAGAGGTTGAAACACCACGCAGCTGACACTGCAGATGTCTGGGACAAAAAGGAAGCAGGGGACATGTGGTCAGCCAGCCATAACATGCAAGAGGAAAAGAGGAAAGAGGTGGTGGAACATGGAATGAAATGCGTAGAAAATTATGGTAATACTAAGGTAGTCTAGTATTACATTGGATGATGGTTTTATGAGGTATGCATACAGGTATCATTATAAAAAAGTCAGCAAATTCATAGTCAGGATATGTGCAAAAACAGAATGCAGATTTTGCATGATATAGACTCTAATCTCACTGTCCTTCAGTCATATCGAATGTAAATGCATCTTTTTAAAGCATAAAAAAGACACTGGGGTTTTTCCCCCAACAATTTGAAAATCAGAGAGATATTTGTGCATTTTGATCAGTGTGTCAAAATGTAGCTAGTGTTGGCTGAGAAGTCATATATAGCAAAGACATGTCATGTCTCCTTTGGTTTTGATTTCTGTGCTCCAACAACTAAATAGCTGAACATGTCTGTCAAGTCTCAAATTAATGCATGTTCATAGAGCTGATAATTTGCCTTTGAATTGTTTTTGAAAAATCTGAGCAGCCCAAATGATGTCAGAAGTAGCTATTATTTAACTGAGGTGCCATAAAGTGCTGTCCTCCTGGTAAATGTCATGTTCTCTGTTAAACTCAACCATAAAATTAATGGCAGTTTTAATACATGTAACTTTTTTGATCCATCAGTGAAATCACTATGAGCTCTCACAAAAGGCATGACTGAAACAGATAAGTATTAATTCAATCATATTCAGAGTTTTTATGTTATGGAGGAGAAAATGAGTGACCCAACATAAAGAGAAAAGAAGCATTTGAAGTTTACTATAGTCACATACAGGATCTGGGTAAGGGGCAGTGGCAGGTGGCAGGTTGAACATCAATCTGAGCATTTGCATCCAGACTAATCTAGGCTCTACAGTGAAATTCTCCTCATTGTGCTAAAAAGCCTAAGAGGTACACGGTAGCCCTAGGCTGCACTTCTTTCACCAAAGCTCTAGCAAAGATTGAGTTACCTGTCGATTATGTGTCTAGGGGAAGGATATATTCTGTAACAACAACAGCTGCTCTTCATAAACACAACTTTTTAATATCGCTGGGCTTGTTTCAATTGCACTTGATAGCCTTCAGCAGGCTAACCTGAGCCACCAGGCTTGCATTAGGGCAATATCAAAAAACAGGATTACTGCCCTACTCCACAATGTGCAGGCACAATACAAGGCTTAAGCAGTTTTGTGCAAAATTTTAGATTTATCACCATTTCCAGCTGCATTATCCTAGTTTTTATTTGCACACTGTTTTGGGAAGTGCCTTTGAGGGTAGTAGAATGTCATACAATTTTACATCTGAAGTCCTACTTTTTATAGCCTAAGAAAAGCTTATTGATTGCAATGTAGTAATGGGTGCAGACAGGATGATTTTGAGGTGCTGAAGCACCTCTATTCAAGACCATGTACTCCTCACTCAGCATGAAACTTGAGTCAGATATGGGGAAAGAGCTATCACAGCTAGTCTTGAGACATTTTGTTGGGAAATGGGCTCTTGAGAGAAAGATCCTTTCAGTAGCTGTAGGGGTGTGGAGAACTCTAAGTCCACAGAGGGCTGGGTTTTTTATCATCTCAGTGTATTTTTCAGATCTTGTTCTTGAGCAATGATCTCTCTCATAGTTTCCCCTAGAAGTAGGAAACCTGAGCCCTTGGAAGCTTAATTTGATTTTTTTTCGAAGTGCTTGGCACTTGCGCTATCTCTGTCCACCACTGGGACTTGCGTTTACTTGCCAGGTTGGATAACATGGATGCAAGTGTCATGTCCAAGGCCACACCATGAATTAATGTCAGAGCTGGGATTATTATCACTTATTATGGGCAGGCTGGTAATTACACTTATGCTTAAGGCAATCTGCAGTTTCTATTACAAAAGTCTGTTTTTGTGTTTGTGCATGCCAAAATAAAACTGCTTAGTCTAAAATTCCTGATCCATACAAGCAGCCTCATACTTGGAGGCAGGCAAAGCAGGCTGGGCTCTTGATTTCTTCATTTTGCTAGAGGCAACTCCTGACTCCTGCTGCTGGGGTCACAGCACTGTACTTCTCTGAGATAAGAGTTACCTCAGGAGAAAATTCCTCTCTTCTAAAAGGAGCCCTGAAAGAATTTTTTGCACATATACTTAGTGGTGGAGTTAGGTAGAGTGGGTAAAGGCATTAGTTCAAATGTGCAGATAAGTGGGCAAACAGGGCACCAAAAGTCAGTCTTACTGGGACTGGTTATCTCATCTGCTTTGAACTCAGGCAATCACTTGGATCCTTTTGCCACTACAAACCACAAAACGTTTTATTGTTGTTAAGTGAAGCCTGCTTACTTTGTAAGGACTTACTTAGGTGGATTATGAGGGTAGATTTAGTTTTGGACTGAAGAAGCCATAGCATGATCCAAAAACAGCAGCTAAAGCATACTGAACAAGTATTTCAGCCAAAATGGGAAAGGGCAGAGATGAGGCCATGAACCAGCTGCTAAGAGCAGTGGCCTTTTGTGAGCTGTGATATTTTCTGGGCAGATAAGTGGAGTGAAGAAGAAATTATTTCTGTTTTTCCAACTTTGTTTGTACTCTGAAAATATATCCAGAGCTCCCTCTGACTTAAGAGTCACCACCCAGTTCTCTCTTCACTCGGGGCATTTGTCAGTGCTGTGTCATCAGGTCTGCAAAGTGAACCCTGAGACGTGGGGCCATTAAAGGAAGGCAGCCTGGGGACTGAATTCGTCTCTCTCAGTGTGAGTGCGACACAGGATGGAGAGGGGGAGAAATGGAAATTCTCCCTAGGTTTTCCAGGCAAAGTTTGGTTTTAGAGGTTTTGGAGAGAGTTGGGTGTCTGAATTTTCAAACTCGGGCTCATCTGCATCATTTACCCAAATGTGGCATTGTTTGTGCTAGGAAGAGCTCCTGCCTGTGCTCTGAGCTCTCACAGCCACCACACCCGAGGGGGACAAGCTGCAGAGACTGGGCATGGGACAGAACAAACTCCTCAAGTGTTTGGGATCAGAAACAGCAGAAAATTAACGGAAAGAAAAGAAAAAAAAATGCATCAAGGTCATAAAATATAATTTGCTTCTGTCTCAGAGAGTTCCCAACCCAAAACCTGTGGGAATTCAGACAATTGTTCTGGAATATATATATTCACAAGCACAAACTACTGGCTGGAGGCAAGAAAATAGGCTAGGTTAACCTACATCTAACGCAACTGAGGCATTTTTGTGGCACTCTACTTAATGCAAGGGCATCTCATGCTGAGTGAGGCACAGTTTACATGAATTCAATGACCAGAAGTTAGCTGGTGACAAAATGTATGTGAAGGAAAGTCTGGTGTGAGCCATCTTCTCTTACCAGGTAATCAGCAGCAAGAGATAGGCACCTCCAGCCTCCATAGAAAGCACACAGATAACTGGCTCACACCAGATGCCAGCTTTTGATGGCAAAAACTGAGAGAGGTGATCTGCTGATGAGAGCATCCATGGAAAACACCCAGGTCCCAGGGCTCTCAGTGTTTCAACCTGGTCTCAGGCCTGAGCATACATATCTTTGCAGCAATGGCATCTTCTTGGAGCTTCAACTCAAAACACAGGTCAGGAGAGAAAATCAGGCAGAGATGAAGCCTTTGGACACCATCGTGCCTTGCTGCTTCACGTGAAAGCACCTGCATCTCACCTGTGCTCTATTGTCTGGGCACAATGGTGTCAATGACGACTACTAGGAGCAAGGTGGGGTTGGGAGACTCCAGGTACTCCCCCAGGTGTGGGGGGGAATGGGTGTGGAGTTTCATGAGGTGTCTAATTTGGAAGGCACTGGTGTGACCTGTGGCTGTGAAGGGCTAGAAGAAGCCAACAGGCTAACACAGCTAACACAGCTAAACCCCCTGCTCATAACAGCACATACTAATCCCATCTTTCTCACTGTGAGAACCTGAGTGTGAAGTGTTTGCAAGATATTAACTACCAGCACAATCTCCACAGATGCCCTCTTCCCCTACGGCTGTGCTGCTAAGTTTCTGGCAGTCAATATCATATGTACAGAACTCATGTCTAAATCCCTCAAATTAGATTAAAGGCTCAACAACATCATAACACAGTTTTAATCACTGTGCTACCCACCATGAACACAAATGTCAGAACAGCAAGGGCAGATTCCCATGAATATCTGGTAGTAGAGCTCTTCTTTTAGTAAACACACTACCAGGGCAAGCCGGTTAGATTTTGGGTTGTTAAATCTATCCTGAACATTTACATTCTTCTTGGATGCCCACACTCTGGCATCTTCTGTGACTTGTAGAGAATGGCAGGGCGAATCCTGATTGTGAGGAGTTAGTGGTAAAACCTCTAACCTTAGTGCAATGGATGGCTAGTGACACCTTGGTATGGTTTCCAAGGGAGCTGTGCATTACAGGTTGCAGTATTTCCATTTCTAAAGAGCATTTGGACTCAATGATCTTAAAAGTCTTTTCCAACCTAAATGATTCTGTGATTGTAAAGCAGTTCTTCTTGTACATACACATCCCATTGCCTTGGAATAGGGAACTGGTTGAAATTCTTGCTTTGCTTCCTGCCTGTGCCTCAGTCATGGATGCAGCAGGGCTGGCTGTGGAGCTACAGCCCCATGGAAAGGGCAAGGGGGTCTGTGCCAAGCAGTGCCATCACTGCTGTGGGATAGAGAGCCTCAGTCCCCATCCCTTTTCATAAAGGCTAAATTCCAATACCACTGTACAGCTGAGACACCTGGAGTTGTCTCTGCTCCTGACAACATCTGCAGGAATACCTCTCCTCTCCTGTTACCTTGTCACCCTTTTGTACCTTGGAAGTGCTGGTCCCCTAAGTCTGGGGGCATTCCCCTGCCCATCTCAAGGAAGTAGCTGAGCTGTCACCTGCTGCCAGGAGCACAGGATCAAGGCCTGACATGTTGCTGGTGATTTAGCTTACTGACAGCATCCATTTTCAAGGAGTCCTTTCCCTGGTGAGGGTTCTCGAGAGTAAAGCAACACCCAAAACGAAACTGGTGCAGTTTAACTAGCAGGACAGTGTGGGGTAACCAACTTTAGAGAACATTTGCTCTTATCAGAGAGAAAGAGTAAAGTTTGCATTAGCAGATCTGTAATCCACCTTCTCAAGTTTTTAGATTAAGTGTTCTGGAAGACAACATTTACCCCAAGCTGGTCCCTGGTTGCTGGATGTGCACATCAGATCCAAAAATGTTCTGCAGTCAGGCTGACACCTGGGGATTAAAGATGTCATTAGTGCACAGAACATCCTGGACTGGAGCAGGGGACAACCATCGTTTATCCAGGTTGTTTCTACAACATCAGCTGGACCTTTGAATCATGCAAACAAAAAAATTGGCTAACATGAAAAGGTTGAGGCTTTCCAGAGCTCTCCAAATATATGTCTTAACTACCCCATTTTTGCTGCTTAAACAGCTTTTCATAACTGTTTATTGTTCTGGGAAATGTGAAAGGGCTGTTTACATGGTAGCTAAAGCAATATGAGGCAAAAGGCCACTAGATCTAGGATGAACAATACTTTCCCCAGGAACCTGCGGGATATTTCTCTTATTTCCCTAACCAAAGTCTCTAGGCCATGCTCCTCATCCATGGTGCTTGGAAGCTAGGCATCTCTGCAGGGATAAAAGGAGATGTGTGAAAGTCATTTTCTGCCAGAGGCTTGACTCAGGCTGTCAAATCATGTTGCTTGGCAGAGGCTGAGGACATGCTGTTGCGAGCTTTTTAATGGTGGGATGAATGCCTCAGATGCCAACTTCTCATTGGTTTGGAGTTAAAAGCATAAAACCTGACTGGGCTCCATGTCAAGCCATAAATCAGTTTGTCATGCCAAAAGCCTGGCACACTGTTTGTGTTAATATTCAGTCTCTGCAGCTTGACCTACACTTGTTGTCCAAACTGCTCAGAAACAAGCTGAGAGGTGATGCTAAGTCCTAAGGACTATTGCTGAACCAGAGCTCTGACAAAAAGAGAGAGAAGCAGGAGATGAATGGAATGAGGTGTTCTTCAGGACCATGGAAGTAATAAATAAATCAGCAAAGGAACTGAATCCCTTGTCAAGTACTGCTGCTTCAGCCAGGGGGAGAAATAACCAGCAACCTCAGTTCAACAGCACCACACTTCAGATGTGTGTGTTGCTGTGGAGTCATTTGCCTGCACACAGAGTCTGCCTGATGTTACTTCTTCACCACCCCATCTTACAGAGAGGTTTTCCTTTTCCTTCCCTTAAAATAGTTCAACTTTGTACCAAGGATCGTGTCTTTGCTACAACTTTCTCTGCGGAAGAGCGTTGAAATGCAGAGATGGACCCAATATTGGCAAGGAGGTAGGCAGCTCGTAATCCCACCTCTACGCTGAGCCTTGCTTGGACAGGTTTTCCCCCCCATCCAGCAAGACCGTCCCCATGGCAGCTACTAGAAGAGCTTTTTTCCACCTCAAATATCTTGGTTTTTTTTCATGTACAAGTGTCCCCTTCACCCAGCATCACACTTACCTTGCAGCAGGAAGGGCACGACAAGCCCTGAGCAGAAAGTTCACCCTTGAGCTACAGTCCTGCTGCCAACACAGACTTACTTTGTGATCTCAGGCTAATCTCTAAAGCTGCTGTCTTTTGTAGTGAGGTGGCACTACAGCTTCCTGCATGAGGAGGTGCAGGGCAAAAACAAAGCAGGATACAAGGCACAAAGTGCCCTGCAATAGGGCTGCACACCTGGGGTGGACAGATGGACAGATGAAGGAGTGTTAGAGTTTGTTACATCCACAGAGCTGTCAGCACTTCTTAAGGTGTTTCTGTCAATCCCAAAGGCCTGAAAAATAATCTGATTGATAAATAAGAGCTGCTCATATCTCAGACAAAATACTGAGCCCTGAAATACTGCCATCTCTTCAGGGTGCCTTGCAGCACCTCCTGAAGGATTCCCAAATGCAACAATGCGATGGGCTGGCACTATTCAAGAGCACAACAGCCTTTTCCCATCGGGGCCCTCATGCACCTCTAGCTGTGATGCCTTAAAAGGCGGTTAGCACAGAGGTGCTGCAGCCCTTATCTCCTGCCCATGGCTGCTGCTTTGGAGATTTTATATTTATAGCTCACCCAAAGCACAGATGCCCAACTGCCTAATTACGAAACATATAGCTTGGGCAATCCAATAAAGAGGCAAGTCTGGCCTGTCCTCTCTCGTTCACAGACTCATGAGCAGAGGCAGCACTGAGCTGCAGCAAGGTAAGATAGCACCTCATTTTGGTTTTTACTGTCCTTTGAGCCCTTTTCTCCTTTGCACCTGCTGTTTGCCATCACTTCTCAGGGCTCTGCTCAGACATCTTGAGAGGAGTGCTGCTTTCTCAGGGGAAGAGTGGACTTTAAGATGCTCGCTTCTCTCTTGCTGCCAGGGCACACAAAGAGTCTCTGTGTTCCCAGTCTGCTGTTGGGAACCAGGTGCTAACTAACAGCTGCTCTTTAGTTTCTCCACTAATAATACACTGTCATGTTTCCATGTTCTCGAGGAACACAACCATATCTAACTATAGACATTTCCCTGGTTTGAATAGCAAACTGAATTACTTCAGGCAGAAAGCTTTTAATTAGTTTTTGGAGTTTTTTTCCGCCTCTATCAGCATTTTCTTCTTTATGTTGAATGTTTGGAAAATGAATAGATACTGGAAAAAAAAGTGGACAGACAGAAGGAACATTTTACTTTTCTCTTGTTTTTCAGACCATTTTCTAGTGGCCATGAAAGAAAAAAAAAAGAAAATTAAAGGTGCTTGCTGATTTCATGTTATTATTTTTAAAAAAATACTTGTTATGGATTACAGCAGCTGAGGGAAAAGGGAAAAGAAAGCAAAGCACTGAATTGTAACTGTGTGTCAAAGCAGGAATTCATCAAAACTAGCCTGTAAAATAGCATTAACAATAACTGCCAAATGCCAATTATTAGGATATTGTTACATTAAATTACTTTTAAACTCATCTCATGAGAGCATTAATTTTCAAATGAAGCCAATAAAAGAACACCTCTTAGGGAAAATAAGATTATTTGTGCATGTGCATACATTTGTTTAGATTCATTTACAGATACATTTTTATTATAAATATTCTTATAACCGAAGGCTTTTAAATCCAAAGGTCACAAAATACGACACAAAGGTAAGAAATATTCATTTAGTTTTAGCTTAAAAGCTAAAGCTATCAAACATTGCACTAGAGTTCATTTACTATTCCATTATTCAAGAACTTAAATGAAAGAAAGGTTTTTTCAGATGCTGAGTCCTTCACGGGCTTTGACAGGATCTCAGGTCCCTGGTACCCTGAGGAGCAGGACTCCTTAGACCTGACCCAAAGCCAGTACTTGTAGGAAAGGACAGCCCACTTTAAAGTGCTTGGGATTGAGGTCAGATCCTACCTGAGGAGTTCAGAGGCAGGAGGTCAGATGATTACTTGGCCTAAAGCTACTGGAGATGCACTGACTTAAGATGAGAGGTAGGTGCTCACATCTGTGCAATTGGTGCAGCTTGTTGGTCTGGTCCCAGGGCTGTCTCTTGGGCTCTGCCATGGCAGCATGTGCCTGGCAGTGCTCCTGCAGAAAATGCAGCCCTGGGCCATTACACACTCATGGCCTCTGAAATCAAGTGAACACATCCAAAACACGTCCTAGGGATAGGATTTGCTCCCAGGCCATGCCCAGGGGGGAGAGCCCTACATACCTGGTCAATAGACCAGCATAGTCTATTGAATCTCAGTGCCTGGGAGCACCCTGGTGTCCTGTTTGATTTATGAGTAAAGACATTGGCCTCCGAGGTTGCCCCCATGTATCCAACCTCACCTGAGACAGGCACTCACTGCCATGGTTGATGTCCTCAGGCAATATGTCATGTCTGGCATATCTTTCCAGGGTTATGCTGGTGGGGGCTGTGACAGTCAGTGTAGATAGTGCTGAGACAACATGCTTAGGGACAAGTTTGCTCCACCTTTCATGTCAAGAACAACACATAACTTAAGTGCAAGAATAAAGTAATGCAAAATACCAATTTTTCTGCACATGTACTTATCTTATCTTGGGGCTTGCTGTCCCCACATGGATGCCAGCACCTGCACATGTCTCCCTGTTCTCCAGCCATAACCATCTTGCCACTAGACCATGGTCTGGTCAGATCTGCACAGAGCTCCAATCTTCTGCTCCCCTCTGGTGAGATGAGTTTACCTGGAGCCCAAATGTAGCGTGTCCCACCAGAGAATGTCACGTTTTAGAGGGACACCAGTGGGACGTGGCAGCTGCCTTCACTCATCTGGTTATTGCAAGATCTTGCTATTAAGCTAAACTGATGTGCTTCCACAGTAAATTGTGCAATAAAAATATCGTGTACAAAACTAATAATTATTAATAGAGTAGTCTCACTTCTTGCATACTAGAACTTTTCTCATGTCCTCAAATTATTTGTCTATCTTCCA
Source organism: Rhabdornis inornatus (assembly GCA_013397075.1). Classification (NCBI taxonomy): domain Eukaryota; kingdom Metazoa; phylum Chordata; class Aves; order Passeriformes; family Rhabdornithidae; genus Rhabdornis; species Rhabdornis inornatus. The sequence goes on from VWZS01009097.1 coordinate 1,667,921, forward strand.
AGCCTCAGGCTAAAACAACAAAAATGAGAAAATCGTCCTGGTTGGGCACTTAGTGCTAAAATATTGCAGCCACTGGTGTATTCACAGTGTTCCCTTTTAAAAACAAGAAGCAGAAGCAGCATTCCAATCATGTACAGCAAAGCATTAGCTTTTTAAAAAAACGTGTTGGCCAAAAGTTTTTAGCTGGAACAAAATACAGGAACATACATACTAATGCTGTGATTTTTCAAGGGATTTGAATTTAAAAGTGAAATCAAACAAAAAGACCCAAAGCCTGTTTCCAAAGCGAAGCCGTTCTAAAGGCAATCTCCAACAATAATACTTTGTTCTTACCTAGCATTTAAAAATATGATTAGTGGATGAATAACTTTACTTTTTCCCTTGCAAACAGCAAGCCATCAGAACAAGGCGACCTTTGACTGCAGCTGGCAAGAGGCTGTGAGGGGGCAGCCTCATTCAAACACTTCTTTAATACAGAAAATGTAAAAGGCTATTTTACAAGGAAGAAAACCAGAGAAGGAAGTGGCTGTGAATACTGACTTGGGGGTAAAATCCTGGCCCACAGATATCAATGGGAGTTCTCTCAGATGCATCCACAGATTATTTTAACAAAACTCAGACCTCTTTCTTTTCCGCCTAATTTTAGGAGTGCCGAACTTGTGTAGATTTGTACCACAAAAGTGCATTTGCATATTTTTTCTCACCATTTTTTCTTCTTTGTGGCTGTGTGTTGTCTAACCAAACCACAGACACTCTGACACAGTTGTTTTTCAGTGAGATTAATTATTACGGACTGTAATATTTTATCTTTGGCTTTATATCACAGTGAGTACATTTTCATGCTGATAAATCTCAGGCTGCTTCAACGATGTTCATCATCCAATGATGATCAGCTTTGAGAAGCATAGGTCATATTGCACAAAGCCCTAGTTTTTCTGACAGCAGCTGGAGCAATTTTGCCTGGTTTTGCTCAACTCCCTCTGACAAACATGGAAGGAGGACTACCACAGACATTTCAAAGAAATCCATCAACAACATAAAACTCAAAATGTTTCTGCTGCAGGTTGATTTACTGGCTACTGTTAAGATACGTTTACCAAGAATTAGTGAAACTGAAAGAGCTAGAAGAAAAAAAATTCCCTCAGTTTCACTTTGTATTTTCAGTAATATTTTTTATGAAGCTACTTATACAGGTTCTCTTTCATAATAGTCTTTCTTTTTCCTGCAGTGTCTGTGGAACTCCCATATCACAACAAATGAGAGTAAAACTCTCCTTTAAAAAGGAAAATAAGTACTTTATTATGAGAATAAAATGGCACGTAAGTGGGGACAGAAGCTGTCTCACACACTCCATAAACAAAGCTAGTGGGCTTTCAGATCAGCATATTCCCTGTCAAGCTGAACAGATTTTCCCCAAAGTCTTCCTAGAAATTTGCATGCTTTCTGTAGGAGGGAAGCATTGACAGCATTGACTAGTGCTCCTTTTTGGAAGTCTGTGGCTAGGGAAGCAAAGCCCAACATGCCTAGAGATTACCATATGAAAACAGGAATACCTGCAAGCCATAGATGCCATCACACAGAAACCCATTATTCTGTTATTTATCCCATTTTTAAATTCTTGGTTTCCTAATTCCCTATGCTTGGTTTCCATTGCAACACATCTGCCAGCCTCCAGCACTGGGTGTAGAAGGCAGCAGGACACTCGGGGGCTTAGAACACTAATTACAATACAAAGAGAGATACAGCATGGCACTTTTGGTACAGAACAATAACAGAGAGGAAGTTCTCAGAACAGAGAGAGTTCTCTCTCTCTGTTTTACTTTTCAATCCCACCACATAAACTCCACTCAGGGATTTGTGTGAGCACAGGTTAAACACATGATGTGCTTGCCTGGCCTGCATTTCACTGTCGGGTATTTCTTCTCTCAGCATCCTTTTAGGGAAGAAAATAGCACTTTTTCCTAATTCAGAAAAAAGAAGTAAGGGTCTTCTACAGACCAGATCTGAGGGCAGCCATGCTTCTATTCTGCTTTTTTGCCCTGTGTTTATTAATCCAAATGTAGGGTGGATTTGCAGTTTACTGAAGGAAATAGCAAAGAGTGCTGGGTCCAGGGCAAGCTCACAGAGAAAGCTGGCGGGAGAAGCAATGTGGGCATGGCTGTGGAAGTGTTGTAGGCACTCAGGCAGAGCAGTCTGCCTTCCTCACAGGTCTTCCTCTGCCCTCTCCTGCCAGTGAAGTTCCCACTGCCTGCCAGTACTGTGTTTGCTGCCAGACAAGCCAGCCCCTTCTTCACATTTTTTGCTGGATATCCAAGTGTTAGAAACTATTCCTGGCAAATGAGGAGTCTGGGTTCCTGGAAAACCTTCTGGGTAAAAGGAAGAGCCAGCATCATTGTGGACAGGCTCTTCAGGGACAGACAGATGGGCAGTGCTCAGTCATGTAAGGCATTTACATTGTAGCAAACCTGGCAGGACTCCCTGGACTTTACAGTTAGATGTTAACCACAAGCAAAAGGACTAGCACTGCTTCATAATTCACTGCTTCACTGCTTCCTCTCTAAAATTACTTATCTTCCAGCAAGAGACACTTCATCTTCAAGACAAGCCATCGTTACAAGTCTTTCTTTAATTTTACTCACATTTGAATTTCATTCACACTAAGAGAGCAGCTCTACTAGACAGCCATGGGAATATAAACTTGGCAGGGACAAATACAATCCATATGCCTATCAGGCTGACAATGGATGGTATATTTTTTCAGCTCTATGTGAAGTGGTAGACATGAAATTCACATCAGCAACCAAATGATTACTTTAATCCTATTATTCAAAGGACCTGAGCACTTACAGTGTTCAAAGCAAGCACAGGCCTAAGAGGATCAACAGCAAGGACTCTACTTCAAAGTGCACAATCTAAGCTCGTATACTCAATCATAATATATGTCTGAGCCTACATCTCTGACCCTCTCAGTTTATCTGTAGTGTATACAAACAGTAGCTGAGAAGAAAAATAATTGTTGCCATACAGAAGGGTCTTTCTTCAAACAGGACGTCCCCAATCATAGTCAGACTGGAGAAGGTGGCTGTTTCTACTTACAGCAAAATATGATGAGTCTGATGTAATTTGGGGAGTGATTTTCAACTGTATGCTTCTTTTGAATATTAGGCAAGTTGAAGGATTTGGGGAATGGTAGGGCCAACAGATAAACAGCCCTTGAGGAAGAGATGGCTGTAACAGAAGAGGCAAAATAATCTATTTTTTTTGCTCCTGTGTTCATTGTGAGGAACTTGGAGAGCTTCCTGCTGCAGAATGCTTCCTTATGGGTATTGTCAGAGGATCTATTTCAAGCTGAAGTGTCTGTAGAAGAGGTATGGAGCAAATAAACAAAAGAATAGGAAGAAAATGTTAGAACCAGATGGTGTTCATACAAGAGATTTAAGGGACTGAAGGATGAATTAGCTGAAATAATAATAGTCCATGGCCTCTTATTTAAAACAGACTTAGAACTGAGGACCTGAATATATCCAACACAGCATCAGCCTTTTTAAATGCTTCCAAGAGAAAATGGGAAAAATAGAGCCTGGTAAGACTGACAAATTTAGTAGAAATCACTACGCAGGGTAGAGAAGCTGGGTAAATATGATACATTGGGAGAAATTAAATATAGCTTGGTAAGCAGAAATCATATTCTACAAATCCGTCAGGCTCCTGTAAGATAACAAACAGCACAAAGATGAAGATCTTTGGTTAAGAGCATCTGCTTATTTGTTCTTTTCCTTGTATTCAATTAGAGCCCTCACCCCAAAACCTAAAAAACACTTAAGCAGTAATAGGATAAGAGATATTTGCATGTATCACATAAAATCAATTGAAAGATAGACAGGTCTTACAGTAGAGATTAATAGCAGATTATTAGTGGAAATTCTTCTAAGACTGAGAAACCAGATGAGAGCAAAGGATCTTAGGCAACAGGATGAGTGGCCACTAGAACAGCATCTCAAACTGAATGCAGATGAGCATAAAACAGTGAATGTGGGGGGGAAATGTAATTTTAGCCATAAAGTAATGGTTCTGAGATGTCTAGCTGGGTGTGAAATTTAGAGGTTTAGAGAAATTTATATAGAGGTTTACAAAAAAACTCCAAAACAACAGAACACAAGCAGCCAAAATGCAAACTGAATGTTAAAGTTTTGGCCACATCACTGAAAAACTAAATTGTCACATTGAAAAAGCTTGAGGAGGAATGATAAAGCACAAGAAGTAGCTTCCATACAGACTGAACAGGCAGACTGGGACTCCCTGGCCTAGGACAGATGGCTGAGGGGAGATATGATAAAGATTGACAAAGACATGAACAGCCTGTAGCATATGCATAAAGATCAGCTTCTCATTATATCTCCAAAGGTAAGACCTAGGAGGCCTCAGATGAAACTAGTAGGTAATATGTTCAAAATTAACATGAGGAAGATGGTTCTTCAGCAACACAGAGTAGAGCTACCTGTTACTGGAAACTGCGAATTTCGTTTCAGGCAATCAGGAGGGAACTACAAGTTCATGAAAGTGATATTCAGTATGGATACTGCCTCCAGGTTGAGAACTCCCCAAGCCAAAAGTTGCTGGAGGCTGGCAGAGTATTATGAAGAGATACCATTACATTCTCTTCTCACTTTCTTCCCAAGACATTTCCCAAGAGCAGCATAACAAATTGGAGGAACCCTGCTTTCAGTGATTCTCATATTGCTGTGGTGTAATCTGAATAACTACAAATGACAAATTCTGCCTGACACTATTCATCCTTTACAGGCATGAATGTTAGACTGAAAACTTTAGTCTAAATCTTCCTTCCTTCCTTCCTTCCTCTTGGATGTTGTGGAGTCCTAATGTTAATCCTTAAGGGCAAATTAGACTAAGATCTGTCAGGAATGACTTAGACATTATCACTTCTGCCTTGGAAATAAGTCAGGTAAGTTCTTAAGGTGTCTTGTCAACTGCTCAGTTTTTCAAACCTGTCTTTGCTCAGAAGTTCCTGAGGCCTCTGGCTGTCTGATAAAGTGAAATGGTAGTCTCAAATGTTGCTGTTGGTTATTTACAGAGGGTGATAACAGCTATCAGGACGGCAGGCAGAAAAAGTGCTAAGGGGAGCAGAAGCAAATTATACACACAGAAGTAAGGTTTTGGAGAAGAAGTCATGAGAAGTGGGGCAGTGGGAGAGGGAAAGACTGTGGAAAGGGGATTGCCTGAAAATGCTGAAGTGTGCTGCTGGGAACACCAGAGGGAATGGGAGCTATTTTTTACAGAATAGCAAGTCTCTGGTGCTGTCAGAAACACAGAGTGATTAGTTGTTGGAACAATCACAGTGTATTTGTTTCATGTGTCTGGAACAGGGAATGATAAATCATGATTATACTAAAATTAATAAATCCTAAATTAAGGGGTAATATTTGCCAGCTCAGAAGACCAGCAATTACTGCAATCTCCATAGTAATTTGACATCCCAGATTCCATCTGCAGGGGTAGGAAACCCAAAAGGCTCTTCCCATCTGCCATATTCAGGCCCCACATGGCAGTCAAGTTGAATCCAGAGAAAAGGAAAGAATCAAGAGCGCCTCTGCACGGGTCCCTGCCCTATTATAACTTAAAGTCATATGAAGACCCCTCACCTGTTGTTGGGGGTTGTGTCTCTATCCCAAAGCACTTCTGAACACATGCCACCAAGTTCTCTACCATTGGTTACAGATGAACAAACTGTGGAGGTGAATGGTTTAGTGAACACTTAGAAGCCAAAGAAGTGTGAAGACAGCAGAGACAAAAATATTTCACTCTAGTTTCCTTAAAAGTAAAGGCACCATCCATCCCCAAGGGAGGAGAAAGAATGAGAAAGAATGCTAGGGAAAGAAGGGGGAAAGACTCTATTCCATAAGAATAAAGGGGAAAGACATAAGAATTGACTGGGGGAAAGACATAAGAATTGTTGTCTTCCACTCTCTTTGTTGTAAATCTTCATTATTTCTTCATGCAGTTCTCAGCCTGGTGAGGGCTGTTCAGGGTACAGGCAGCTACTGCTTGGGGTGCTGTTTGATGGGCTGCCTTTATCCTGCAATGGCATGTATGGCTTTTTTTTAAATCCATGAACTCCTGGGATAGATTTTCTGACAATGCTGCTTGTCCGGTGAAGGACCTGTCAGCTCTGTAACATGGTGCCTCAGATTTCCAACCTTTTGGAAACTCATCTGTCAACAAGAGGGATTTTCCTTAAATCCCATTCCTTTAAACCCTGGGTTGATCCCTGAAGCTTCCTCTGGTGTTCTGTCTGCTTCTTCAGTGGTCAAGCAACACTACACTTCTCTGTGATCAAATTTTTTCCTATGCACATCAATGATAAAAGTTGTTTGTCTACTCAGCTGGGAGAGAGGAAAGCAGCATAAAAAAGGACACAGCTATCTTTCTGCCTGGGTCATCCGTTGCAAGCCCTCTCTTACATCTCAATTGTCACAGAGAGAAAGGTATGGGAGCAATTATGGGAGCAACAAAAAGTGACAGCCCACATTTTGACAGGTGTCTCACTGCCATATTCACTTTGGGACATCCTTTTCAGGAGATACATTTCTCTGAATGAAACTGGGGCTAACTAGATCGAAAGTCCTGACTAACTCAGAAAAAGTAATGAAATCTTTGTCCAAACTGACCATAATGGTCTAGAATGCTTCTGTCTCTATCCCAGACCATGCTGTCACAGAGAAACACTTGTATCTGAGTCTAAATCATCTGTCTTATCACATAGCATCATATTATCCTTCTAAAGATAAATTTTCCTATGAAAAACAGAAGTTCTTTGATGCTACTGAACCATAGCACCTTTCTCTAAATTACTGAAAAATTTGTTTAACACTGCATGTGGAAACTATTCAAACATATTAAAAAGGTAAACATGGAAGTACTTTTTTTATATTAGATTGGAGTTTCTAAACCACTACTGTTTCCACATTGATATTCTGATATTTCTTACCTGATGTATTTTTCTACTGGAGGTTAGAGTCTCCTAGGGGAATAAAGGAAGATCAGAATATTGCAAAAAGCCTTGTGACTTGGAAACTGAATTGGGAAAGAGAACACATGCTGAAAATATCGTTTTATCCTTTGCAAATTCATCATAATCCTGGGGAAAATATGTATCTGTGAGCATTTTATGAGAATGAAATTTCAGGAAGATTTAATATTGCCTAGCTGTTATTTTACGTTTAATGAACTAAAAATGCAACATCTGCACTAGTCTGCACTCCTTCCTAAGTAGTAGTGCCAAAAATAGCAGCTCTCCTAAATGCACCCTCTCATATTCAATTGCAGCTTGTGTTACACAGATTCAGGCATCAAAAAGGGGATTAGTTGAATTCTGATAGAGTAACTTAACAGTTTCCAGGATAAATTGGTGGAGTAAGGAATAAGACAGTAGTTTAGCCATTTTCAAATCTGAAAGTATATATTTTCCCCTCCCCTGCTCTCTCAGAGACATTATATTTCTCTGTGTCTAAAACTGAGGGAAATAAAAATATTCTACTTCCAGCTGTCTCTTTCCACTACTTTTCTTTGTTCATTCTTTTCAGCCAGAAAAGGAGATAAGTTCTGAAATTATGGCTATTCTAGCCTCAGCCCAGTAGCTGAAGTGAGACTTATGAAGGCTTAGTAAAACCATTGAGAAGTCTTGCCATGAAAATGGTACAATTTCCACCTTTTTTCCCCATATGGAGGTACAGCATTCTACACACAGAATTAACCTGTTAAATGCACAGATTGCTGAAAAACAAGCAATATATGCTATGGAAATGCTATATACATGAGGAAAATATAAACTATAATATAAGTTTCTAAATCACTGTACAGTACTTGCATTTCCACTCTTGGTTTAGGGCCCCATTGGAAGCACTGCCCCTGTTTTCATTGTATTGACTCCTTTGAAGCCTTGAAGACACCTGAACTCTGCTGGGTTCTTTAGAAAACCAATGAAGTAAAAATAAAAAATAAAATCTAGATATTGAAAAATAAGAAGTGGGTTACATAATTAATTTGTTAGTGAAAGGGCCTCTGTCCTTTCCTCCCCATCTCTCTGAAAATTAATGAAATATGTGGCTCTCCCACCCACCCACGCCTGTTGGAATTGATTCTGGTGGAAAACAGGCTAGGGAGGGCTGCCAGTCACTGGTGAATATTTACTTGCCAGATAAATATGGAGTGAATGATCCTGAAGGAGAGTAAGAGGTCTGACATTCCCCATGCCTTGCCCAGTAGTGTTTGATGGAGTGCATACACCTCATCATGGGATGAGGGAAGGTGCTGCCTGGTAACCTTCCTCATCCCTTTCACAGCTCCACACAGTCTTGATGTGGCTGCTGAGTGTCAAGTGCCATAGTGAGCCCACAAATCAATGGGTTTTAAATTGGCAGAGGCTCTTCTGCCTTCGAGGAGTCAGAGGTGTTATATTAAATTAGGCAAAAATTGCCTTATCTTCCTTAAGTCAACCCAAACCTGCAACAGATAAACTAAATCGTTTCAGCTGGAGCCAGTATATATTTAAACTTATAATTGTGAAAACATTTGTCTTGTATGACCACAGGGTTCTCTGTCAGACTTGTTGCAGTAGCTGTCAATGGACAGATGGGGAAATAAAAATATCATGGAAATTGAAGAAAATCAATTAACACATTCAGAATATTTAGTTTGTTCAGAAAAGTTTGTAATCAAATAGCCCAATTCTAATTGCCTTCAAGGCCTTTTTCCTTTTTATGTACACTACTAAATCAGAGGTGAGAACAGTAACTAACATGGAAATAAATTATTATTGTTGTCACTGTGCGATACTTTAAACTAAAAGAGAAAAACTATTACTCCTATTATATTTATGCCCTAGCTAGTCCGTTGTAAATTTCCTAGCAACTTACATCTGAGTTTGGCTGTCCTGAGCTTTATATATATACAGACAGTGATGATAATTAACAGAAAGATGAAATGTCCTGTCCAAGGGCATCCAGAAGATCACTGATGGGACTGGAAACCCAACCAGTAGGTCTCCCAAGATATAGGTGCAGCTCCAAGGCAGACCATGAGTTCAATGAAAATTTTTCACTCTCTGGTTTAATTCATTTTACAGTGCCACTGCAAATTCAAGGGCAGAGTCAGGGACCCCCCATGTGACTGGGGAGTGCAGCAGCTTTGATTTAAATAAGATTTAATTGCCATGGCATTCTTAATCCTGTGTGCCTGTTGTCAGTCCTCCAGGGCATGATGCCTGTGTTTTGAAAACTCAACAGCAAAGGCTGGATCAACTGACAAGCAGATCATTGCTGGTCATCAAAATAACTTGCATCTATAAAGGAGAGTTGGCTTCTGATAGAAGAACTAGGAATGGCCCTTTCCCACCATTTAATTCTGTGCTTTTCTAGATTTGGACTAGCACTGAGACCAACTAACACATTTCACCCCCATTCCAAATCTGACTACATTTGGATGCATAAGAAGACAGCAAGTATAGGGCAGGGTTCTGGCAAAAGTTTGTTTTGCAGGAGAAACCCTTATCTAACCCATGTGTACATCTACACCACCACTCAGGCACGTGCCAGAACTCTGTACCCAAAACTGGACTACCTGGCATCTTCTGGATGTAAAACAACAGCAAGACTCTCTCGGGATAATGAGCTTTACATACTAATCCTTCTGGTTTCCCTTTAGGTTGAAAGCATCCATATTAAAGCACCTCCCTTTGGCTAGCACTAGTCATTACTGAAGAATTACCCTGAAATGCCTCCCCAGCCTACCCCTCAAGCTGCAGAGAGCAGACTTCTCCCATGTGCTTCTGATCCAAATTCTTCCCTCCGGGAGGTTTCCTAGGGCCCTTACTGTTTTGATTAGCAGAATGTGTTTCTGCTAGAATGGTTGATAAATGAAATTGGATTTTGCAGCAGAAAAAGTAGATCCTGATTATAGCAGGATTAATAGCTCCCACTCTTCCTACCATGTGCACACTGGCAAGGCTCTCGACTGAGTACTGAGCATGTGCTGACACAATCTGTTCCTTTGGCTTCCTCTTACAAAAAGATGGTTGGTTTTGGTTTCATTGATTTTCCCTGCTTTTGTTCGTTTCCCTCCTGATTATGGGGAAGCTTAGCAAGAAAGAAGGGTGGAGAGAAACTAGGCTGGGGTCTGAATGCTCATAAAGAAATATCTGCACACTTGGTCTTTGTAAAAATGTGCACCTCTCCACAAAGGAGAAGAGACACAGGTTCTTCACAGCAGGCAAAATGACCAAAGCAAATAAAGCCTCGTACCAATTTTAACCAAGGACTTTATCCTCTCAGCCAGGTGAAGAGCCTTACAAATGGGCTTGAGTCGCTGTAAAACCTCTCCTTCTGTAAAGAGCAAGCTCTCGGATTTAGCAAAGCCGTGTTATTAATAAGCATCAGGGGTTTAGAGAAACAAAGAATGGAGGAGGGGGGAGGGAGCCTTATTTTAGGAAGGGGGCCAAGAAAGACAAGATGTTTAGGAGGGGGAAGTATTGACACCCTTGGAATAGAGAAAGTGTCGAATGCCAGCTGCAGAGCGCCTCAAAGAATGAGAGTCTCCGATGCTTTTGTCTCCTTATATGGTAAAATGATAGCGAGGGGTTTCACTGGGCTGGGGAAGGCAGCAGCTCTTTCCTCACAGCACTGCCTGCGGAGCTGGAGCCGGCAGAGCCGCTCTTTGCAGGCGGTGGAAGCCCCGGCTGGCTGTACAGCTCTCGCTGCAAGCAGGCCAGGGTGCTCTCTGCACATTTGTCAATGGATGTGACCCCCTGTCCCCGCTCCAGGAGGTGGCATTAACTGCCCGCTACTGCTCTGTAAGTAAATATCCCTTTTTTCCCCTTCACTCCCACTGCCCACAGAACATATCTTTGGAGGTGTCGCTTTAAACAAAGGGTGCAGAGAGGAGGAGAGGGTTGTTTAATATCCCAGTGGGTTATTGGGGAAGGATGCGAGGAGAGAGATTGCCGGTCCCCCTTTCTCCTGAGTGCACGGGGAGGGGTGTGAAGAGGACAAAAAGACAAGTTTCTTATCTCAGCAATTCCTGCTGCATGTCCGTCAGTAAAGTGACACATCAGCGAGCTGATGAGGCGCTGGGTGTTTTCATGTGTAGCTATGTGTAATGACTGTATTGTGCTGCGTGTGTAATCCGCTGGGGAGGTGATAAAAAGTACAAGATGGGGTCTTAGATTCCTTACACCTCCGTGCACTCCTGCTGCCGAGCTCAACAAAGGAGCATTTTTGTACTGTAGCAAGAGCAGATGCACATGAAACAAAGGTAGCCTCTCCTCTTTGCAGGGAAACAGTGTGCACAGACTGTGAATGGGAAGAACGGGAAGCCGTCAGCATCGTATTTCTTCTTTTTATGTGGAGAGAATAAATTAGAATATAAATCCCAATTAATAGCTCTGCATTCCTTCTTCTTGTGCTTCTTTCTGTGTGCATGTGTGTGCAGCCACAATAACCCGGTCCTTACTGTATGCTAACGTGGATTTCTCTGTGTACATAATAAAGGAAATACTAACTTTCATTGTTTGCATTGATGGCTGTTTCAAACTTTTTACTGCCCTCAAGGGATGTAGCTTTTATTTAGTTGACCAAATACCTGCATATTCCAGCTTTGCGCTGTACCGAAACACACACAGCATTGCTGAGTACACAAGACAGCAAACGTTATAAAATATATATACCAGCAAGTCAGTCAGTCTGTTGTCGCCACTCCCCTGACTCCAATCTAGAGGTATATTAACTGAGACTGCTAATTGACATTGAGATTGCCAGGGTCAGTAGCTGTAACATTTATTGATGGTTATATGCATTTATATGTTGTCTTGAATAGGAATTGTTCTAAAAAGGATGAACATAAGGCTGTATTATTAGATACACAAATGCATCCAAATGTGAAAGAATGCTACAATTAAGGTTGTCTCTGGGTTTCTGCTGTGAACCTTATTTTCATCAGTTCCTAAATTTGTGAGACTCCCAGCTTTCTGGCCAAAATCTTCTGTGCCTTTTATCAGTCAGATGGTAAACTTTTAACATGATTGTTTTAGGCATTTGGATATGGAAAAAAAAAAAAGTATTTGTTTATTTTGCAAAAATATATGTCTGTTTTGTGCACCTGTAAACATAACTGAGAAAGGATGGATTCTAAAGGTTGCTTTTTTCATAGAACGAATTCTTGGTCACATATGGAGACTTTTTTTTTAAAAAAAAGGTTATGAGTTGCTGTACTGAAAACTCAGTTCCTGACACACCACAGCATTACTATCAAAATATGATCAGAGCACCAATAAAATTGTATTTTATCCTAGCCTTAGGGTAAAATGATCTCTGGCTTGTGAACCAACATGTGGTTGAGGTGAGTGGGGCAGCTGAAAAGACATGAAATGATGTTGTTGAGGAATCAAATTTGTAAAAGTTACCTGGGGTTCTCACCTGACATCTCCATCTAACTAGCACACCTGAGGCTAGGGGGTAGACCAGTTCTTGTGGTCTTTTGAAAAAGCTCAAGATGGCTAAAAGGCTGGGATAAAATATAGTTATTTTTCGTTCTCACCATTCTGCCAAATGTGCTCCCACAGAAATCAAAAGTGCTACATATGCAAGCATGAAGTAGTCACTTCCAGGTGGTTTGGATTTACAGGGAAATATTACTAGTTTTTGTGAAGTCACTGTTATCTCACAGCAGTGACTATATTGTGTCAGGTATTGTTTATCCATGTGAAATTCCTACCATGTAGAGCATGAAATGGTGATTCCCATCTGAAGAACTCAGGTACAAATAATGATCTGTTTCTCACTTCTTAGAGAAGTCTAGGAATAGCACTTTCCCTGAAATCACATCTTTCTTGTTCATGCAGACATCAGCTCTCCCAGATGGCACACCTTGCATTAGAAAAGAGATCAGACAACTTCTTTGATCACACACAACACAGTCTGCCAAGATTCCATCCTGCTTTGAACGTCAGAAGCAAAAAAAAACAAAACAAAACAAAACATTGGTGACTAAGTACAACTCCTATAATTGTAATGGGTTAATGACAGTTTCTGCTGCACTGCACTGCAAATTCAAGCTTTCATCCCAAAAGAAAGGGATGAGGAGGCCTACAAAGACCTATATTCACAGAAACCCCTGGCTCAGTTCTCCAGGGCATTGAGTTCTGAGTCTCAGAGTCAAGCAATGTGTTTCCTACTGATGCCCTCACCTCCCTGCTTGCCTCATCTCACAGGGGCCAGGATATTCAGAGTTAAGGGAAGGTCAGATAAGTGTTAATGCCATTGGCCACAAGCAATGCCTGTTGCTGTTGGCCAGCATGCCCACAGTCTGTCAAGGTCCCCACAGACCAGGAACATTCAGGTCTAAGCCTCATTCATGTTTCTCTGATGGGTAAATCTGTCCTGAGCATCTCTGGACAAACTCTGAATGGTGTAGTGTTGTAGGAAATAATCTTCCCTCACTTGGGTACTGCTTCAGAGACTGGGGGAATCTCATAATTTGCATTTTTTGACTGATTAATTCTAGTGGTGTTGTTTTAATATTTGATTTACATATGCACAGTTATTTGTGATGCAGATTCACCCCAAGTGAGAGTGTGAAATGGCAGGGTAATGACAGGTTTTGTGAAAATAAATCTTGGATACATTGACAGCCACTGATGCATTAACATCTCAACAATATTAATTAGCTATATATAGACAGAATTTGATTGTAAACCACTAGAGCCTTCTCCTAAGGATGAACATCAAAATACTCATGCCAGGTGAAAAAGTTAATTCAGTTCCTTTTTACCTATATTCTATTGGATTATATCAACTAGGATGCTGAATGGTTACTGTGCATATAATACGAGAGGAATGCAGAGGAGCATAACACTGACATAAGCATATTCACCACTCTCTTTGAGGGGAAATTTTTAATTTAAAGTTTCATATATATCAACCATTGCAGAGAGAGGTGTAAGGTATCGCTCTGATGGTGTGAGTTAGTTCTAGACCCTCAGCAAGCATAAGGGCTCAAAACCTACCACTGTTTCTTCACTTCATCTTGCATAATAAAAGCAGCAAATTGCATAAAGCCATGAAATACCTGTAAGCATTTACATAGATGTGTTTTGTCATTGCTCTGAAGCACCCTTGAGATTTAGAGTAGAAGTGTCTTCAGAGACCAGGATCTCACCTTTGATGAATTCCACCTTTCCATACTACACCATGCAGCTCTCCATGGTGGATTCAACAACTTCCTTCTTCAGCTGGAAATAATCTTGCCCACAAAAAGAGTGTCTATGTCCATGTCACCAGGCTCTCTATGTCTTTCTGCTTTCTTCTGTACCTCTCACGCACCGTGGGTACTTTGGCTCAACCTTAGTAGATGTTCTCTTTGCTCTCTATGTGCAGGCTCCAGCCACAACCCCCCCGCCCCCCTCCCAAAACTGGGGCTAACTGGTTTCACCTGGGTGCAATCAATCTGGTTTGCTAGGTTGTGCTCAGCTGAATTGGTGCCCCCAAGGTTTATGTAGCCTCTGTTGTGATGTTTTGGAAAGCCATGGGCATGGCAGCTGAGCAGGAAGGTTTGGATACCTCAGAGCCCTGAGGTGTCACTGCCACAGCAGTTTTATATTGCAGCTGTAAGATGTGCATTAACTGATCCCCAAACCAGGAGTGCCAATTATCTTAGATACAAGGGGGCTTTGTGGTCTTACCTCACTAAACAGAACCAGAGCTGTGCAGCTAGAGGACAGAACAAATAACAAAACATTCTCCTTCCACACAATCATCCCAACTTTTATTCTATCCTTTCTTTAAAGAAGGAAGTACAGCATATTTGGGACACTGTTCTGTTTTTGTGCCCTGGGTAGTAGTATGCAGGATTTCAAAAATATAGAAGAAATTGGAAACATGACTGCGTGTTAGCACATGGCATTTCTGGGTATTTTTATTTTAAAGTCTAATTTATCTGAGATTAGCAGTGTCCCTGTCAATAAAAGAAAGTAACCCTTTTCTGGAAAAACAAGTCTTTGTCGGAGTTTAGTGTCTGCAGACATTTAGCTTATAGGCTACTTTTGCAGGATAGTGCCAGAAATAATAATAATAAGGTTTATTAATCTTATAGTATTTTTCTCCTCTATCATTTTCTGTTATCTGCTTAAATGCTCTTATTGGAAGCATAATCTTTTATGCTTAAGTAGGATCAAGTACTTGAAATTTCCTTCGAGCAAGCATTTGCTTATTTTGCAAGAGAAAGAAAGAGGACAGCAATTTCAAAAGGCTTTAAACTAGAAAATAAAAGCAAGCCTTTCTCCTTGAACTGTGCTCCTCTTTGCTGTGGCAGATTTAAGTCATGCTCCATGTTATTTCAATATGCTTCTTTTGTAACGGAAATGTGTGAAGGAATATGGGTAAGACCGTAGACCCTCCAGTCATTTCAGTATCAGCCTGTGTAACCATAGAACAAACTCTGTGGGGTACACTTTCAAAAGTGCCAGTGCTCACTTCTTCTGTGGCATTTATAGATATTTCCACTGGTTCTTGCTCTACCACTGCTGGAGTGGCTCTAGACTGGAGCAGATCTTTATTGACTGCCAAACACAATAAACCACACAGAAACCACAAGTGAAGTGTTCCTTCTCCACTGCTATAACTGGGATTACTTTAGCCAGATGCATGAGGAACCTTGCCATGCAAGAAACATTTTCTACTTTGTTTTTTTGGGGTTTTTTTTTGTTTTGGTTTGTTTTTTTTGGTTTGTTGTTGTTGTTGTTATTTATGTTCTGCTAAGGAATACAATCTTAACCAGCACACTGTCCACTTTCCAGTTCATGATAGGTTGAATATGCAATGCAGACAGGAACCAGGCATGCTTTGGTTATCTGCATATGCAGTCTGTTAATGTGTATGTTAATGCAGTCTGTCTAGTCAGAAAATTGATCTAAAGAGATTTCTAAAAACTCTGAAAAAGAAATCAGAATGTTATACCATATGTAAAATAAGTCATCCATTTACAAGGAAGGTGAGTCCTTGGAAAAATCCAAATGTAATTTTGAAGAATATTGTAAGGTAGCTTCATTAAAAATGCAACTTTTTTTTAAATTAGCTTTTAAAATTTAGCGTCTAAAGGCATGATTGGGATATTTTACTTGGGGTCAATTTTTTATTGTTTTTAATTATTATTACTATCATTTTCAAATATTAAACCAAATTTTCCTGGCTTTCGATGAAGAGCTTCTAAGACATCTGCAAATATCTACTCTGAACTTAAGAAACAGCAATGAATACCTCTGTAACTGGGTACTTTTAATATCCCAGCCTTGATGTGAACGCTGGTAAAGCATTGGGTTTGTTAACAGGGCTGTTCTGGGAGAGAAATTATATATGATAAGGATCTTGTTTTCTTGAAGACAGGGTGCCAAATTCTTTTAGTTGTGCTTACTTCAGGATTGCTCTTCAATAGCGGTAGCAAGAGAAAAAGGCTTCTGCTTTCTTCTCATCTTAAAAATTTAGAAGACAAGGAGTGCAGCCACATCTGCTTAAACATCCCTGTCTCATTTACAAGCTAAGAATAAACCCCAGACCACTTGTTCCTCGTAGTCTGGTTAGCCTTTGCATTGGCCACCTTTAGTGTAAGGCAGCAAATGTCCTTCTGTGGCCCCTGCCTTTTGTGCATCAGCTGGCTTGGCACCCCATGGCCTGGAGCTGCTGCTGAAGGGTCACAGCTCCGAGCAACTCAAAGCATCAACACTTGTCCTATGGCCAGCAACACCTCCAAGCACTCAGCTTCCCTCTGCTCCATCGTGACAGTGTTTGTGGGCACTCAGTGAAGAGGGTAAGATACACCTGGACAGCCAAACAAAGAGGGCTACCAGCCCTTAAATGTGTTTTCATAAATCTAAAGCCACAGGAGTGCTTTGAATATCTGTGGTGTACATCTACACCAGCTAACTTTCTCACGGTGGGGTTCAGGTGAATTCTGACCATATACAACTTTCCCCAACCCCCCACCTCTCATCAGTACTACAAGAAAATGGTAATTTCTTATTTTTCTAAAGTAAATTAAAAAGAAATAAAATTAGGTTTCCCTCTTTTCCCCTTGCATGGCTGTATGGTCTGGTTCGGAAAGATGCTTAGGTCTTCCAAGAATGTTTTCCTGTTGCTGCAACAAGATGATACATAATGAATGTGGTAAGACCAGCTAAGTTACAGGAAAAAGAAGTCACCTCCTGCCAGAAAGACCAGCATAGTTTGAACTGTCAGTTCATGGTTGTAAATAAATCTTTTCATTTTAGCCTTTGGAGCATTAACACAAATTGTTTCCAAATGCTCTAGACCTGCATGGCTCGTGTCACTGGAGTTGCCAGACACAAATCTTCCTTCCTCAGGGGAAGAAAAACAAACAGATAGAAAATTCTCCATGTATGCTGTTCTTCTGGAAAAATAGTGAGATGGGAGAAATATCTGTACACCTTGAAGGAAGGCTCTTTGTTTCCTGTGCAGGTGGCTAACACAACATATTGATTCAGGGGCACAGGTAGAGAGAGCCTCAGCACTACTGGGGTTACAAAGTTCCCCTTTGGCATCTACAGGGGCTTAATTCTGTGTCTCCAGATGTTGTTACAACAAGAGATCAGAACTTCACTGAATAAACTAAACAATTCCTACATGTTTTAGATAGTTTCCCTTCACCTCTTTCTCTTGTGTTTGTGCATCTGCACCTTTCAGTGCTCAACACCCCCTAAGAAGAGTTGGAGTAAGCGATGGGCACAACAGCATTTATTAGGCTTGCAGGCACAGCTGAAGAAGCAGGCAAGGTCTGCTTTTTCAATAGTCAGTAGTGTCATGGGACGAAGGAACAATGGATAATTTCTTAATGACATGATGAGCCCTAATATTTATGTGGTAATGTGACAACTTCAGGAATTGCTGCCTAAAATGAGACTGAGCCGACAGGGAAAGAAGAGGAAAGAAGCATAGATTTTGAGTCAGTCTACAAACTTTTTGGTAATTTTCCTGCCAATTCTTACTTCCTGTGAGACACAGTGTGGGCAGTACTAACATTTGGCATAAGTTGTAGCTTCTCTTTTGGGCATGCAACAGAGCTCTTTTCCTCTCAGAGATGTACTTGTTATGTCTGATGCTGTAGGAGGGAGACTGAATGGCAGAAAAAATCAATTTCTCCATCATGATTGTGTTGAGAGCAATCTGAAAAAGCATAAGTATAGAATGACTACAGTGATAAAATCTGAAGACCTTTTACCACAAAGAGCTGTAATAATGATGAGCCTCTGTCCCACAACGCTATACAGTCAACAAGTATCAAATACAAGAGAAAGAAATAGATCAGCAGCAAGGAGGTTGAATTGCAACTTGTGTCCGTCCACAGCTGTGCAAGTCTCCTGATTTGTTTTTTTTTCCCCTTAAAGTCCAAAACAGTGCATAAAGCCTGCACTAAGCTAAACATGAGGGGATTTTACATAACAGGAATTAATGAACAGACAATGTAAAGGACCACATGTACAAAGTGGCAGGCAAAAATATTGCTTGGTATGATTTTACATTTCATGATTGTAAGACAACAGTGTAATTATTTGTTTGTAATTCCTTCTAGTATTTAGTAGATAGGACCCATTATTACCTCACATTTAATTATATCTGGAGCGGAAAAAATCCTGTACAATATGCTCAAAATACCACATAGCAGGTCATGACATTCAATCTAAGGCATGTATTTAAACAGACTGGAATTTTGGGATGCTTCACCCTTAATTCCAGCTTACTGAATGAAACCACATGAACCTGAATTCTTAACTTTAAGAGATATTGGATCCAAAATTGGCCCCAGATCCAATAAAAGATTCACATAACTAATGCCAAAATGCAGATCTTGTCTTTCAGTTCCCAAATCACTAGAGCTGTTCCTCAAATCTCATCCAGAGCTGCCCCTGCAGTGTCTTCATAGAGCAGAGTTCATCCCTAAATCTGTTTGAGATGTAGAAATGAGGACTGCCTCTCCCTGCTCAGGGTGAGGGGGACGATCCCCTGGGACAATCTTAGAGCACATTTAATAAAACTAGATCCCTTTAAGGATAGGAGGGCAGTGCCCTGGTATTTTCTGAAATAGTGGCAGCAACTATTAAATAATTGCAGAATTCTTTTGAATTGTTGAATTATTATGCTATTATATAAATTATTAAATACATATATTACATAATGCTTGCCTCTGCTCCTGTGAAATGCACCCAGAAGACAGTACAGCACTCAAGAGGGAAAGTCTTGTGACCAAGAGACAGGAACATCCACCTCTAAGGGAACAGTCCTTCCAGTCACAATGCTCTTCCATATTTTACATTTAGCAGCTTTAGAAGAAATGGTATAAACCTGTAAAGGAATCACACTCTATAGCTTTTGCTTTCACACATCATGACTGTAGAGAAACTTTTCGCTCTTCAGTATCACACATCTACTTTTAAATCAGGGCTAGAAAGAAATAATTCTGAAGAAGTGCTACGAATGCAAGTTTATAAGTGGTTTCTGCTCACATTTGAACTTAGAAATAATGCACATTAAATGGGCAACAAAATCTTATCATTTGGAAAAAAATACCTAATATAGTCTGGTAAACGTGCAGATTTCTGTCCTAAATACAGACTATTTGAACAAAAGCTATTACTCCTCTCAGACTTAGTCATACATCTACACATAGAACTCAGCATACCTTGGTCTGACTACATTCATTTTGCTGAGATTACTCCAGAAGGAAATTAAGTCCTGACTAGTTCTTTCCCAGGAAAGTCCAAACCTATTATGTAGGTTAGGGGTGTAAACAGGCTCAAAACAGAGAGGAAAATCCATGGTCATCCTTTAAACATCCTTTAAATGTTCTGGTAAAGACTGCAGGTGTACTTCAAGAGGAGATTAACTTGCTGGAAGCAATAGTAAAGGAAATGTCCCTTTATATTGCCCCTGTTCTCCTGCCTTATACTTCCATTGCTAGCTGCTGCTGTTGGAAATGGGCTAGAGGGAGCTTTGGGTGTCATTGCACTCCTCCCTCCAGCACATCTTTTAATTTCTGTCTTCTTATGAGTCCTATGATCCTCTCTGCTCCTTGAGGACAAAGAGCACCCTACATACCCCAGTTCCCCTCTGGGATAAGAAAGTTATTTAGTTCCTAGACCATCTTTAAGGCCAACGTAGTTGCACTGCTAGTCCTGGGTGGTCAGAAGCACAGATAACCAGCTGCCAGGGTTTGTGCTTCCTCCAAGCACGTTTTGGGCTCTGCTAGTTTGTCTTTCTTCTTTAGTATCTACTTGGAATTCGGACTTTCCAGCAGTTGAGACATCGCTTACCTACTTCACATATGTAAAAGCAGTCACCCCTCAGTCTGTGCTAGTCACCACAAAATTCAGCAGTGGATTGACCATTTAAAAAAAAAAAAAAGCTTTCTTGTCATGAAAATAAAGTTTGTCGATTCAGACAGCCCTAAAACTTTAATCCCATCCTAGCTAGATAGAATAAAAAGATAATAACAAAAACGGAAATCCTGGAGGAGAACTCAGGGTTTCAGAATGCCCTATGGGTGTCTCCCACAGTCACAGGGAGAGGACGAACTCCAGAAATCAGTGACCTGTGCCAAGAACACTAAGCAAGCAACATTTTGTTTAAAACAGAGAGCTGAAGTTGGCGAAAGGACTGCAGCTGCTGTAAATGTCACTTGTGCATGAAAGACAGAGGTAGCCACTTAAGCTATTAGTACTCAAAACATTTAAGGATTTATAGATCAGATATGTCTTAAAGAGGAGATGCAGCCTGGCAGGCAGTGAAGATCATGCAGTCCAGGTGGCATGTACTTTCTGCTTGGGAAATTCCCTTTCCTAAGCACACAGCTATGCCCTGCTCCAGCTGTAACCTCCAAACAGATTTCAGGTGCGACACATGCTGCAAGCCTCAGGTAAAGAAAGGTGATGACTGTAAAGAAACCCAAAATAAATTGTCCCAGGCAATAATAAATATTCATCAAAGGCATTTGTGTTGTCTTTGCTTGTGTGTGCATCCAGAAAATGATAGAGATGTAACAAAACCTGAGGAGCAAACATCAATTGTCCCTAATTCAGACAAGCTGAAACATCATATACAGTTTCTCCTGCTTGCTTTGCCGTTCCATAATCATTGTTTGACATTTGTCTGAGCCAGGACATCTGGTACCCAACTCCCATTTGTGTCCCAGTACACTACAGCTGTTGGATAACTCCTTCAGTTGCATCAGAGGAGAATCAGATACACAGTCACCAATCCTATACCTTCTGTCTCCATAGTCCCATGCATGAGCAGAGATGGAGGGTTGGTGTCTGCCTGTGGGGGAATGATTGCCAGACACTGGCTTACTGAGAATGCAGAGAAGGAAGGTGCAGAAGCACATAACTGTGGTGCCTGATAGGCTGTGCATGACTAAAGTCTGCTAGCAATGTAAACATTTCCCTTGCCTTGTGCAGGTGATGCTGCTTCTGAAGATTAGCTGGCTCATCCTGTTACTGGACTTGACTCCCTCCATACCCTAGAGAAACACCTTCTTGTTGCAGACCTATAGGTCAAATTCCATTTACAAATCCCATGAGAATTCTTCAGACTCTGGGTTTACTCCTCCCTCTCATCTCTAACACTAGGTCTGGCCAAAGATGGATCAACAGATGGCTAATTTAGATGGGCTGCATTGCAAAATTTGTAGCCCAATTTCTTCCTGTTCTGTTCATTTATTTGACTGAAAGTTGGATTAAAACTGAGGTACAATGTGATAAACAAGAATTGATAAACCTTTCCTGGGGGATTGGATCAAGTGTAGCTCAGACTGACACGTGCCTGTTCCTGTTTTTGTGGTAGGATAACTGGACTCCAGACAGCAACATGACTGAACGCTTTGATTGTAACTACTGCAAAGAGTCTCTCTTTGGTAAGAAGTACATCCTGAAGGAGGACAGCCCCTACTGTGTAAAATGTTATGAAAATCTTTATTCCAACACCTGTGAGGAATGCAAAAAACCTATTGGCGCTGACTGCAAGGTATGTTGGATTTGTATCTTGTTACAGAAATCTTGACAGAGCATCATGGATACAGAGCTCTGAGATATGGAAGGATCCAGCCTAACAGCTACACAGTGGTTTCTTACAATGGGAGAGAGTGTTTTCTGACCCCTGTATCTGTTTTGTGTCATCACTTGGCAAACCCTTCTTTACCCAGCATGTTAATGGAAATGCACTCCTGTAAAGCACAGAATGATCTGATGCTCTGATGTAAGATATTATCCTTAATTCATCGGGAGAGCCTTTCCTCAGGTCCAGCTAGGATATGAAAGGGTGACAGAAGCTGGCTGTGCCTACTTTTGGGTCAGAGGGAGCTAAGCCACTGCTGGTTTTGCAGTGAGCACACTTCTGTGGTCATCAAGAGACATACACACAAGCTAAGGTGCTAACTTGGAGGTCACAGAAATCTAGCTAATGCTAACTCAAACAATAAATCAGATAGAGTTAGAAAAATTAGCCTTTTGAATACAGAATGATGATTGCAGAGTCTAATTACAGAATGGGATGGACAGAGCAGAGGCCATCCTTGCTTGAGTTATGCACTGCTACAACACATGGAAACACCTGCCTGGTACAGATTAGATATGACCACCTGT
This sequence comes from Rhabdornis inornatus, assembly GCA_013397075.1. NCBI lineage: Eukaryota > Metazoa > Chordata > Aves > Passeriformes > Rhabdornithidae > Rhabdornis > Rhabdornis inornatus. The sequence goes on from VWZS01009097.1 coordinate 1,690,632, forward strand.
ATTTCTTATAAATTAATTAAAACAACTGGAGTTCATGCCAGTTTCAACTGTCTGAATGAAGACAGAGAAGCCATCCAGTGAAGTGTCTGTTATACAGCTACCAACAGACTTCATCTCATATACATCCTCCTTGCATAAAATTGACCTGTTCAAAGTTGGCAAGATTTTCACTGACAGAGTGAGATTGAAGTAGAACTGCAATTTCTATTGCATGGCCATAGGATTCTTCAGTGAACCAAGGAGATCTGATTTTTGATTTCCCACTGCTGATCTGTACCTCTAGAAAGACAAATTAGTGTTACTACCACTCAATCACTAGTTCAGAGATATAAAAATATACGCTTACTCAGACTGGAAAAAATAAATGTCTCATACATTCCAAATTGATCTACAACACCCTACTGGCAAATCAGTAGGAAAGTCCCTTTCAGAAGCCTTAAAAAGGTAAAAATGTTTCACCACCAAGACAGGGAACTGGCAATGATCTGTAGGAAGGTATAAAATTGCCAGCTTTCCTACAGCTCATAAATATTCAGGTTAGAGATGAGATACAGCTGGCCTGACCTGACCTGAAAAAGCAAAATATTCCTGCCTCATTCCAGAATGAGCTTTTGTTTTAAGGTCTCTTTCTAATCCCCTGAGAAGATATTTCCACGTGTTGATAGTCAAGAATTTAAAAACTTGGACCAGCTTCAACAAATCTCGGTCAAAGTATTCAGGAATTAATCGGGCTGAACTTTTCAACCCAGATTTATGTATTTAGGGAGTGTGGGTGTTATCCGATATACTGCTTTTCTTTACTTTTAAGTGAGACACACTCTAATATCAGATAGGAAAAAAAAAAAGAAAAAGCCCCAACTGTCTGCAATATAAAAATATTTTTTTCTATGTAAAGAAACAGAACTATATGTGGAAAATACAACTAAGAGATAGTAAATAAAGATTTCTTAAAGAGCTATAAAACATGCCAGAAACAAAGATGTCCTCTTTTGTTTCTGTGACAGCTGTTTGTGACCATCCATGCTTTATGCTGTAGCTTTTGAAGCTGTTGACCAATTTTAAGCAGATTCTGATAGACCGATAAAAGTTGAAACATAAATTCCTGCAAGTTTTCTGAAAAAAAACCATGTTTGGGTAGAAAAAGAGATCCTATGAATGTTCTCACTGAGAAGAAAACTAGAGTAGTTTTTCAATGACAGTACTAGACACTAGAGAACACATTTGGGAGAGCCCTTGCAAGTGCCTCAGCCACAAGATAAGTTTCAGATTAAATGTGTGCACTGTATGACTGAGCATATTTCAGTCACAATAAATCAGGCTTTTCCTCATTAAACTGTATGGATGCATAGGTATATAAATACGTAAGAAATAGACACACACACACAGACATGTATGCATTTTTACATAAACCCTTTTACACATTGCATTTACTTTTTCACCTGAACAAAGAAGATAAATTGTACTATGTTTGGGAATGAAACCAGTGTGTTTATTGCATGTACAAAACGGATTCTAATTTGTTTGTATGCTCGACAGAACCTAAAAATGTAAAATTTGGAGTGAAAAACCTAATGGGCTAACAGTGTCATGAGAAAAGGTCACATCCAGGACTCTGCATCTGGCAGTGGTGTCCACACTTACATCCACATTACAATCAGGAAAGAACCTAAAAGTTCTCACATCGGATTTTCCTTCGCAAGTCCCTTCTTGGCCGCAATTGTTCCTCTACATTGAGAAAAGCCACACTGAGAGCAAGATGCTCTCAATTTCCTTCTTTTCCACCCTCCTAATTACAATCAAACCTCCTATAACTGACAGGGTTACACCAAAGTGAAACCACAGGTGCTGAGAAGAGGACACTTGTAATACTCAAATTCTGACAGCACTGGATTCTGAGAGGATGAAATTGATGCTGGATTTTCACATTGTGTTTTAGCTATAGCACAGAGACCCCACAAGACAACAACCCAACTAACAATGCTGTAGAGAAACTTACCTTGAATTCAACTCAGGGGAGAATTTTCTTCACTACGTTTCTAGTTTTTAAGGTAGTTTATGGATAACTTTGAATGTAACTGAGTAACAAATAATTTGTTATTTTAAAACAAGTCTTTTCCCCCAAAAAATCCCGGAATGACAATATATGTCTGAATGACACCTTTGGGCATAGGCCATTTCATTAACTGTAAACAGTTCTAGCTGATGCTTACAAAACTTTCACAGACAAATTAAAATATATACTTTATATACTGAGTGGTAGGAGGCACCAGCAGACAGTATGAAAACACAATGGCATTTCTCTCACACATATTACACATTATCCATATGCCAAGTGGTTATAGGAGAAGTTTACTTTTTCTGGAAAAAAATTGACATTTTATTTTCTAAGTCCCTGGTAGATGCTCACCACACCTACACTTTCATGCTTACTTCTGGAAATCCATACATCTTGTACCCATTTGCTTAACTGCTGAAGAGTTACTTTTGGTTGACTTTGGCTTTTTTAATACTTTCCTTGCAGATCCTATGGTATAGAAACCATTACAAACACAGGAAATACCTACAGTAATCCTGTATTTAATGCAGTCCACAAGTTGGCCATGGCAGGCAGAAGGGGGTGAAAACTCTCTGTGAAATGTGAAAATTAAATTATGAGTAGATTGTGAGATACAGCTACTGTGTCAGCACACAGGCCAAAAATTACACGAAAGGCTCATTCTCACACATGAACTAAACAAAAAAAAAAGAAAAAAAAAA
>VWZS01009099.1:0-175765 GCA_013397075.1 Rhabdornis inornatus
CCTTCCTTCCTTCCTTCCTTCACCTGCCTGCCAGTCTACATTCCTTCCACTCAGGAGGAAATTCCATGGAAGTAAATCTCGGACTTTTAATAATAATTTTGAAATATTTTCATTCCTTCTCCCTTCTCATCAGGAATTCTACCCCAGTAGGTGCCACACATACTGCAGGTCAAGCCCAGACTTTATGAAAAGAGAAACAAAGAAGCTGCACACACTGAAATATGTTTCTTTTTAAGACAGATTTCAAGATTTGGTTAGAAAAACATGCCATACTCAGAAAAGTCTAGTAAGCTTGCACTTCTCCAAAGTGCTTTGTAAATCGATCTCTCAGTTTTCTTGGACTAGTACTTTTCTCCCAAACAAAGCAGAAAATAAAATATGCTGCAAAGCAGAAAGAGATTATATCATTACCCAGACAGTTTCCTCCACAGTCTCATGAGCCGTTGTCTAGGCAGCAATATTGCTTATGAGGAATTTTAAAAATTAGCAGATTAATTAATGAGCAGAAACCTTGGTATTTGTTTCTAGTTTGTATACCCTTCTCATGGCCACATGCTCTACAATGAAGGAAGTTGGTTTGGCTTCTTGGGAAGGAGAGTTGTTTTTCCATTGCCTCCTGACCTGCCATTTACCTTGGCTGAATGCAGATAAGTTTGATGAAATACTCCAGCTCTGTTGGAAAGAGACAAGATTTTGTACTTCAGATTTTCAAATACTGCTCCTAAGATCAACCAATTAAAGACTGCTGTTTCCCTACATCTCACATTCCCTCCAGTGTTTTAATTTCAATTGTAATTTTTTTTCAAAATAAACAAAATGTTACATTTGGGAATCTGTCCTGTGGGTACAAATTATATATGAGACAGGAACAACAGAAAAATTGCATCTGCTTCATTAAAAGTGAAAGGTCTATGTATTACAGCTGCAGAAACCCTGTGTCAGCATCATGGAGGCAGGGCTTGTCTTCAGATAGTCTGGGTTTTGTGAGCCTTTTCTTTTGGCTTTTTCATAAGGTTTTTAATACAACTTGATTCTGCCGTGCGCTGTCATGCTGTACCGAGGAGCTGTGTGTAGACACATGCTGTAGTGTTTACATGTATATTTACACATTGTCTGTGGAGATAATGTTAAACTGTTATTTTTGGATGATGAAGTACAAAACTAGTATTTTGTGTGCCCAGAGAACCTCACAAACCCTGATCAGTGGAGCTTTGAAGAGCCACACTGAAGTGGAAGCACTGCTACCTTTGTTTTGAATATTGGCTTATTTAGGTGAAATAAGCCTGTTTTGAGCATCTACCACAAGAAATTACATTCTTCATGCTTTTTATTGATGTCATAGACTCTGTCACCAAAAGAAGTGAATGAGAAACCTCTGTTTGAGTCCAAGCTGTATTGCTTCCTTGCCCAGATTTCATCCTTCTCTTCCTTCAGCAACAGCAGTGATGGTACTTAAACAAGATCAGATTATCCAAGAGTTATGTAGTGTCCTCCAGTCAGAGGAATGACAAGCTGAGGAGAAATGAGATGTGACTGGGCTCACACCCTCTGTTCACACACTTGAATCAAACACTGCAGCTGTTAGACAAAACTGGATGAAGAGGGATGCTGAAGTTGCGTGTGTGACGTGTCCAGTCATCCTCAAAATATGGCCTGAGCAGCCAGGCGTGCTGAGACAGACCATCCTTTTGACCTAGTATTCCTGCAGGAAGGAAACAGAGGTGTCCAATGGCAACAAGGATTAAAATCACTGAGAGGACCAAGAGAGTGTTAAGACAGCTCAGGAACACGTCACAGAAAGGACAGATTAGCAGGAGCACAAGCAGGACATTAGAATGGGCCAAGAAATTGTCACGAAAATCAGACCTGCCACTCCTTAATGGGAAAACATCCTCATCAAATCTTTTCTGTATGGTTTGAGCAATAATGCAGGTTGTATGGAAAGTTTTAAGTGACAGCAAATTATTTTGTCCCAGCTTGAGTTTTTGCTTTCCTTCTTATGCATGAGTATTGTAACTTGTCATATTGAACACAAATTCCCATCATCCTTCTTGTTTTACATCAAATGAAATGCAAGTACCCTGGCAAGCACTGTGAGTGTTGGAAGAAAAAGAGGGAAAGGCAGAGAAGGTACAAAGTCATTGTGATTTACATTAAGTTCTGGATTTCTTAATGTCATTTCTGACTTGTTTCATTAATTTATTTGGAAATGCCTTCAGCTGATTAGAGCTTATAAATCTCAACTCTCATTTCCTTTGTTGTCTATAATTAATACTTGCAAATGTCCCAATAAAGGAATCACTAAGCGGAGACATGGAAATGAATTTTGTTAACTGTGCATGTGTGTGTAACCAAGAGGGATGTGGAGATCAGAGAGATGTGGAGCCAGAACATTCATAGGTATTAAAAATCAAACTGATGAAGTTTTTTTCCATTAAAGCCTTCCTTTTCACTTACACCATCCTGGTTCTGAGCATGACTGTGGCTATCTTATCCTGTAATTGCAGGTTTAGTGCCTTGTTCTTGCAGCACTTAGGGGCTAGGAACATGGTTTTGAAGGTCTGATCTGAACAAGACCTTTAAGAAGGTCTGAAGCCCATTGCTGCTTACTGTCCTAGCACACCAAACATGTCAGATGGGTCTCCAGGTGAGGGATGTCCTGTACTAAGTCACATCAGTCCCCACATTCGCCATTATGATGGCTTGTTTGTTTATAATGGTTGATCTGGTCTTGCTATTCCTCTCTCTCCCTCAGATGGCTGACCTTCTTTTTTAATTTTCTGTTCCTGGCAAGTAGCTATTCTGCTTTTAGCAATTAGCAGAAACTGGTGTCTGATCACTAGCAAGGCAAGGAGCTGGTCAGAGGGCAGCCATTGGCTGTGGGAAGAAACTGATCTGCAAGGAGAAGGGGAAAGGTGGCTGAGTCAATTCACGTGTGAGAAAACAAAACCACTTTTCCCCAGTGCAGGCTTGTTGCCTAAGAGCACAGCAGCTCACACCTCTGTAGCACCCAAAGGGAACAAGGAGTCTCCAGCCCCAGCCTCCAGACTTGCTTTTTTTTTCCCTTCCCTCACTTCTGTGGGTGTCTGTGCACCTCAGAGATGTGCTCCTCCATGAGCACCTGGCTGTCCCCAGAGCAGGCTCTGCGCTGCCCTGTGCAGGTGTTGGGGCTCACCCAGGTGAGAGGCTGGCAGTGGGACAGCTGCCCATGCCTGGCACTCCCCCCAGCTGGGACACCCCGGGCACCCAGGGCTTGGGCAGGAGCTGGAAGAGGAAGTTCCCAGTGCTTACCCACACTCAGAGATACCTTGGGCGTCTATAAATTGGTCATAAACTGCCTTACAGACAAAACCCATGCTCCCCAGAAACCAGGCCTTCCTAAAACCAGCACCTATTTGTTCATTCACCATCTCCACTTCATTTTTTCCATGCTGTTTAATGGGAAAAAAAAAAACAAAAAAAAACCTTGGATAAAAAATTTTTGAAAGTTCTCATCTGTTTTCTTTCATATGGTGGAATACATTTGTTTTTCCTTCCCATCTGGCTCAGAGATGAAGAAAACATTCTTTGATTTCTTTTTCAAAATAAACTCAGTGTAATGCTACAAAGTTTGTGTGGAGGTGTTTTGGGGTTTTTTTAGTCCAAAACAATAAAAACAAATTACTAGGCAAATTATGCCCTTTTTGGAGAAGATCTTGCATGCCATGATGATTTTCTTACCCAGAGAACTTCCCGGAGGCACGTAAGTATTGCCAGCCCCACTCTGTGACTGGAAGAAAATGGAGATTTTTAAGAATGCGATTCATTTTGATGTCCTGTTTTAGAGATTTTGTTTTTGTTTCTCAGGGAGGTGATTATTAGAAGTGACTTGGACTTTTTCCAGTGAAACCAACATTGGTATAGAGCAAATTATCTTTCATACACCTTAGGGGAGTGGGCTTTTCAATGCTAAATTAAACAGAATGGTGTCCTTCCCCCATCACCCTGCATATGGGAGGCAGCCATTTCTGCTGGTGTTTTGGAGAGCAGAGGATCACAGTGTGATCACAGCAGAGGAACACCAGAAGAGTAGAGCAATGTCCTGTGTGGGTAAGATTTAACACCTGACACTAAATTACCAAAAGACCCCTTGATCACAAACAAGAAGGTTAAAGGACTGCTGAGACCTTTGACTCCTCTGCAGCTCAACTTCAACAAATCTTCCCAAAAACATACCAACTTATCCTTTAAAAATAATTAGGGGTTGCTTTGTCCCTTTAATCATTTTGGCTGCTCTTCAAAAACTTTATTAGGAATAATCTTTTAATAACCAGCATGAATGCAATTATGTCCAGTTTAGACACATTTGTTCTGGTTCCAGTGCCATCCTTTAGCTTAAACAGCATCTCTTCTGGGACTGTCAAGTAATCGTAGTGGTCAGTGTGGAGCCATTCATCTTGGGACACAGTAAGGGGTGGCTGGGAACAAATACATCCCTCTGAGCAGCTGGGGAGCCCTGATGACAGAGCCTGGCTCTGATCCCACCATCCAGCCCCACAAGGGATTATTTGAGGACACTCTAGGCATCTTGATGAATAGTGGAAGTTTCCATACTCCTTTTTTTTAGTGTTGCAAGAGAACAGAGACCAACAAAATGGGTATAAAGGGTGGTTTCCCGCTGAATTAGAGTAGGTCACAAGTGCCTGGCTTTTTATAAGGCAGTAACACATTTCATAAGGCATTTGAAAAATCAGTCTGTATATGTGAGCTTAAGCACACTTATTCTGGTTTTACACCAGAGCAGAATCTAAATTCAGGTTATACTTAGGTCCTTGATCTTCAAGAGATTAAAATCTCCAATTCAGAGATTATACTTAGGTCCTTGATCTTCAAGAGATTCAGAATCTCCAATTCTACTTTTTCTATCTGTCCTGCCAAAGCACAAATCCACAGCTCAGGCATCAGTATGATTCCAGGCTCTAAGAATTGCTTCCAAATTTCCCGTATTTGCAGCCATGCTCCTACCAGCCCTGCCAGAGGTCCCGCTGATAGAAGCTACAAGTCTGAAATGTGACTTTGGAAGAATTTTGTTTAGGAATCCCTCTCATTCAGAAGTCTGGGCATATTGCAAAGATGACATTTCTTTAATTCCATCTCTATTACCCACACTCATATAAAACAGATGATGAATTATTTTTCTGAATGGCAACAATGTATTTTTGTCCACTTTGGGTTTTTATGTCAAAATAAAAGCCTGGAAGTGGAAAACTGACAAAGCATCCTTGGCATTGCAGTATCCCACTGTAGCAGGCAAATAATGTTCCTGGATTATTGCCTGTGAGAACAGCATGAACTGATATCTGAACAACAGACAGCTTGGTGCTATCTGCTTGTAGAAGCAAACTTACCTACAGGCACAGCCTTGTCACTGGTCCATCATTTGACAGACTGGGGCAACCCTGCTTTCCTGCTGTGTTTCAAGAAACTGTAGGAGATAAGAAAGAGAAAAAGTAAAGTGAGAAGAGCTGATGACAGAAGGGGAACAGAGAAAAAGAGAAAAGGACAGCTCAGGAAGTAGAAGAGAAAAATACAGAGAATGACTGAGGAGTGTAATGAACCCTGATGTCCTCACTGTGGTTTCTAGTAAGATCAACCACAGAGGAGGTCTCTTCTCAGAAACAACATAACAGGGGCAGTGTCGTGGTTCTCGTAATTCCCATTCTCAGCTATGAAAAGAACACATCCCTGCCTTGAAAGAAAGGAATGTCATTCAGTTGGTGCCTGAAGTCATGTAATACTTTCCCAGTACAAACAAAAATTCCTGGTGGCTCCAGGTCTTCTGGAAGCTGGGTTGAGGCTTTTGTTTTGGTGGTTGGTTGGTTTTTCTTACATGTCCTTTTCCTCCTACACACGTTTTGAAACACAGAATATTTTCTAGCTTTCCATTTGTATTAGAAATACAAAACTCAACCTTGGAAGAAAGAACAAAAGCAAGAACATACAGTAGGTCTCCAAGCAACGAAACAGTCTGCAGTGGAAAATACGTCCACAGTAGTATTTGAATTCACAGCTCCTGTTTCTCTACTAACGGGTATCAACATTTGAACAGGTGCATTTTATGAAGTCAAACATGGACTTTTAATAAACAAACTTTAATAAACAAAAACTGCAGAAATGTACACATGCTGAAAAAGGCGATACAAAAAGGAGGTACCTTAATTTTTCAAAACAGACAGTTGTTGAATTTGGACACCACAGACGCTTCAATTCCAAATACCCTTGAATTTGCTTTAATGGTAGCATTTTTGAATGACCAACCACTGATTTTCCCCAACTTTTAACTTTAAGATGCAAAAGCTGGGGACTCCCAGCAGTCACCAGCTGGTGATTTCATGAGAAAAAAACTAGTTTCAAAGGCAGATTGGATCTCTGCATACCATTTTATCCAGATTAGCCATGTTAGGAGTGGGAAGGTGTTCAAAAGTCCAGGTCAGGACTCTTCACTAGCTGAATTAACTCTCTTAGTGGAGAAGGAGAGCACTATATTTATTTCAGACATCAGCATGAGGTCTCCTAGTCTGCATTCATCTTGTGGCATCTTACATATGAGAAAATTCTAAAAATAAAATAAGGCAAGAAAAGCCACAGGCAGAACAGCTGTTGTTCTATCCAGACAAAGTTTTGAATGAAAGCCATTACGATGGACCAGACTCTGCAATTGAAAAGCCATTTACATTTTCAAGTCTGATTCCAACTGCAAATCTTCAGTTATATATATGACAGATTAAAAGACTCTGGCCTCACTGCACTTCTCCCTGGCAAGAGAAAAACCATCTGTACAGCATCACTTGTGGTTGCTTCAACTCTGTAGGTACAAATTTTTAAAGGACATGATGATATATTTTTTCATTTCCCTTCTCTTTATTTTAGCATGCAGCAAAATCACGTGCATGGCATTTTTCCCAACCCTGTGGTAGTTGGGACTCTGGCTCAGGAGACTGATGTGTTTTGATTTGCTCTTTTCCCTTAATTTGAGGGGCTACTGCACTATTTCCTTTGTGATCATACCAGCCAGGGTAAAAACCTTGTTCGAATATATGGCTGTGAAACCAGGAAAAATAGCCAGGAATATTACTCTCTTTGCAAGCACAGAAAGACAGTGAAAGTAAGTGTACACCATGTAATAGGCTGCACAAACCCATCTGGAACTGACTCCCACAGCACTGTGGCCATGCTCTGGGCTACTCATGCCATGGGTACGGCATGAGGAATGACAGTCTTTCCACATGGAGCGCCAAGAACAAGCTTTCTGGAGCCCAGGCAAGCCTGCTTCTGACAGATTAATCACCATTTGAGAAGTACATGGCTCTTGCACCACAGCTGTTGGAGGTAGCTCTCCCCCTCTGCTGCTGATGCTGCAGCTAGAGGTGTTCCCATGCTCAAAGACCCCAGATAACACTGGGTCAGCTCTTTTCCAATGTACATGCAGTGCCTTGCAAGCCCTAACCTTTGAACATTTTGAAAAAGAAGTTGAAGAAATCAGGTGAAGAATCTGAAGTTCTGCTGGGAAAATAAAAACAAAAAGAAAAATAGAAACCACACCAAACCTAGAACAGGTAAATCCTTCGATCATTAGCTAAAATATGTGATAAGTAGAGCTTAGGAAAATAAAATATTTGTTGTAATTCATTGTCAGTGTGACCAGGGCTGTCAGGCACTGGGAAGGAGTGCACACCACACACATCTCCTTCACATGAGATGACACATCTGAGAAGACACAAAGTATAATACCTGTGGGAGGACAGAATCAGACCCATTGCTTCTGTTCCAAAGAGATTGCTGCCTGAGAATGAAAAACCAAGAGGAAGGGATTTATTCAGACATTTACTCCTCATTGCTTTACTGCTCAGGGCTATCTTCTTCCACTGCCAAGGGTATGGTCGCAGGCTGTGTCAGATACATCATGCTGTGTGAATATCTCAGCCACCCCACAGAATCCAGTACCTGTGGCACAATTAGGTGACAGAAAAGAGTGCTCACCAAACATACCACTAACACCACCCAGCACCACATACAGCCTGCACCTAATTTAGTGTGGTTCATGTAGTAATGACTATAATGGCCTAAACATTAAATCCTAGCGCAAGGAGTGTGTGCACTTGATATTAATTGAAATATCAGCTAAAGGACTTTCAAGTTGCCTTCTAATCCTGCAACTAATATATCAGAGCAAATTATGTCATTTACTTGCCCAACAGAGAGAGAAGAAAAAAAGCTTAGAGAGCATTGTGGTGAGTACGACATTTAACTTCGGCATTTGAATTTAATGGAGCAGCTGTTTTTTTCTCGTAGTGCTCACACCATGGTTGTGAGTTTTAAAATAGACTGTCACACGCCCCTAACTGAATGCCATTGTAGTTTAGGCAACAGAAGTTACAGGTATCTCAGTGTTTTTCCAGGAAATCAGGTGAAATTTGCCTTGTGTTTTAAAAATTCTATAGCCTGACAACAGAGGATTTATCCAGCAGATGTCCATCCCTCTATGCACAGATTCTCTGCAAACACACTCAGTCTATAGAGTCCTTTCTCCAGGGGAGTCAACCACATTAAGTCCTGCCACTGTCACACAAGATTTCTATGTGTAGCAGTCTGTCACAATACCAGTTCATTTTTCTTCCAAGCTTGTCAGATTTTTTTTTTTTACTAGATAAAACAGTAGTTTGCTATAATAATTAAAGTCTGAGGCTGGCAGAGCTGTAGGAGATATGGGTACTACCATCAATTTTCTTGATGAAATTTGGCAAAGATCTAAAGGCCTGGTGTGGTAAATCACTTAAATTTTTGCTTGGCTTTAAACAGATCATTGGTCCCATTGCTCAATGTCTAAAAGACTCTTCACCCCAGTTTCTCTCACTATTCATTACAGATGCTGATGAATTTTTTCAACCAAAGAACTGTTTTGTGAGTATTCCCACAGAAACAGCTGCAAAATATTTTAAGAAAGTAGGCTGAAAGATGGAGTAGAAATATAAACACACAGAAAAAATGCACTAGTTTACAAGATATTCGTAACTGACTAAGGAAAACCACACTTTGCCTCATTTACAAAACAAACAGCAGTGGACCAAAACAATTACTGCTTCTCCTTACATAAGTCAATGAATGAAAGGCCTGTACTGAGTAGGTAGACAGAATTTAGGGGGTAGGATTTAAGAACAGGACTCTTTGAGCTTAACTCTATCCCTCCTTTTGTAAAAGCAGCAAAAATGTTATGCTATATCTGTAGAGAAAAACATGAACTTGCATTGTTGCCATATATACTGCAGAACTAAGGTCCACCAGCCCCTGCCTGAGAACAGGGGCGCAGAAGTAGTGAGATATGGCAACACTGACTGGCTGCTAACAGCATCACAACTACTCCAGGAAGATTGATCTCACCACCAGCACCTCCCAATTTCCCCTTTGCCAAACACTCCCAGCTCAAAAAGCTGGGATAAGATTTGTGTGTACTGCTTGGTCTGCTTAAGATGGCCTTACTTGCAACACCTCTTTCTCTGATTTACACTTTTCTCATGTGAAGAAGCCACAGAGGTTTTAAAACATTTTTAGATTCACAGCTTCATCAAGAAAATGGCCCTGCTGCCTGCTGTTGAAACAGAAATTACTCTTCCAGCCCTGGATTTTAAAGGAAGGCTCCATGTGGCTATATTTAGTCTCTCTAGAGACTCATACATACCTGAATAATCTTAGGAACCTCCAGGTGAATACTTCGGAAAATTATTACTGTTCCCCTGCGTAACCAGGGAAGTAATTTATATGTGAAACTTAAGTAGGTGAATTATATATAACAAGAAACAATTGATAGAAAGCTGTAGTCAGGTGCTATATTTTGTCATCTGGGTATTTTATCTTCAGGTTAGAAACCACACTGTTACCTGAGCATCCCTACTGCTGTGAAGTATGGGGGCACCTCACATTACTAATCCTACCTAAAAAATTCAGGGCGAAATATATTTTGTTTGGTGGACTGACTTTGTGTGTTAGGCAACTCTTTGCACACATTTCTGCATGCAATGAGTTCTTTTTTTTCCCTCCCACCTGCTCTGAAGGAATGTAAAACAACTTGAAAACAAGGAGAAAATATACCACAATGTCACTTAAATTGGCACTTAGAGTCAAGGGAAGGTAAAGAAAGTGAAACTACTTCCAGTGTGCCCTTCCCCTTCAACTTCTTCCCCAAAATCCAGGGGAACTTTCTTGGGTGGTAGTGAATGCTCTCCTTCAGCTCTTTGCCCCAAGGTTCAGCAAAGCACAGGAATCTGTCTAGGAATTTTTCTTTGGAGCTACCTGCATGCTTCCCATATATGCTAGCAGACTATATTATTAACAATGATCTAGTGAAACCTTGTTCCTGAATTATTTTTATAAATCTGTTGCTGTCACAGCTCTGAGCACAGGCTCCAACTACTGGTTTAAAATCCAAAACCATAACTCAGGGGCTACAAACACTCTTGTTTCAATTACATAATTGTGCAATTCCTCAATAATAAAAAAGCCCAGTGGTCAGCAACTATGCCAAACTCTTAGAATAGTTAGAGAATTTAAATCTCATTATGAAGAATTCAATACCAAATGTTGTGAGGAAACTGAAATTGTTAATAAAATGATTGTGAATATGCAAAGAATCCAGACTTGTGAAAGTCTGAGGAACCAGCTAAGGAGAGGAATCACAGTGACATTGCAGGTACTACAGTGTTAGATATATCTCTTGATACATGCAGTTTGCAAGCAGGTTTCATGGTTCTTTGTCTCAGGATCATAACCAAGTCCCAGAAAAAGTGAAAAGGTGGATCAAAATTTTCTTCAGTTTTGTAGAGAAGCATCTAAGGTCAGCAGTCATCTGGAAAAGCAACAGATCTGAGATTATCTTGAGCAAGTCAATTGAGCCATTACTCCTAGGCCACAGCCTGCTGAAGGATGGGTGTGTGCAAGCATCCTGCCAGAATGCTGGTCTGATCCACTTGCCAGAATACAGCACAAGAGAAGTAGGAGAGATCATTAAGTTATTTCTGGCATTGACATCTATCCCACCTAATTTATGGTACTTAACTGAGTGCCGAAGAGATAAGCAAACTTGTCCTAGGCTCTCTGTAAGGGCAACAGACCACCGCAGTGTCACTTTCTCACCTAAATCCCCAACCACCCCTTTATTTGATCAGAAGATGTGTTTTTGAAGGCTGGGCTCCTAATTTAGTTCCACATGTGACTGGGATCTGGACCTTGCTGAAGGAACAGAGCTATTTATGAGATCTAAAATGGAATACAAATTAGTAGCTCTTCTACCCCTCACCTTTCATCTCAATGCATCGGAGCCTGCCATTCCCATATCTTTTGTAGGAGTGATTTTCAAGAGCTTAGCAACAAAGCCCTTCATCTAGGAGGGACCCAAGAAGAAAATAGCCTTACCACTCTGCCCAGTGATGACTAGGGACATCTTTTGAGCAGTCTCCAAGGGCTCTGCTATTAACCAAGCCATTTTGCCATTGTGGATATTAGTGTTCTCTTTGTTTGTTTGTTGTCACTTAGGCTGATTGTCCTGCTAGGAGACATGACAGTCTCAGCAATCTGCTCACCACATGCTATGGTCACATAGGATATGAGGAGCCCTTGGAAAGGAGTTTGGTTGCATCACCATAGCAGGTTGCACCATGGCAATAACACCTGATCTTCTGGACCTGCACTGTCTTCTTCCGCCTAGAGAAACAGCTCATCTTGGCAAAGGTGTGGGTGAATGTGCAAGTGAGAGCAAGGGTAAACAGCTCTAGGTTTGCTACAAATTGCAATGTTAAAGGACACTGGATCTCTTCATGAGCTTTCTCCAGTACCGTATGACAAGCAAGGCTGCCCGGAAAAAGACAGCTTCTAATAGCAGTGAGCACTTGGAGATAACTGACAAAAATGTAAACACTCTGCTAATTCCAAGTCTGTTCAGATGTTTTGTTTGAACAAACTATACTTCCAAATACCTTTCCATACTTCAGTAGGTGAACTGTGTTTTAGTAGTTAGATAGTTGCACTAAGGAAATGTTTAAAACAAGAAAACCTCTGGGGCATTTATATCATGGGGAGGCATATTGATGTTGCAGGGATTTTAAAGTGATTGGTTTCTCTAAAGCAATAAGAGTGACTAATTTCCCTTTCAATGAATCCACATATGCTCAGTTCTCAGGTTTTGAAAGGCAGCCAAAGCGACATTCTTTCAGGCTTTAAGTTGATATAAATAAAGTATAACAGAGAGCCCCAATAGCAAAGTTTATCAACGACACATGCCTTAGTTAGAATTTACACATGGACACGGCTGGATTTTTCCACTTTGTCTTCAGATGGCTCTTAAAGAATGTCATCAGTTGCTGTAAGCTGGCAGTTTCCAGCCACAATCCATCTGAGAGAGGGACACAAAACCCCCATGCGTGGACAAGCTAGAATGATATTTGGAGAGCAGCAGGCTGAGGTGAAACACAGGTCCCCAGAGAGCAAGGTACTTTACAAACTTCTATTTGCGTATGGAGAAATGGGTTTTGCAGTATTGAAAAAAAACCAACCCACACCAAAACCCAAACACAGATTTAGTAGGGAGAAACATATTCATAAAGTGAGCTGGGAGATGTGACATGTGCAGTTTGCTGGTCCTCCCTATGTTTTTTGGGTTTTTTTCAAGTATCTTAATAAAATTGTTATCTGTAGGCCTTACATATTTTAAGATACTATACTGAATTTCACTACAGTTGTTAAAATATTTTCCCATTCCTTCTTCACTCTGTTAGGAGAACCAACATGTGAGAACAGCACATAGTGATCATACAGCAAACTGTCCTAGAGGATCCCCTCTTGTAAATGATGCCCTATGCTGAAGTACAGAAGAGATACAGCACCGGATAGTGCAACAACTTCTGATATAAAAACTTCACTCAGATAGTTTGCCTTGTTTGGGGAGATTTTTGGATGAATTCCTGCTATGCAGCCTCAGCAGGACTTCTCCTGATTGCATCTCTGTAGCTTGAACTACAAGAATTGATTCCTTCTTTTCCTCTTGTCTATGCATGTCAGAGGTCATTTGGACTGGACTAAACATTAGTGGGGACCATTTCCTCATTAACCAAGCCCCACACAGAGAACTATTGGGCACCCAAATTAAAACATTTGCAGCATGGTGGATTTCTTCCAGAGCAGACTGAACATTTGAGTTACGATGGACTTTCTCTGCTTTAGCTTCTTTTACTTTTCCAAGGGTTCCTTCTCTCCCTCTCCACTGAGACCAAGCTCACCCTCCAGCACTCATGACTCTGAACCCTTCTTACCCCTTATTCCCACTTCCTTCCCCTTAAGCATGGGTCATCACACTTCCTCTATTCACCTATGTCTTTCTGGGATTCTCCCTCTCTTGTCTTCTTATTCTCACTTGCTTGACTTCTTCCTTACTACCCCAAGCCTGGATTGCTGGGTATCTTTGCTCTCTCATCTAGAATTTGTAGTCAAAGAAAAGCTCGTTTTCAAAAGCTTATGATCAGAATTAGTCGCCTACCTCTTCCACTGGCTTTTCTGTTTTTTTATGTGTATGTTTGAATTAGAAGTTCTTTGAGGCAGAGCTGTATTTTTCCTGAATATTGACAAAGAAGATCAAAAAGAAGATGACAAGGAGGAAGGAATGAGCTTCAGTAGTGCAATCCATAGGAACCAAATCTGCAAAAATGGTATCATTTTTCAGTAGCATAATCACAAAACAACATACTTAAGAATTCATACCACTGGCAGATGTGAAAGTGACCCCAGGCATTTGTGGTATAGAAGCATAGGTATCTGACCCAGAAGATGCCTCCCTGCATTCTTTAATAACTAAGTTTGACATTATAATTCACTCATGAATTAAATTAAAGGGGTTCCATGTCAGAATATGCTCAAAATGAGAGGTAAGGAAATTCTAGCTAAAAAATGTTCAACTAATCCAAGTTCTCTGCTGAAATCATAGTAGTATTATTAGGTTAGAATCCAAAAAATATTGCTATGTGAGAGTAAGAGCTGTAGCACAGTTTTTGTGAATAGCAGCCAGATATGTGACACCTTGCTTCTGAAAAAAGCGAGATTTCCATAGTATTAGTAGCACACAGATACGAATTTTAGTAACTTCTTTTGGCAAAACCCCCCCCACATTCTCTACATTGGGATAAAACAAACAATAGATGGTAAACACTTTTGCAAGGTTTTGACTCTAAGGTCAAATCCCTGGTCTTGGCCATTCAAGTCCTTACTGGGTCATTTGACAACCATTGCTGTTTGTGACCGTATTTCCACCTATCTGTAGATATAAATTGATATAAATAAAGTATAATACCTGGCAGTATTCCAGGTGTTCTATGCCAGCAAGTCCCATGTCCCAGATAAAAGATGAGGAGTAGAAAAACCATTCTCAGATTCACATGTGAAGCAGTCTTCTAGGTGAATCCAGGTAAATGAACCTTTCCTAGGCACCCTTACCAAATTATTTGAAAAATGCCACCAAAATACAAAATACATCAGTAAAACATTTCTGTTGTAACTGGTCTTGAGAGAATGGGATCATATGGTATATATTCCCCTGCAATTTTTTCAATAAATTGAGAGGAAACCCTGAAAGTATTAAATACGCCAGAACATCATCATGAGATTTCACAAACATAAAAGTTATACGTATATTCTGGTGAAAAGTGTAATACACTAATAAAATGCAGAAAGATTCTCTATTATTCACTTTATAAAAATGTTATTTAAGTTTTCCTGAGGGGCTATTTTTTGTGTTAATCTAGCTTCTCCTTCGTCAGTCCACACATTATTAACTGTATCTCACAGTCAGTAACAAGCTACAGTGGCTGGCAGGATGCCACCTTAAAATTAAGTGCCTAAGGTAGGACACCTTGTATTCATCAATGTTTAAAAGATAAAACTGCCTTGTGCAACTTCCCATGAGTGGTTTGGAAATAACAGGTAAGCTATTTAAACCAGGCTCCTAAGGCAATTTATCCACCTTTCATGCCTGTAGTTCTACGCTGCAGGGTATGCAAGGTGGTGTTGGGAAGAAAAGCATTTAAGCATGAGGGTTGGCAACGAAGGAAAGAGAGCAACGCACTAAGCCCTAGTGCCATCAGAGATGGGAGGCTTTGGAGTCTCCAGGCATGCCTTTCTGCAGGAATGGTAACAGAAATTAAAATGGAAACTCAAATTGGTCTTGGAACAGGATTTTACTCCAAAAGACAGCATCTGGGGGAAGTTTTTTGTAATTCCAGCTACACAGCCTCTTGACACAAGATACGTCTGTTGTATCAACTGACCTCTGAGTACAGAGGTGCCCTGAGATACTGTTGCTGTTGATTGCTTTCATCCATCTGAGCCTTCAGCTGGTGATAGCGTCAAATCTGGGCTGAAAAATTATTTTGCTTACAATACTTTTACAGAAAGCAATATTTACTTCTTTTCCCCCCACCCTTAGCTTCCCATCTAGCACATAATAGAAGACACAGCTTTTTCTCACATACTGCTATCTAATTTATGTCTAGCTATATTAATATTATCACTCCTCTTTATATCCAGGATGATTGCAGCATTTTAATTTACAGGTACGCAGCACTACTCCTCTGATTGAGTTTCTGATCCCCAAAACCATTTTTTTGTCTGCCAGCCCAAAGCACAGTTTGGCACCTCTTTTAAGGAGGTGATGAGGATGGCTTTAAGCGATGTAGTCAGATGTTGCACGGTGACACCACCACATGGCAAACAGAAGTGCCACGCTGCTGACATTGCTGTTGAAGGGGCGGTCTCTGCCCGGGGTGCACAGCAGACGCTGGGGTGAGAACTTCTTCAGGCACTGCAGCCTCATTTGTCCAAAACCCAACACGAGCACTAGCAGCTCAGCGTTCAACCCCCCTCTGCATGCGACCCATGAGAAAGTAACAAACACCGTTCCAAACTGGAAAAATTCGGTACAGAATAAAAGGTGGCTATAAATCACTACTGAATCACAGTGCTAACTTTGCTTTTCCTCGTTACCTGGTTGTATCCCCCCAAAAAAAAAAAATCTCTTCAGTCATGGCGTACTCATTAATAAATGTATTGCACTGCTTTCTTCAGTATGTTGGCAGTTCTTATCTCTGTTCATCTGAAACATTAGTCTTGGCTTAAGGAATAATTATTGTCAAAAAAGACCCAATTTCCTTTAGCAGGATCTCCTTAGAACACTTCTACTTTGACTTTCTACCATCTTTTTAAAGTTTAAAGCCTTTTTTTATAACCAATTCAGAGAGCTCTTCTTTGGTTCTCTTTCTTACAGCAAGAGATGGCTAGAATAATATCAAATTATTCATTTAGAATGGCCCTTTACTCAGCTGATAATACGTTTTAACTTATTAAAGTAAGAAATAAGAAATATTTGGGGGGGGGGCGGGGCGGGCGGTGTGGAGGGAATTGGGAAAAGTCGGCTTTCTCCCAAGCCTGAATGAACAATCTTCAGCAAGTCTCACAGCACATGCAGGTGACTCATCCAAAAAGACAGATCATGTGAAGCCTGCTTTCAATGTTATGAAGCCCCTTCCCCCATGGTTTCAAATGAATTGGCATGACTCTGGCATAGCCCACATTTTTTAGGCGGTGTCAAACAACGGTTTCAGCTATAGACGAGGTGACAAACTGGGCTGGCAGAGTGCCCCCACCTCCCCATTAGCGGAGCAGAGCCTGGAACCAGCCACCCAAGCGCGGTGCATCTTCCTTTTCTGGGCAAACACTTCCCTCTCCCGGTACAAAAGCTAACTACAGCCACACCACACCATAAAAAACCCCCCACATATTCCCATCTATCCTTTCACGCGTTATTTTAAATATTTGCATTTGATAATGACAATAAGTTTAATTTTAATATTACTCGCCTCTTCCCATATGAATGGGATATTAGATGTTGGAGCTTTTTCCCACCTATGAACAAGAGTTTGGCAGTACCTGAGCTTTTGGCCGGACATCAAGGTCCCATCTAACCCAAACAATTCCATGATTCTACTATCATGAGAAATGCAATTTCTGCTGGAAATATTTCTGTCGCCCAGGAGGTATCTGTAGGATAGTGCTCAACCTGTAAATTGTCAGCACTGAGGTGATTTTGCAGATGATATAAAAGTCCCTTACCATTTTTACCTCAGTGATACTTTGAAAACGGTGGCAGACTGTGGTCTAGAGTTGTTTATCAGGGAAAAAAAAAATCAACCCAACAGCTACATCTGTAAGAGTCATTTCCACTTTGACAATAGCGAAATATAAAAGGTCTGGGCACAAGTCTGATGGGGAGAGGCAGAGGGAGCCGGGATTACTTAGCCAGGAGAAAAGTAGGCTCAGGTTGTTGTTCAAAACAGGTTCTTTCACCCGATATTCAAGAAGCCAATCCACAAACTGAGTCAAGGTATTTTATTTATCTACAGTCCTGAGCAGAGAACGGTGCTGAGTGGTAAACGCACAAAGCCAGCATGCTGACTACCAAGGTGTTTCACTATTTGTACATTTTAGCAAAAAAAGGTATTAACGTTCATTGCCTACAAGTTACATAGTTCTCTTAATAATTTGTATTCTATCTTCTGTTGGTTAAATAATTCCCTCATTCGCATGCTAATTAGTCTGGATGGGCAGGCCTTCTCAGGAGTCGGTGGTCGCAATCTCCCTGCCAGAATTACCTTTCACCCAGCTGCAGCCCAGATTTCAGCACTGCTGCTGAGTTGGCTTTGTTAATGCCACGCCATCCTCATCTCGGGAGTTCAGATCACTGAAACATGCCAAATACTAAACTTTAACTAGGCCATTCTACCGACGAGGAATTTATCCTTCTAGCATCTGGACATAGAGAGAACTCATCACCCTCTACAACATCTGAGGAGGCTGTGGCCAGCTGCGGCTCGGCCTCTTCTCCCAGGCAACAAGTGGCAGGACCACAGCATATGGCCTGCAGCTGTGCAAGGGGAGGTTTAGGTTGGATATCAGGAACAATCGCCTCACTGAAAAAAGGGCTGCCAAGCATTGGGAGAGGGAAGCGGTGGAGTCACCAGCCCTGGAAATGTTCAAAAAGCGTGCGGATGTGGCCTTTGGGGACGTGTTTTGCTGGCACTGCTAGGTTAACGTTGGACTCAACCATCCCGCAGGTGTTTCCCAACCCAAGCCTCCCCACGCCCGTCCCGTCCCGTCCCGTCCCGTCCCGTCCCGTCCCGTCCCGTCCCGTCCCGTCCCGTCCCGTCCCGTCCCGTCCCGTCCCGTCCCGTCCCGCCGCCACAGCCCACGGCGCCCGCACTCCACCCTCTTCCCACCGGGAGGGCGGGGACCATGGCGTCATCGGTGCGCGCCGGCAGCGCCGCCCGCCCGCCCGGGAACATGTCGCCGCCGCTCTTCAGCCTGCCCGAGGCGCGGCTCCGCTTCACGGTGAGCCTCCTTCCTGCCTTCCCTCCGTCCCTCCAGCCTTTCCTCTGTCCCTGCCGCTCGGACGGGGGCCGGCCGGGAAGCTGCGGCGGCCGGGCTGTGCCTCGGCGCCTCCGGGCCCGCGGCCCGGGCGCTCCTTTATGGAGCGCTCAGCGTGGCCGAGGTGCGGTGGTGTGGGAGTGAGGGCGGGCTGCACGCCGGCTTGGCCAAGGGGAGGATCAGGCTTCAGGTTAGCGAAAGTTAATGTCAAAGATAATAAAAGTGTGGCGTGTCCCCTGCAGCAAAATGTCCGGGCTTATTACACTTGCTGGCTCTGCTGAAGGATGCTTTTCCTTTCCCAGAGCTGGAGGGCTGCGTGTGTACCCAGGCCTCTGGATCTCGGCGTTCGCCACCCACGTTGGCGGACAAGAGGATGGGGTTTGCACAGAAGTGCTCCAGGCACAAGCACTCGATCCATTAGAGCGATTTTGTCACAGGAATTAGTAATTTTTAGATCATCTTCTTAGGAGGAGTCATGTGCTTTTTAACATCTTCATAAACACAGGACTTGCAGGGATCCTATGCAAGTTTGTAGGTGACAGAAAATTGGGAGGAGCTGTTAACTCCTGTTATAAATGAGCAACAAAAGTCTCGATATTCAGCAAAATTTAGATTGCTTTATTTGATATAGAAAGAGCAAGCAGCGCGCTGGGGAACGTGAGGGGTCATTGCCCACTCTGTGTTCCACTGAACCTCGGCCCATAGCCCCTTCATATACTATGGTTTCCCGCTGTAATCAATAACTTTTGTTTTTTTTAGCTGTCACAATTTTGACAGGTAAGCAGTGGTGGTCGAATAAACATTCTTATCCCAATTACAAAATCTCCGGCGATCGTTAGTCACAGATAACCATTTGGTCTTTCTAGATAACCACCAGCGAAATTTCGGAAGTCTGGACCTTAAGATAGGCAACATTGATCAGACAAAGGCAGGAAGGGCTATCGGGAAGTCTGATTTTGCAAGCTGGTAGTAGATGCAACTTATTTGGAAAACATAATATAACATAACAAGGTGATTTTAAACAGAATTATTTTATCATATAATTTCCTTTATCTAGTGTCCATGCTTCACTTCAGAGCTTAGTATTCTGGTTTATACAAACCCCAATGCTTTTGTGATTAACACGAATCTTTTATCAGTTATCACACTCCCTTGAAGACAGAGAGGCTCTCAGGCACATGGTGCAATTCTTGGGGCTGTCCATGCAGGGCCAGGAGTTGGACTTGATGATCCTTGTGGGTCCCTTCTGACTCAGAATATTCTCTGATCTGTGTCCCAAACCACCCTGACCACCTAAAGTTATGTGTGTGCTACGTGAGACAATGACAGATACAGTCTTGGTCACAAGAGTGTGATGTTCTGTGTATTGTTTAGAAATGCTATTTTCACCACACTGTTAGCCCAGGTTTGAGGTGTGATGCTCTACTAGCTCAGGTGTCTAATTTCCTGTGTTCTTGTTATTTGCCCTTCTTGTTACAAAGTTCTCTCTGTAAACTAACACATGGTGTGTAGCAGAAAGATTCCTAGTAATTCTGTCCGCTGTCAGAGGAAGGAGGAAGATCCTTTTAGTTTTGTACTGGTGTTGTATTTTTTCTTTCTTTGCGTTTTGGTAGACATCCACCAGAGACGCTCTGATAAACAAAAGCATCAAGCCGTTGTTGAATGCATTTAATCAGGTTCCTGGAAGGTAAGTAAAAGCCACTTGATTTTTTTTTTAATAAGTGCCTATTTAGATAACTTTTAGTAATCTTGTGCCTGAGGGTTGTTACTAACTAAGGTGGCATGTTTACATTTGCAGTGAAAATGAAAAGAAGTGTACCTTGGATCAAGCTTTTAGAGTTGTTGTAGAGGAAGAAATAGTAAGTACTTTAAACTGCTGAAGCTTCTCTCTTGTTGAATGTCAAATTTCTATTAGCAGACTAGTATATTAATTAACAGCAACTTACTTTAGTATAAGAAAATGCTTTATTAAAAACAGGAGCTCTGTAATGGTGAGATAATTGAGATTAAATACAGATGATTCGAAGAGATTGGTGGAATCTTGTATTTTACAGACATCACACTATGGTGAGAGCTGTTGTCTGAGCCTTTTCTACAAGTTCTTTGTAATGTTTATGAAAGTCTGCTACATCTTAAAACTCTAATTCATAAATATGCATTGTTCAATAACTGTACTTTAAGAGGGGGTGGGAAGGGTAGGTTTGGAGTAAATGTCAGAAAGGAGTTCTTCACTGTGAGGATGGTGAGGCACTGGAACAAATTGTCCTGAGATGCAGTGGGTGGCCCATCCCTGGAAATTATCAAGGTTCGGTTGGATGGAAGTTTCAGCAACCTGGTCTAGTGGAAGGTGTCTCTGCCCCCGGCAGGGGGGTTTGAACAGTGAGATCTTTTGGCCTCCTCAGATCAAAACTATTTTGGGATTTGTTACTAATATGTAGCAAAGCTGCCTTGTTAGCTAAAAAGAATGATTAAAAGAGTCAAATAATGTATGATCAAATAATACTAGGATTAGGTCTGAATGTGGGATATTAATTTTCAGACGTAAATGACTCTCTGTGTATTTGGGTCTTTAGTGGCTGGAAGCAGTCAGGAAAGGTTTCAAACTCAATAAAAACTTACTACAGTTAACTGTTAGGTCAAATTTCATAGATTGGGAAAGTTGAATGTCAATACTTGTTTTAAATATGCCTACTTGGAAACAAGAATCTAAGTTTTGTTAAATACATTATGGTCAGACTAGAGAACTTCAACACTGTTTTCTTTGTTTAGATAAACAAAGCTCCATGTGAGAATCTCCTGGCAATTATTTCTCTTGCTATTAATGGAGTCACAGAAGGTAAGCATCTCTATTTCAAAT
This sequence comes from Rhabdornis inornatus, assembly GCA_013397075.1. Lineage (NCBI taxonomy): Eukaryota > Metazoa > Chordata > Aves > Passeriformes > Rhabdornithidae > Rhabdornis > Rhabdornis inornatus. Next base: position 21,350 of record VWZS01009099.1, read on the forward strand.
CTCTTGGCAGTTCTAGGGACCATTTAGGGGAGTTTTAAAATCTTGATTTCTGTAAGTCATCTACTGTGGTTACCTCTGGTGATATGTGGCTCTTACACTAGAGGTTAGTAAGCTTGGGTTTGTTTCAGAAGAGAAGTTAAGTATAATATAATTAAATTCGGTTATATATGTGACACTTGTGTTGGGAGTCTTTTTTGTTGTTGTTGTTAATAAAGAAAGATGAATGGGTTTGGTTGCATCATGATTAGCAGTTTCTTTGTCCAGCACTCAAAAATGATTAGAAGTTTCTCACCATAATTTCAGAGATGAGACCACTGAGACACAGAGGTAAAATAACTTGGCAGAGGCAGCAATAATATTCCTGGATATCTGTGCTGATCTGCTGTCAGATATGGCTAATTTTTAGATACTTGAATCTGTTTCAATAACAGATTGTGTCAGAAATCAGTGTGCTGATCTCTTCTGAAGTGGCTTTTTCTCTCTTCCTTTTGTTTATTTGTTCACATTCTTTCTTTGTTTACATTCTTCATCAAAAATTGTTTGTTTTTGTAAGTATACGTCAACTACACGTATGTTCTATGAGCTGTAGAATAACAAGAACTGTGCTATGAGGAATGCAGGCACTGCCTACAGAGCATGGGTGGATGGACTTGGAGCACTGTTTTAGTGGTGCTTGAAAAGGCTCTCAGGCTTCAGGGATGCGTGTAATGGGACTGACTATGGATTTAGAAGTCTGAAAGAGCTCACTTGAAGTCTGCAAAAAGATGTGACATTGTTTCAGGCTTTGAGGCCATTAGAACAGTCTTTTTAAAATATTTGTTGCATGTTAGTGCAAAGCTTTTGCAAATCTCATTTGAGTATGTGTAGAAATAAATTTAATGAAAGTTCACATTTTAGCCCAAGTTTTCTGTTAAGATTTGTAGGAACTCAGAATAACTTCTTTCTTCTACTTTTTTTTAATAAAATGTCCCTCAAGTGTAATTCATCTCTTTGTTTTGTATTTAATTTCAATTTTTTTGAATAAAAGATTCCCTGTTCCTCATAGGTATCTGCACTGCATCAACTCCTTTTGTGCTTTTGGGGGATGTTCTAGATTGCCTTCCTTTGGATCAGTGTGACAAAATTTTCACTTTTGTGGAGAAAAATGTTGCTACGTGGAAATCGGTAGGTATTTTTGAAAATGTTACATAGCTTGGCCAAAGCTTTTGTCTACAAGAACCATTTTAATGAGTAGAATTTAATTGTCTTTGTCGCTGACACATACGTGTCAGGAACTCCAGAGATAGCACCTGAAAAGCATTCTACTGTCTCAGTGCTTTCCTAACGTGGAGTTTCTAACTAGAACCTACTCCCATAGTCATTCAGGATGGTTTGTTTCAGGTAACATTATGGCCCCTGACTTGATACGTTCACAAGCTGTTGTTTATTGTTAATTCAAGTATTTATCAATTTCTCCTTCCAAATCACCAGTATTGTGAACACTATAAATCTTATTTGTGTGCTCTTTTCTTGTTTGTATAAATCATACATGGAGTAATAAAGGAAATGAGTGTAAAAATTAGTGCATTCCAAGGGAAAAAAGTGGATGGTGTTCTTACAGTTCATTGTCACACGTGATTTTTCTTTATGAAGGCTGGATGTGAATGTGTTTTATGCTTTCTTGGGATTTGTGGGACTTGCCTTTTCAAAACCTGCCTGTTTTGTAAGGGAAGACTCAAATTTGGAGTTATCTGTAGGAGTGACTCATACTTACTCATATCTTGTGATTGGATTAAATCTGCTCAAGAAGGTTTTATGGTCTCTTAATGTTCTAAATACCTTTGCTCTGTTTCAGAACACATTTTACTCTGCAGGGAAAAATTACTTGCTACGCATGTGCAATGGTGAGTGGTAGTTTTTCGGGGAGGAGGGAGCAGTATTAAAGAACTATCTCAGCAAATGAAAATTAGTTTAATAATTTGATTTAAATTCAGATGTGTTTAATAAGTAATAAGTTAAAAGGTACATCACTCAACAGATACATGTTCTTGCTTATTAATGTAAAGGTCATTCAGACCTCGGGGAACTCTCTTCATCAGTGTAGATCATTATAGAAGAGTATCATTCCTCAGCAATGGCAAGGCCTGTATCCAAGGCTATATTTGAGTAGGATTCATTCAAACTTATGTTTTATTGGTGTTGAAGGTGTTAGGAGAATTGGCAGAATGCATTTGGAAGAAATATGTCTGATCAGAGGGAGTCACTGGCATTTGAATTTACAAATATGAGCTTCCTTTCATTAGCTCTGTAGGTCATATAATCAGCACGTCTTGAATTATGTTACGTGAGAAATGAAAAGACGGATAAATACTAATATTCTTTATTTTTTACAATATTTAGACCTCCTAAGAAGATTATCTAAGTCACAAAACACAGTCTTTTGTGGAAGAATTCAGCTGTTCTTGGCTAGGTTATTTCCACTTTCAGAAAAGTCAGGTGAGATTTTTTTGCATTTCATTACACTTAACATCAAGACTAAATAAACTGAATTTTTTAAGTTTATGATGGTCACAGACCATATCCAGTTGGACCAAATCACTTTGCACTTGTGTCCTAGTTCTTGTGTCTGTCCTTGACATTGTGGCTTTTATTTCCTTTGATTTCAAATGTAAGTTTTGAATGCTCTGAGAATTGAGTATCAGCATTTCTTAAACAGACTTGAGAACTTCACAGCTTTTAAGACTTACTCTTTGTTTTTCACAGGGCTTAACCTACAGAGTCAGTTTAACCTGGAAAATGTCACTGTTTTCAATACCAATGAACACGAGAGCACTCTGGGACAGAAGGTGAAAATTCCTACATCATTTTTCACTGATTCTGCAGTAAACTTGTAAGATTTGCACAAAGTTTGCACAAAAAGTGTTGGGAACTGTGGATTCATAATTTGGTTGTCCCTCTGCCAGACCAAGCTGTTGTTTTGGGAATAGGCATGTCACCTGGAACATTAAACTGTGTGCTCTGAGGGGAAAAGGATGGGTTTGATTGTGAGGAATGAGCATTGTCACATACAGTGCAAAGTTTTCCCTGCAGAGGAAAACTTACGTACGCAGAGGACAGAGCTGTCTCTTCAGCTTTTTTCAGGAGAAGTGAGGCTACCATTGCATGAAAACAGGAATTCGTTGCCCATATTGCAGTAATAATAATTCAGAGATCTTCTGAGTTACTAGCTTAAGCTTTCTGATCTAATATGTAATTGAATGTTTACAGTAAACAACACTCTGAGAACTCTGTGCAAACTGTAGTGGCATTTGTATAAAAATGAAATAATTTTTTCCTATTTAGCACACCGAGGAGAGGGAAGAAGGAATGGATGTGGAAGAAGGTGAAATGGGAGATGATGAAGCACCAACAAGTTGGTGAGCTGACAGAAATTTAAAAGCTGAAGCAAAGCTTTATAAAGGGAAAAGGCTGTTTGGGAAAAATCTTTAAATGTTATGGTCCAAATTCTCCTTATCTCCTGCCCTCTGAAGGTTAGATGTATCTAATCAGTGAAGACTCCTGGCAATGTCTTAATTGCTTAAGTTGCCTGGAAGACAGAAATGGACAGATCGGAAAAAGTTGTATACCCTGGCTGAGAACAACTCTAGTTTTGACAGTTTTCCAAATTCCCTTCACAAAACTTGTTGTGCTAAGTTGTATTCAGGGATTTTGAGTACATGCTTAAGGAGAAAAAGCTGTGTTCCCGTTCATGCCACAGATAGTGAAAAACTCCTAAGATCACTTTTGTGTGCTATTTCTGCTTTTATGGTGAGAAAGTCACAATAGATTGAAAGGAAAAGTCTTACAAGGACATATTCTGAGTTACGGATTTCTCTGTGACAGTTCACTACTGAGTCACTAATTTACTTCCAAAATGAATGATATTTTCTAGGGTTGTCCATTCCTGAGTGAACTTTAATGTAATATATAATTTTTCAGTATGGGGTTTTTTTCATTATTTTTTCCACAGTTCCATTCCAATAGATTATAATCTGTATAGAAAATTCTGGTCGCTTCAAGATTATTTTAGAAATCCTGTGCAGTGCTATGAGAAGGTGTCATGGAAAACGTTTCTTAAGGTAATCTGAGTTCACGATTTCAACCATTCAGCCTGAGTAGAGGTCATTGTTTACACAAGTAGGAATGACTGCATAAGCATGGAACAGTTCAAAGGCTCAGGCCACTGGAAAATGATGGTGCATGAGGAAATGCATTTTGCTATTTTTCTAAAGTGAGCCTTTTTCAGTAAATGGATATGTTGTGTTTAAAAGTACAGTAAACCCCCTAATGTATGTCAATATCAGAAATACTTCTTATGTTGCAGCAGTGCCAGAAGTACCTTTTTTTGTGTTTTATCAGCTGCAAAAAGCAGAACTTATGGGTTTGGGTGGGTTTTTTTTCCCCCAAGAAGATAAATAGCTCTATCTAGTCCTGGCTCTTATTTTTGAGTAGTCATATTGATGCCAGTGGGATCCTAAATACTACTGGTTTCTAATGAAGCAAATTTCTTTGTAGAAGCAATGACTTCAATGTCCCCTTCACCCAGCTGTTTGTTTTGCTTCATATGAATATTGATGAGGATTTATTGCTGGGGTACTTTCTTCACAATTTGTCACTCAGTATTTATTTAATTCAGAGAAGCTTAGGTTTTTTTTTTAATCTTCATTCTCTGTGTTCTAGTAATAAGAGGTGACATCTGCTGAGACATCCTAATATAAATCTAACTTATGACATACACTAATGGGGTAAAAAAAAATACTCACAGAAAACTGCCACACGTGCAGTTCAGAAACTGATCAAGGCCAGGCCTAAGTCTTTCAGATGAAATTTTTTACTGTAGCACTGTCATCATGTGAACCATTTTTCTTCATGATGTCTGAACAACAAAGCACTGTTCACAACCCAGAACGTTGTTGTTCTTAGCATACTTTAAATATTCTGTATGATTAAATACTCTGACATGATAATGCTTTCACTTCATTTGTGGTGTTCAGAGAGGTCCTACACATCGGTTACAAATGGGTTGTTTCAATGGGCTGATAGCAGATTTACAAAGTATTTTACTTGCTTGGCTTCAGTATTGTTTTCATGTGGTAAATAACTCTGTTTTATAGTACTCAGAAGAAGTTTTGGCTGTTTTCAAAAGTTACAAATTGGACGACACTCAGGCTTCCCGAAAAAAGTTAGAAGAGCTAAAAACAGGAGGAGAACATGTATATTTTGCAAAGTTCCTAACTAGTGAAAAGGTACGTGGTTTCCCTTCCAGAATCCCAGGCTAACTGAGGTTAAAAGGAAGCTATGTCTGGTTCAGCCTCCCTGCTCAAAGTTCTCAGCTGGAGCAGTTGATCAGCACTATGTCCAGTCAAGACTCCACAGTTTCTTTTTTTTTAGATAGATTTATTCTGTTCCTTTTTCTATTTTATTCTTTGTGGGTTGCCTCTGTTAATTAATGACTCACGGGCTTCTATTTCTGGAATAAGAGTCTTCAGTAAAGCTGTCCTTTGTTTATTGGATTTCGTTTCTGATGTTGCCTTTACAAAGATAAGTTAAAAGAGAGTAAATATTTAAACATCTGTTACTTTTTTGTTGTTGTTTAGCTGATGGATTTACAACTGAGTGACAGTAACTTCCGTCGTCACATCTTGTTGCAGTACCTAATACTATTTCAGTATCTAAAGGGACAAGTCAAATTTAAAAGGTAATGTGAAAATATTTTGCGTTTTGGGGATGGGGAACTAGCAACTTGGAGTTAAACCAAAATATTTTAAAATAGTTTGCCTACTTATTCTGAGGTTGTGGAAATTGGAGCCTTGGATTGGTAAATAAAGGGTGTGGCTGAAATTATTTTACAGCAGGAAAGCAGAGGTCTTGTTCATTTTTCTGTTCCTCTGCCTGATTCTTTGCCCTCCCATGCTCTAGTGTTCATTGGTCTTGCTCAAAGTTATGCAATTTACTATACAGGCAAAAACCCAATCTGCTCATCTTTGCAGATTAAGTTTTCTGCCAGGTTGGTGAGTTGTGGGGTCTCAGAGAAGTAGAGGCCATTACAACTTGCTTACCTATGAGAGGGAAGGACACTCTCCTTGGCAGCACCCAAGTTGTTAGACCAGTGCAAGGTACTTGTGTATGGCATCATTTTGAATCTAAGCTGACTCTGCAATGTGGCATTGGTTGCTGATTTGTTTTTTTCTTAATGTACTGCAGAACTCTGTCTAAAATGGCAAGAAATAACAATGGTGATTGTTGCTTTTATAAATTAATGGGATAAAGCCAGACCCCATCTGTTCCTAGTCTCTAACGTTATTCTGAAGAAAATCCCATCTCTGTTCATTTCCTGTGCCCTGGGCCATATGTGCACATAATAATTAACATCCTTAACAAGGCAGCTGTCTCCCACCTGCTATATATTGCTTTTTATAAACGGCTCTCAAAGAACTTTGTAAACTAGGTTAAGATCATTATCCTAATTCTACAGGTTATTTGTCAAGACAGTCTAGTGGCTGAGAAGGAATGGAATTCAGGTCTTCTGAATTCCAGTTCAGTCCTTTTGAGGTGACAGTCATTTTAATGTCAGTGCATTAAAATGTTCATTATAAACAGTCACGTACTTGTGGTCAAGGATGGCATGAGATACAAATGGTGTAGTATAACACTTGGTGAGTGTTTTTGTGGTAAATCTGTTCATTGTGTTTTGGGTCCAACATCAAGGTGTGATCTTGAATCACTCTAATGGGTTTTCTATTGGGTGAATCTACAGCTTGAAAGTATGGTCCCCAAACACATCTAATTAATTCCACAAACTAACAAATGGTCAGTCCCTGGGACCAGAGCAGATCACATTCAAAGCACTTTCCTCAGATCCCTTCTAACACCCCTGGGACGATATGTGGTGTAAATTATGTGTCCTCAGCATGTTTCCTGATGTGTTTTGTTTTTCAATTCCAGTTCAAACTACGTTCTAACAGATGAACAGTCTCTTTGGATTGAAGATACTACAAAAGCAGTCTATCAGGTTGGTACAGTTTACTTTCATAAAAATTACTTGGAAAAATATTAAGCATGCAATACTGTATCAACCACCTTTGAAGCAGTAAACAGCATTTTCTCTGGAGTTTTTTTTCCTACATATTCTGCTACAGATATAATGCAAAAAGTTCAACTTCTTTTCTCCAATTTGTAGCTTCTTTCAGAAAATCCTCCAGATGGAGAAAGATTCTCTAAAATGGTAGAGGTGAGTATTTTGATGTCTGCCTAAACAAAGTCTGTATAGCACATGAAAAAGCAGTTTCAGCTTAAACTAGCTTTTGGAAAACACCCGTTATGTCTAAGAGAACTTTTACCTCATCCCAGTAAAAAAAAAAGTCTTATAATGTCTTTTTATTTTGTAGTCATATTTTATCCCATGTTTTCATTAATACTCTTTTCTTCCTTCTTCTGGGGAGAAACGGAAATATGCCTGTATGTGCATGTGTCCATACAGGATGATGGGTTATTGGAAAGCAAAAATATTTAAAAGTTTTTGCAGATAGGAGTCCTGTGCCCAAAAGCATGGAAATGAAGTACAAGTGAAATTAATAAAAACCCAAGAAGTTGTCTTTTTGCTTTCCTTTTTTCCTTTACTTAGACTGAATCTATTTTCTTGTCTAGACCAGGGGAAATAAAGCCTTTCCCACAATTTTTGAAGAGAGGAGTTACACTGGTTTTGAGTAAATTGAAGCATTTGCCTAAGATTATACTGATGATCTTCAAGATAGTGATTGACAGACACAACCTAGAACAAAGTTTTCCCCGTAATTTTAATAGCTCCGTTTAAAACTTCGGGGTCAGTTCTGAAATTATTTATGACCCTAATAATGTGCAATACTTTCTGTGTTTCTACAGCATATATTAAATACTGAAGAAAACTGGAACTCATGGAAAAATGAGGGCTGCCCAAGTTTTGTGAAGGAAAGGTAAATGTGTTACGAAACAGAAGCTTTCTGCTGCTTGTTTGAAATGCTGGTTGCACTTCAGAATATGGTACCCATGGTGCATATGAGCATTAACCACTCACACAGCTTGGTGATCTGTACAGTTGCCTGTCCCTTCAGTGAGTGCAGGCTCTTAGATTTCTGCCAAAAGTCGTAAGGTTTGCAGTGTGTCAGGGAAGAGGTGGTTGTGGGTGTGTGGGCTCGCAGGAGAGCATTCCTCATTGTCTCAGGGCAATATTTTGTGGTACTCAGGATCCAGTGGTCCAGGAGACTGGAGCAGGTTTTGTCCCCTCTTGCTTTCAGAAGACCCTAGGTTGAAGTGGTTAGTGCCTGACTTTTCCATGTATCCCTTTGGATTGCCTCTAATGAAGCTCTTGGCATTATGGCTTTGGCAGGGCAGCATACCTGGAGTTTGTGTAACAGTTCTCTTAATGCAATTTATTTATTAGTTTGCCACTTGATGGTGATCACTCACTTACCTTAAGGGAAACGACAATTAGATGGCTTTCACTACTGAAAGTTTCCTGTGTTATTAGTTACTAACTAGTGGCAAAACTTGAACTTTGACTCCATGTGTCTACTTGACTACCTTGAGGGGATGACCAAACATTTTTCTTCCACCCTTTTTCATTGTACACACATACTGTGGCCTCTTTGTGGTAAGGAGCATCTGAGTCATTATCTCTTTGGAGAGTTCCTTTTTATTGGAGAGATGAGGTGCACCCACCTCTTCATGGCTTAAGCTGTTTATAAAAAAAAAGGGAGGGGGCTGTTAGAAGAGAGACATTACTATTGGAGGGGGATTGTGGAGAAGTAAAATTATGAAATTTTACTTTTATAAATATTCTGTCTCCTTTAGATCTCATCCAGAGTTTCAGCTTGGGTAGGTCTTGCCCTAACCTCATTGCTCTGGGATCTCCATTCTCTGATCCCATGAAATCAGGTGCAGCTGGGGAAAGAGACCTTGCAGTCATAGAGCTGATGATCCCAGCAGCAGGGTAGATCATGTGCTGCTGGCACTAATATGATTTGCTTCCTTCTCTTTATTGGGACTCTGGTAGACCTTCACATTTTTGAGTGAACTAATTTTGGTGTCTGGCAGAATCCTTTCCTTATGTCTACTTTGCCTTCTCTCTCTTCTTCCCCACTACGTCTTTCCACTGTTAGGTTCACTGTCCTTCAGTCCTTTCATTATGACTTAACTTGGCTCTATCTCAAGGTGAAAGGTTAAATAGCTCTTTTTGTTCTTGAGATATTACTGGTTTGATGCTAAAGAGCATTTTTTTTTTTCCTTTAGACCTCCTGATTCAAAGCCAATGAGGCCTGTGAGGAAGAGGCCAGCTCCAGAGGACTTCTTAGGAAAAGGATCAAACAAAAAAATCCTTATGGGGAAGTATGTTGGCTTCTCTTTTCTTTACAGAATTTCTGGGTGTGGGTTGGTTAGTTGGTGGGGGGGGGGTTGTATTTGGGGTTTCTTTCTCCACTGTTTTTTCTATACAGCAATTTTCAAACATCCTTACTTCAGAACTGCCAAAGAACAGCCAAAGGATTTATCATTCTTTTAAAGCTTGCAGTAAGCTTTCTTTCCTTATAACCATCTTTTACAGACTTCTTTAAAACAGTCCATAAGTGTGGAATGGTAGAATGGTGAACATAAACAATGTATGTTTATGCTTTTCTTTTCAGTGAGGAACTGACCCGCCTTTGGAATTTATGTCCTGATAACATGGAAGCCTGTAAATCTGAGAGTAGGTAGGTGAAAAACAAGTGTGTCGTTGTCTAAAGCTAACTAATTAGCACTCTAATCAGAGAGTTACAAAATTGGCATAAGGAAAGTGTACAAGATGATCTTAGGAGGTGTGCATTTCATACCTTCTTGAAAGAAGGTGGTTGTATGAATCTTTGCCTTGAAATCTCCTTACAGTTTTCCTCACTCCTTTGAGTGTTTATGCTGTCAGTAATTTTCATTGCTTAGTAAAGTAAAATCTTAAGCTGAAAACCAGATGAAAACTCCGCTTTTGTAGAGCATGATTGTATAATTAATTACCTTATATAATGAAGGAAGATTGCCAAGTCTGGCTCTGATGAAGTTAGCATGCTACTTGGCTATGATTTTCAAGCAGGCCTGTGCTTTAAACAATGCTAGGTAAGAGGAAATTGGCTACCAGGCATTGTTCCAGCACATTACTGGGTCTACTCATAGGGCAGATACAGAAAAATGCAATTATTGGTTGTCCCTTATGCTTGCACAATTGTAGGAAATACCTGAAATGTACTCTGTTACACAGCTTTCTTTGTTACAGATACTAAAATCTCTTTTACTGTGCAGACATGATACAGAGTAGGAAAATTTGGAGGAGGGATGGGACAGTTCCCAAAGAGAACTCTGCTAGTAGAGGCTGTAAAGTCTGGTTACCTGGGGAGAGGTGTTGGCTGCGCAGATATCCTGAGTGGAGGAATTGCTTTTCTAGGGGTTCAGAGCTTTGCAGAGGAGGTGTCCTCCTTTCTTGTGAGGTTGGGATGTACAGGAAGGCCTTTGACAGGATACTTGCCTTTACTAGGCCGAGGGATGAAGGTGGAGTTGTGTTTGGACCCAAAGCTTTTTGTTCCCTGTGTGTGATTGTATTGTGCTGCAATGTCTTTAAATAAAAATAGATAAATAAAGCCCTTAACAAATGGAGATAAACAAAAAAAAATGTATGCCATGGTAAACAGGAAGTAGATCCCATGGCATCCGGGTTCAGTTCCAAGTTTTTATTGTGGGCTTTGTGACTAAGGGTCAAGTGAGTGTAGCTTTTTGCTTTAGTTTGTCACATCTCCATTCAAATGGGGTAATAATTCCTTAGCTGTCCCCTTTTAAGATGGTTGTTCTGGGAATAATATGGCAGGACTCAGGTGGATTTTCAAGGTGCTGGCTTTTGTTCCAGTGGTCAGTGATGATGCATGGGGCACTGCTGCCCTGGGCAAAATGCCTTTTTCAAAACAAAATTGAAGTGAATTTATAGACCAGCGTGCTTCACCCCTGCTCCAGCCCTTTACTAGACTCCCTTGCAGAAGCAGGTGTGTCTCTGTCAGCATTAGGTAGGAGAAATACAGATCATTACGAGCTTGCTTTGCACCACTGAGAGTCTTGGCTCTCAGTAACCTACAGCTCTTACATAATCTGTGTTTCTTGGTTAGAGTCTTCTCAGCAGCAAACCGTCCTGATGGTGTGAAATTTCATTTCTGTTCTGTTTTTAGGTCAGGGTTCCTTTCGTGCTGCTTTGAGTACCTGTCAGAACCAACCACAAAGCGGTTCTGAGAGCAGATGGAGCTGAGGTGGGGGGTGGCAGGGACAGCCATGTTTTACTGATGCTGTCTAATGGCACAAAACTAGCAACCATTTTCAACTCCTGAGTGCTTGTGAGCTGTGCAAATGCTGTGGATAGATGTTGTCACCTTTTGGTATGGCAGGAGGTTTAAATTTGTATAATAGGCAGTGCTAGCAATTGCTGGCACACTCTAGTGGTTATGCAGTAAATAATTTTATAGCAACTTGTATCAAACAGTTTCTTTGCTCATTTAAAATTGTTAAATTTGAGTGGGTTTGGTGTTTGTTTTTTTTCTTCAGTGGATGAGCTTGAGATGTGTCTGAAGGAACAAAGACTGTCTATTTTAGAGACAGTGAAGCATGTTAAGCTCCTTATTCGATTTTTTTTTTTTTTTAGGGAATATATGCCAACACTGGAGGAATTTTTTGAAGAAGCTATTGAACAAGCAGACCCTGAAAACATGGTTGAAAATAAGTATAAGTATGTCCATCTTTGCTGTGTTTCACTTGATTATAATCTCTTGCATGTTTGAATTGTTAAAGAAAACAGACTGTTGTCAGAATTACTAGTATCTTTGTAGGACTCCAGAAATCTACAAAAACTGTTTAAATTTGGACAGAATTATATTACTAAATGTCTCAAATCTCTCTCTTTTAGATGCTTTAGGTGCTTGTATAGATGCCAGACTTTACTAATCAAACTTGTTTTTTATTGTAGGGCTGTGAACAATTCTAACTATGGCTGGAGAGCACTGAGACTTCTGGCACGCAGAAGTCCCCACTTCTTCCAGCCAACAAACCAACAATTCAAGAGTTTACCTGAATATCTAGAAAACATGGTAATCAAATTAGCCAAGGAGCTGCCTGTAAGTAATATTATCTTATAATAATAAATGCTGAATTCATTCATGTTCTGCTTTTCTCTCTGCAGTCCATTTGATACATGGTGACAGAGGGGGGCAAAAAAAAACCCCCAAAAACCCAACTAGGAAAAGAGTTTGTACACTAAAGTAAAAATTACAAATTAAATTAGTCTAATCTCTGAAGATCCCAGTAACAATAAACTGAGTGACATTGATTAACCTAGTAACTGTTGAGCCCTGTCTTGCGCACTGTAAAAAAAACAGTAGTGCCAATCCTGTTGGTAAGCAGGAGTGTATATATACGTATTTATATGTATGTGTATGTGAATATATACACATATATATATTAACCCAGCTACTTGGGTTCCACATTGCAGTGCAGGCCAGGTTTATAGAGGGTATCAGCCAGAATCATGGCTTGTGAATATACTGGGATGGCAGGAAAAGAGGCGGTGTGTGCAGCTGAAGGTGCTGTGCTAAGTGTTACAGAGCTTTACAGCAAGGTTTGCCAGAGTTCTTCTATTAGCTCCCTTCTAAAATATGCAAAACAAGAATAAACCTTGTGGAGCTGTAAAATTAAGGTGTTAACCCTTTGCTTGGTCAGATTTGAGTCCAGGGAGGGGCCTTTTGGATCACTTTATACACAGTGGTAAGAGAGGCTGCCAGTGGGGAAGGGGTACTTTCTACACCTCTGAATTAGCATTCAACCCAGAAGTGTCTTGCAGATAGAAACCCCTGCTTCTCTACTGAGACCCTCCTTCTGTGTAATGTGAGGTCTAAAGGTTGGATTTTAGTACATGTTTTGTTTGTCCAGCCATCAGAGTTAAGTGTATGCTAATAGCAAGTTTAGAAAAAATGTGGAGATTTTAATTTGTTGAATGTATGAAGGTATGGCTGTATGCAATATTCCTGATGGTACTACTGTCATGTGCCAAATGCTATGGCAAGGAACAGAAATGTACCTAAGGCCCATGGCTGAAATGTAGAAAAAGATGAAACCCTTTTTCTGATCAATAGCTAAATAAGGGAGTGAAAAATTTGTAGTTTGTGCATTTGTTTGTCACCTTCCAGAAGTTGGAAAGTACATAAACTTTGGGGAATTCCCAAGTGCTAATAATTCACTAATGAAATTAGTGAATAACAATAATATGATTTTTTTAAAAAACATTCATCGGTAGTGATCTTTAATTTGGTTGGCTGGGGTTTTTTTTAAGCAAGTGATAAAGCTCACTATGGAATGCTTAGTTCTTGTTACTATGAAAAGGAAGAATCCTGTGAAGTCAGTGGATGCTTTTATGAAGTTTTTTTAGTTAGTAATATGTTTTATTAGAACTTACTGGTGTTTAGGAGACTCTGGGGGATTTTTAATTCTCATATGGGATCGTGTCAGGCTTTCCATTCTAGCATACTTTCCAGAGACAAGCACAGAGCTGTAGAATTTCTCTTTGAACACAAAATTCATCCAGTGATGTTTAGTTCTTTCATTGTAGCCTCCTTCTGAAGAAATAAAAACAGGTGAAGATGAAGATGAGGAAGATAATGATGCTTTATTAAAGGAAAACAATGAAAGTAAGATTTGCATATTCTCAGTTTTGTCAGTTTTTTCTCTTGATGTGTTGCGGAATTTGTTTTAACATAGCCATCAGTCCTGCTTACCCCAGTACATTTGCACCAAAAAGTGCAGCCTTTTTGGGACACAGGGCACCAGGAGCAGCTTCCCAGTGTCTTGGCCTGCAATGCTGAAAGCATCCAACCTATTGGATTAGCACTTTCATTAGGAGCCTCTTTCACCTTTTCTGCTATGTGGTGTATGTTGCCAGTGTCACTGGGTGTTCATGGCTGAAATATCAGCTGTGTGAAAGCCTGTGTGAGTGCCCCTCCTCCACTTTCCAGTTCTCTCTGCCCTTTGATCACTGGGTTAAGCACTTTCCTCTAGCCCCTCCTGGGGTGATAGTTGTGGGACTTTCAAAAAAGGATATATTCCAACTCTGAGATCTTTACTTCCTCTTCATTTAAAATACCTTAAAGGCAAAAGGCTCTCTGAGAAAAGAGCAACCTTCCTGACAAATTTAATCTCGCTCATTTTTTTCTCCACAATCCACTCCTGTTTGTCTCTTGCCTTTAATCCTGGCATGTCCTGCTCCTAGGTGTCCTTCCCCATCTCCTTCGTCTGTGAATCTGCCCTCTTCCATCCTCATTCATGGCTTCATCTCACAGCACCTTCTCCCTTGTGTGTTGTAACCCTGTGTGCCAGCTCCTGGATCCAGCATGGGCAGATGGGATATGCAGGGCATGGAAGCCAAACACTGGGTACCTCTGGCAGTTTTGTTGCAAGCTTTTTCGTGTCAGTGGAGAGCCCCCTGTGGGCCTCTTTGAATCTCTCTCATGTTGCCATTTTCCATCCAGCACTTGACCTTCTCCACAGTCTCCTTTCCAATAGTAGAGATGTTCTTTCCTCTTCAGTTTAATGCTGATTCATACAGCCTTTGTGGTGTCACTGGGTGGGCTTTACATCTTTCTTTAGTTCTTGTCTTAAAGCAATAATGGCAGAGCTGTGGTCTGCTGTGCTTAGACATGAGGGAAGTGATCTGAGGGCTTTTATTGTTTTGTTGTTCTGCATCTTTTGTCCTTTCTCCTCGATGTAACGTTAGTTCAGATAAATGAGTGTGGCTGATAAGCACTGGAGAGACTTGAAACTTCTACTCCATGCCAACTGTCTCTTCAGATGGCATAAGAAGAGACTAATTTTTCATAAGAGATTAATTTTTAATAAAATATCTATATTTTATTAAAGATTAAGAATATTATTAATTTCTCTATGTAATTCAATCTTCGGTGCTTCTTTCTTTAAAACTGTGAAATAAACATGGGTGGTAAGCCATAGATCGTAGACCATGATAAGCTATGAATGTGCAAACCCATCTGTAATCACTACAGCTCTTGGGTTCTCAGCAGAACCTAGTGTTCCAGGGTTTTTATGTCAATACCAGAATGACAGAAAATTCCTTAAAGTACTGACTACATGTGAAATTTACTGTCACAGCCCTGTTGTCAATAGGAACATGAGAAAAGAGGGAATGAAACTGGGTTGGTTTGGTTGGTCTTTTTTACCTGGGTTGACTTACAGTAAGGTGACTAAAATCTTCCAAAACACAGCTAAATGTTAAAGCTAATGTTAAAGATCACTCTGTATTTTAATGTTGTAATTTACTTGTGTGGAAAACTGTAGTCTGCCTGTCAAAATCCTTGTTTTCATTTGGAGGAAGCAGTTTTGATGTATTTAAGACTTTAGCACTTCTCTCTCAATATAACAGAAGATAACACAAAAAGCAAGATTTTCCTTATTATGGGCATTAAGGGACATTGCTCTAGAAACCCAGGTGAACACCTGTAAAAATCTGCTCTCGGAGCTTGAGTAGGTTTGGAAAGCTACAGGAAAAAGGTGTAAGTCAGTCTGTCAGTAAATAAAGAGAAAATTTAAAATGGGGCAGATCAGGGAAGATTCGTTTGCAGTGTCTGGGGATGTTCCCTGTGTCTCACTGATTCCTCCTCTGTTTTCCCCAGGTCCAGAGGTGCAACGGGACAAAGCCATGACAGGCGAGCAGATCGAGTCCTTTGCGCACAGGCTGGGGGAGCAGTGGAAGGCCTTGGCCCCCTACTTGGAGATGAAGGAATCTGATATCAGGCAGATTGAGCTGGACAGCGAGGATGTGAAGATGAGAGCCAAGCAGCTGCTGGTGGCCTGGCAGGATCAGGAGGGCGCCCACGCCACCCCTGAGAACCTGATCACGGCCCTGACCAAAGCCGGCCTCGGGGACCTGGCCGAAAGCTTCACCAACGACACCGAAAGCAGCAGCTAACTCACCTCAGATGCCAACTGACTCACTTGGGGCTGGGGCTGTTGGTAATTTTGACTCTTCTGGTGCTTGCCCTTGATCATTGTTACTTTTGTTGCTAGGTAACAGATTTTTGATAGGTATTTTATGTTCAGTAAATGATATAAAGCTTTTTTAATAATACAGTTGGATTGTCCAGATTGTCTGAGAAGAGGATTAGTTGCCCTGGCCTGGAACCTAGGAAGCTTCATCTTTGATTGTAGAACTTAAAGGGAGGATGGAGAGTCCTGGCAGCTTTTGGGGCAGGCTGTGGGTTTGGCACCAGCAGATCTCGGGTTGCTCCCGCTGGACAGAGAATTGGCAAACTCATTCCTCATGGGGGGAAGGACTGTGTGTGAAGGACTTCAGAGTCACCCTTTGGGGTGATGGGAGCTGGGGACTGTCAAAACCTACCTGGTAGAGGTAAAATAAGAGGGTTGTGATGGCGTTCCAAGGCACAGCACTGACTTCCAGGGAAGAAGTGCTGTCCTGCACTCCCACTGAAGCACTGGTTCAGTCAATGATCATGGAATTTCCATCCTGGTTTTTATTAGTGATTATTGTTAGCTTCTCATTCTTTGACTATGAGTCCTGGTAAACAATGAAATTTTTTTGTCAAAGGTTACTGTGAAGGTTTCATTTTAAGACCGTGGTTGGCTGTAGAGGGTTACAAGCTGTTTTCCCTCAAAATGAGAGAGATTTTTAAGGTGTCAGGTGGCAGCTGGCTACAACTTGTTCTGTGGCTAAGTTGTGTAGTGTTTCTGTCATTCAGCAAGATCTCCCTGAGTCAGTGTTTGGAAAATAGCTTCCACTGGACTCTTCTCTGTATTTCAGCTATTCACTCATAGCTGTGAATTTCCAGCAAGATTAGCTATCACCTCAAAGGAGAGTTCCTGCCTGTGGAGCCATTGGTAAGAGTTTTGTGCCTGCTACCCCACTTCAGACTTAAATGTGATTAGGAATTTGATTAGGGTGCTTCAGTGAAGGTTGGTAGGGGCAGAGATACAGGAAAATTACTGGAAATAACAGCCCAGTTCTTAGCTCCTGCTGCAGATAGGGGTTGGTAGAAGGTAGGAACTTCAACAGTTTAAACTGATTAAGGGACTTGAGCATATTGTGAGTGGAGGCGTGCAGGTGTGACTGACAACTTCAGTACTGGGAAAGCTGAGGATGACAGTGGGAGGATGTAATTGAACAAAGCAGCAACCTGGCACAGGCACCCATCCCTCCTTCTCCTGTAACAGGATGCAGAGCAAGAATTTAACCCCGGAGGAGCCTGCAGGAACAGAGACCAGTACTGTCAGGGGGCTTCCTTAATGGGCAGAACTTGCTTTTAAGCATTGTGCCACTTAAAATAGAGCCCCAGGCCTTTGGTGTGCTCCCAGGTGAAGCTGTGCAGGGAAGTGCTTTTTAGGCTGTAGCTACTGAGTAAAGATAACAGGACAGGAGACACATCCCTACAGCTTAAAAAAAAAGTGACTTTATTCCATGACTGCTTTGAGACATTCATCAGTGGTGGCCCAGGAAGTGAAAACAAACGCATACTGACTACAGTACCAGGACAGGAGCTGTTTTTAATGGAGACACATTGTTGATCACAATTTATTTTGAAATCATGAGATGCCAGCAACAGAACAGACTGAATCAGCAGGTCAGGCTGGACAAATACTTGATTGTAGCCACAGCTGTTGGCTACGGGCAGCAGCACTGAGTTACACAACAAGGCAACAGTTTCTCTTCTACCTTCCTAACAGAACTGCCAGGTAAGGCAAAGGATGGACAGCTACTGGACTGTGGTATAAACCATGCAAGAGTAACAAATGTGAGAGTAGGTGTGTAATAAATACTTGATGACATTAAAGAAGGAGGAGGAGAGGCTCATTTAAAAAAATTATCTTCTGCAAGACATTAAAGCTATTTTAAGTATTGTCACCACCACAGTGGGCAGTCCAGTCCAATAGTGACTAATAGGTACATGGATCAGTTTTAAAACAATATCCCTCTGCACATGAGAAGGTTTGAACAAATTATTTATCCACTTGCTAAAGCTCTGGGGTTAAAGAAGTGATCAGTAATCAACATTTATTTCACACCTAGGCAGAATGGCTAAAACGGAAGACTATTGTTCAGCTTCTTCTTCAACGACTTCAATTCTGCGAGGCCCGTAGAGTAGAACATAAGCTATATGCCAGTCTCCACCCCCAGATAACCTCAAAATGTCTTCAGGTGTAACAATGCTGACTTTGTCATCATCAAATTTAATCCATTCATCTGCAAAGGAAAAGAAGAGCATCATTTGTAACTTAGGTACATAAAATCTAAGCTTGCTTAACAGCCCCTTGGCTGAAAGGAGCCCTGAAGAGTGGTTAACAGGGCTGCAATTTGTTGTTTTTTTTTTACCTTGTTTCCTTTTAACCCAAGACACATAATGCCCAGAGGAACTTGATCTGCCTTGATGAGTTAGCACTGCCTGCAGGTCATAATAGCCGCAATTGTTGGAACCAATATCTGAAGGGGAAAGAAAAAGTAACATTGAGTCCTACTTAAACAGCTGCAGTATCTTTAACAGCTCACAGACCAAAGATGCATCAGCCAGGCTGCAGCACCATAGCTCTGTGTGTAAAATCCCAGCTACAAAATGGTACAAAACCATTGTGAACTAAAAGCAGCAGCTCTTAGCCAGGAGAGTCTCATGAAACTGAAAATGTTGTGCATCCTCATGAAATAAATATGTACCCATAAATATTACTGATGTAATGCACAGGGTGAGTTCTTTGGGCCTTCAGGCTCCAAGCTCCCCCAAAACTGAGGCAACACCAGCACCACCATGGCACTTGTAAAAGTCCAGTTTAAGTTTTTGTTTTGATTTCAGACTTCTACCACCCACTGACAAAGCAGCGTGCAAAACAACTGCACGTTACATGCAAATGTCTTTTGATGCGCCTGTCTTCTGTTATCACCAGCTTGTCAGATGGATGGCAATTATGCATCTCACTAGCTCAATGCTTTGGTTTACCTAATCTTTCCATTCCTGTCAGTCTTTGAAGATTAATTTTCAAAAGCATTAAAGAGACAGGGTTCTCAAAAAAAAGTACTACCATCAGGTACACTTAAACACAAGTAAATGGAAAGTTACTTTAAAGTAGATTTGTTTCCCTGTACTCACCATCAGGAAAAGAAAAGGGTTCATATTTAACTTCTTTCTGTGCACCATCACTTTTACTAGACTAAAAAAGAAAGCTGAATTAATGTGGAACACCTTAATAAAAGCTCTAGCACAATCACATCAAATCTCAAGTCTCCATTCATTTAAATACATTTCTAAGTCTAAACATTTTTGAAAGAAGTTCATTACTCTAATTTTTAGGTGGATATAGAAAAGCCTTATCTGAAGACCAGTTTTAATGCAAATATATAACCATTTTAGCACATACTGCCTGCAGTGTTCACCCACAAGATTAATGGGTCTGTTTATGAAACAATTCTGCAATTGAAGATTTATTCCTTGGTGAAGGATTGCTAGCAGCAGAAGTGGCAATAATACCAGAGACAGACTCTCGGTGCCAATACGTTTTGTTCAAAAATAGCACTCTTTCCTTGCTCCCATCTGTGTAAGGGGGGATGCAAGCCTCATCTGAATGTTTAAAAGAATTTGCCAGGAGTCAGGCCAGGAAAAATGCCAGCAAACTTTAAAAAAAATAGCTAAAACACTACAGTTTTAGCTCATTTACTTTTGTCTTCATTAAAGACAGGGAAGTGAGTGTTAGAATTATGTAGACAGGATAAGACATGAAACCATTTTCCAAGTTTTTACAGTGCTGATTTTAAGCTCACCAGCACATGTACTCTAATTTTAACCAGTCAGGCACACAGCAGTGCCTTGTACAACCCCTTCCAACCGCTGAGCAGGGAACAGCTTCCTACACTCCACTGAAGAAGGGAGCAGCCGGCAAACAGTAATATTTGAAGAGAGTAATCTCGTGTCACAGAAAACCTTTAGGCACAGCACTGATAAACAGAAGCATTACATTTTAATATATTAAATGCCGTAGTCAAGGCAGCATGTATTAAATGTTTCTCATCAAGCAAACACACCAAAGCAGAAACTGTATTTTCATAAAAATACAGGATAAAAAGATCTAAAGCTCAATACCAAGGAGTTTGCTATGTAAGAAAATAATATATTTAAGGACAGCAAGTTTTCTCTAGTCCTCATTAGTACCCCAATTCCAGATGTACGAATTAGTCAAAGTGTCAGGAGACTCACATTCTTTGGTTGTTGATTTACTTTTTTGTCTTCTAAATCTTTGAATTTTGATCGATAAGAAACCATTTTTTCCTGCAGGTCTGGTGTACACAGCTCATACACATCCAGCATAAGAGGAAATTTGACATCCTAGGAGTAAAACACAAAAATTTACTAGCATGATTTGGTACTCCATGTTAAAGCATTCTCCCATGGGAAGACAACACAATCTAAATGCAACACTCTTCAAATTGATAGCAACCTGACCTACTGAGATTCTGGTGACAGTGTTTACCAAAAGGGCTACACTAATTCAGTATAAACAAACCACTATAAATTATTACATTCAGCACAGACTAATAATTAATATATCAGATTCTTTATTGTTACCTGTCATACTTTTACACTATGGAAATACCTATAGAGACCTAAGGGAAAAGAAAAAAGAGGCAGGCATGCAGAATTACTGTACCCTGGCAAAAATGTCAATTTTGCTATCCAGACTATCTTCTGAAATAGTTAACATGTACCTTCAGTCTTTATTTCCTTTATCCTCCTGTAAGGAAGGAGCATCTATCATGATGCTCCTCGGGCAGCCTGCGAGGTCTTTTGGCCACAACCAACAGAATGCAAAATCAGAACATTCAGCTATTTGCAGCTGGTTCCTGCATTTGTCCATCAGAAAGCCAGACAATTAAAACAACTAATAACAGGAAGTGTTTGACAGCATCAATATCTGCATTTCAACATTAGAACACTGTTTTCAAACAGAGTTTGAAAGCATGGCCCTCTCCTTAGTTAAACATTCTTCTCAGAACCACTGGTGAGAAAAGACCAAAACCATCTTGTTTATTGTAATATTAGCAATACTGGGGCAAATTCACTTCTGCCCCTCACATCTCCTTCCTCAGTCTATTTTGGGTAGTGTAGTTTGCCATACCATCACAACTGGGAACAAAACTACTTTGTACTTGAGCAAAGAAACTGCACTGTTAATGTTTTCAAATGCAATTTAAAAGCAAACAATTTAGTAAGTAGTCTTCAAGTCCTCGTTGTCTACCTTTAATAAAAACTCACAGAAAACATAAGGAGGAATTCAACATCAATATGCAGGAAACTTACCTTAAGAACTTTTGCATTCACAGATTCTTTCTCTTTGTAAAAAAATCTAACCATCTGAATAGTCAGGTACGCTGGCAAGCGACTAATTTTGGACTATAAAAAAACAAATTAGAAAAAGCTATTACTTTAAATATTCACAGATCTTCTTTACCTTAAACACTGGTCATCCTAAATTACAGTCTATTCTGGGAATATACTTGTACACAAACCCACAGGAATAAAACAAGGTCTCCTTTTTTGAAGCTCTGTCTTAAATTTCTTGGTAGTGGATACTCAGATGCTTTATAAACATAAATCATATAGTGTTGCAGCAATCTTTGTGGTTTGGAACAGAAAACTGACAATTAAAAGAATCATAAAGAGCAACGAAAGTACCACTCACAGATTTGATATAGAGTGCATTTCTCTGCAGTGTTGGAGAGAGTTTGGTGATTTCCTCCTGAAGACGCTGTTACAAAAAAAAGAAGTTAACACATGTTCATCATAAAACACAGCTTAGAGAAAAGCACAACAGGGGTAAACAAACCATAAACTAAATCTTGTTCTGCCAGTCTCTTCTGTTGCTGTCAGCCATTACAACACACAAGATTTTGAAATTGCTTGGCAGAAAGGACCATGCCCATTCATTCCTTCAGGTCCAGGCTCATTCCCAAGTCCTGACAACACTGAGTTTCTCTCTGCAGAAAACTGTGCTCCACAGGAGTAGAACTCACAATTGGATTTTATTATGAATTGTATCTGGACTTTATTACAAATGTACCATATCATGCTTGGAACACAACTGAAGAAAATTTGAAGTTTTCTGTGAGAAGAAAATTTGCAGATTTTCTTCAGCTCTCAGTCTCAAGCAGCCAGAGCTGCATCCTAAGTGACAGCTGGTGTCTCTTAACAAAATTCCAGGAAAGTCTAGCTTGGTTCTTAGTGTTGCAATTCTCTTGCTCCAGGCAATCCAGCATAAGAATTGTAGATTTTTTTTGGCCTGAAAAGTGAAGTTTCTTTTTTTATAGTCTTTTTATTTGTGACCATTAGCTATTTTATCCTACTTTTCCTTCCTTTCTGCTAGAAAAAAAAAACAAACAAAAAACAAAAAACCAAAAAGACAAAGAGATACAAAGATTATCTGAGAATCACGGAACTTGGTTTTAGTCCTGTACAAACCAGATCACTGCCCTAGTCTTACACAGTTACTACAAAGGTTTTGCAGTAGCTCCTTTCCTCTCCTCCTCTTCTTTCTACTTCACACTCCCCAAAAAGCCCTTACAATTTCAAAATATGTACATATATATAAAGTACAGACTACCTTAAGAAGTTCTACTTTAAAAAGCTGGAGAATGATGTTGTCTGACAGAAAGTAACACTCCCTTCAAAATCTCCAAAATCAAATTTAGTTGTTACATCATCTGGGGGGGTTTTAACTAGGAACCAAAATGCCACCCTACTTTCAAGTTGACTTTTGGACCTTTTGGGAACTGATTGCTGCATAAATCTGCTCAGTCTGGAGTGAAAGCCAGCTGAACAAACGAGTAGCAAACTGCCTTGCACTTGGTTAGCTGCATGGGGAAGACCACGTCAGGGTCAGGAAAACACTCTGCTGAAGTCTCTTTGACATTAACATGGAATTCTCTTTCACAGCCATCTTCCCAATGAGATGATTCTCATTGGAATCATGCACCAAAAAGATTCCTGAAGCTTTGTAAAGCTTGGACAGCAGATGTCAATTCCAAGTCACGGATTTAATACACTTAGAATTAAGTGTATTTAGGTCACTTAGAATTTCGATTGAAAAATATGCAGGCCATTTAGAATTTCAATTCAATAAAAGTTGCAATAGCTTACCAATTTTAGTCCTGTAAACAGGTATTTCACTTCTTGATTGATAAAGCAACTAAGCTGAAGGAGATTCTCTTTTCCTTTAGTTACTTCTTCTTCTTCGGCTTCTGTACATTTCATGCTTCACAAAATTAAGGAAAACCATCACGTACCAAGAGCTGAACCACTTCTCTAGTGAAAAGAACGTGCCAAGCAGCACAGTAATTTAGGTAATTCTGTGCTTGTGTAGACAGTACTTTTACTTCTCATAGTACAAAAAAGATTTGAAGGAACCCTTCCTTCAGACCAATCTGTTCCTTTGTGGCTAAGGACAAGGGGCAGCAGGGGCAGACAGCACACCAAAAAAAAGTCAAGTCTTTGATCACCATTTAAGCTGAGGCCTGCTTTTTCTTTCTTCTCCCCCATCACCACCCAACCCCCAGGACACAGAACACATTAACTGGCTGCCAACACCCAGTTACAAAGCCCTCCTGCAACATTACACTCCATTGTTCTTTATGATTAATAAAGTTCTTCTATTGCTGCTGTAGGCCAGATTTCCTGCTTCTTTCAACATGCAGAACCTCCTTTCTCTGCCTTGTATCTGTCCTCATCACTGAAATGAAATTAATTCCTTCATTAGTTTCTACACATTCCTTTTAATTGTTCTGTCTGTCCTCTCCTCTTTTCATATTTCTACCCCAATGCTTTTCTGTCATCCATCTCCTTCCAACCAGGTATTTTTCTGACTGCAGCCATTCTACAAATGCTGCTGTAATCACACTTTGAAAGTCTGCAACTCTTCTAACAAGTCTTGCTGATACTGGCCTATGCACCACTCCTCTTAGCTACACATTCCAAGACTCTCAGCTATTTAAGGATAACAAATCTCATGGCAGAAGGAGAGAGATGCACGATTCTTACCTTAAAAAAGGCCTTTATTCCTCATTACTACCAAGCTATGAGACACAGTACCTCATCTAAGGGGATATTTCCTTATTTCAGACAAACAAAATGCAGAGTGTATAATTCTCTCTAAAAGTGGTGCTTGGTTTGATGACAGCCAGGATTTTGGGGTGGAGAAATGGGAAAAGAGTAATACTTGCCATGAGATGTGTGCCCCATCTGGTCATATGCTCTTTTTCTTGCTATAAATAATCTACTAGAGAGTTGTCAGCTGCATTTGTTTCTTACTCATACAAGAGTGGAAACTTAATTTATTTCTTAAGAAGTCAATCAAGCTACCTTTTGTGCATCTTTAGTACACCAGGTATGTCAGCAACACACCCTTAACAAAGCAGAGAAAGCCTATTAAGGACAACAATTACTTCTGGTTGGCTAAAGCATGTCAGCATCCTTGAAGGTGCTAAGTACCAATCTTTTCTGGGGAGGAAATCTGCTACTGAAATTCAACAAGAGTTTTTTTTCTGTAAATTTCCATTACCATTCTTTCTCTCCACATCATCCTTTCTCTCAAAGCACATCCAATCTTAAGTTCTGTGTACTCCTGCACAACATCATGACCCTCTTCCCCAACCTACACCTTCATTTTCCATACTGTTCTGAACAATGCTTTTCATCCTCCCTGAACTCAACTTCTAAAGTGTGAAATCATCGTTGTTTATGTCTTGCCTTAGTCTTTAGGATACGCTGTTTCAAATTCAATGCTGAAGAATTGATCAATTAAACTCTTCTTTTTAGAGGATGCTGCTGTAGCTCCAGAGTCTGTCTGTAAAACAAAATCTCTTATGAAGTAACTTTAAATAGAATGTAAATACAGTCTTCTCTAAAGACAAAATAACCAAATTGATTTATATTCTTTAAAGCCAACTCCTTCATCTTTCTATAGGTGCATTTTCTCCTAGTCAGTGAATCTTCTTACACCACATTAAAGTTTCAAAACAAATACACATATAACATGCTGTTAAAACCAACCTGAAGCACATTAACAAACAAGATCAAAAACTCACAAATCCCTGGTCCCCCAACTTAAATCTATCTTAAGTTTCAGGATAGTGTTCCAAGGCTCTGCCAAGACTCTCCAGAAAACAGTTTACAGAGAAAACAGAAAGCTGTTCTGGTAAAATCTTGGGAAAGACTTTCAGCAATTTCTTGTCTCAGGTTGATTCGGTTAGCTGTCTGTTTGAAACAGTTCAAGTTAAAACTGTAGCACACTTTTTTCAGAAAAAAAAAAAGTTATTATGTGCTTAATTCACAGGTTATCAGGGACTGCTGTCATACACGTGAGTGGGTGTCACCACCAGCTTGGTCCAACACTGTCCTACAATGCCCAAATGGAAGGGTTTCCTTTAGCTGACAGGACCATGGTAGCATTATGCTGATCAGACACATTAGAAAGTAATTTCACATGCTGGACTCCAGACACATGTTGAAGAACTCACAAACAGATAACACTTAACAAAACATATGTGAAATACTATAAATCCTTATTCTGGTTAGAGTAAGACTACAATTACCTCCATAACTGTATCACCTTCTATGCCTTCCAGCTTCTGCTGTAGTACCCTCATCATCTGCACCCAGCACTCATTGGCATCCTAGGAAGGGAACACAACATTAAATCTGACTACTAACATTATGATTTAGTAACATTAAACCCATCAACCATAAAGCCAAATGTGAGGATTCCTTAACCAAGAATTTCTCCCAATTCCACCACACATTCTCAAAACTAGCACTTGATATTATGTTCAACTTCTAGACAACTTTTCTACAGAAAAACCACCCCACTGTACTGGGAGTAACTATTTTCACAAGAGAAGGAAAGTCTTAAAATGTTCTTGTTCTCAACTTTCAACATACTATAAAATTTTAAACAATAACCTAATAATTGGTCTTTACCTGTTGAAGGTACTGGCCTTGATCACCTTTCTCTGCAAACTGTGGGAAGGCCATATGTAAAAACTGCAGGAGAATGATAGGTGGGATACTGGAGGAAGTTTTATCCATGGAATCAAACAAGTCTCTAAGAGCTTGAAGAAAAAGTAAGTGAATGCTTTGAGAAGTGCAAAAACAATTCAAACATGGCAGGAAGTGTAAAAAGAATAGTAAAACAGCAGCAACATTTAAAGACTGATCATTTAACAGTGTCCAATTTGATCTTTCCAAAGCAGAACCAAATTTTCCAGGTGGCATTACAGGTGCACCTAAAATCTCCTTTGTGAACACGACTTTGAAAGCATGAAGATGGCAACTCTGAGAATTCGGCACATAATGCCTTATCTTTCCTGGCTGCTAACAGGAAAAAAAAAATTTTTGAGCAATTAAGATTTCATTTGGAACACATCTGAGGAACAACGTTTTCACAAGAGAAACCAGAAGGCATTCACAATCTATCCTCTAGAGCAACTTAAGTTTCACCAGCTACTAGGAAAAAAAACTTTAATAAAGTATCTAGGAAATACCCATGCTTAAGACCCAGGAAAACAAGTATGTGTATGCATATGTGCAGAGAGCTCATAACTATGTGCAATCCAATGAATGATACTGACTGCATGACAACACACATGGCTTTCTTTTTTGTTCCATACTCCAGCACATGTCTTATCTACCCAAGTTACAGCATTTTAAATCCACAGATCATTTCAAAGGCACCTATTAATCCTCACAACAACCCTGTGAGGTAGGCAACAATCTGCATGGTCAGTAATTTACAAGTGAAGAGACTAATGAATTGTTGTTTCAAGTAAGTGAATATAGGCAAGATTACAGGGAACCAAGGTCAGTTGCTTCCTCTTTCAGAAATGTCTTCATTGACCATGATAAGAGGTGCAACTGATATGACACAGCAATTAAAAAAAAATGCCATAAGTGTCATGCAGGAGTTCCTGAACAGCTCAGCACCCAAGAATTTACTACAAATTACTTAAACTATTGAAATTCCTAAGAAGCAGAGCTGTCACCTTAAAAAGAAAACAAGGGACACAAAGTAAAGGCAGTGAAAAGGGGAGGGGCAGGCACGGCTGTATAGAGTAACCATTGAACTTACCACCCCAAAATTCGATCAGCAGGCATACCCACAAACTGGACCTTTCCTTCCTTATATTGTTTTGTTTTTCCTTAAATGGACTGGTAGAAATCCCAGTGTCCTGGCCCAGCATCTTAGTGGGGCAATGAAATAGAGTAAAAAAAGAAAAAGCGGACAAGTAGTACTCTTGTTCAAGTGTGAGGGGTCTAACTAGAACTCTAGTTAGAGCTTGAAGATACAGGGCCACCATGAGCTCCCAGATCACCACAACAAAGAGTAACTTTTGTTTTGAAGACCCTCCTTTCCATTCCAGTTATGAAATCTGGACCTTTAGGGCAAAGGCTAAAACCACTGATAAAGCATCAGTTTCCATCATAACAATAACGCTCAGTCAATAAATTATATTAAAAAATACCAATGAAATACAGATCCCAGGAGTATGGTGTTGGCCTACCAGTGCATGTAACAAAGAACTAAAATATTTCTACACAAAGTGATCAACAGATGGATGGATGAAATCTGCTTAAGGAAGTTCCAATTACTTCATGCCTACATGTAAAATATTTAAGAGATACAAATTGTTTCTATCGAAGCCTAGATCACACATCAGTATCTTTTTCCTAGCCTGCACCCGATAATGTGCAGAGATAAATGCTTTGCAGGCAGGGGCAGAATAACCTTTAAAGACAAAATGAATCCTCCAGTGCCAGCAGATCTGACAGTCCTAAGGCATATGCACTAAAGAACAATACAGAGTTTTAACTGCAAATTTCATCTGCATTTAGCAGGAAATCATACACTTGTCTAAACACCAACCTGCAGTAATGTATTGAGCAGAGGCCATTTCTCCTGAAGCTCTTAAGGCACCACCATACCTAAAAGTGAAGAAAAATAATTTGCATGCAATTAAACACAAACAGGAAGGACAGTTGGGTTTTTGAAGCAGGCAGCAGCTAAATTCATTTAAAGGAAATCTATCACCAAGCCAGAAGTAACCAAAGGTAAGATTCACTCACATCTACCTCGAAGTTTCAGCTATTTTGCAAGCATGGAAGCAAAGGAAAACCGGCATCTTTCAGAAAGCAAGTAAAGGCAGACCAAGATGTCTGGCTACATCACTGCTGCTTCCCTAATCCTTTTGCCTCAAAGACTCGTTTTATTTTTAAAGAGACTGAGAAAGTCTGAACAAAAGCTACTCCACTTCTGAAACATTTGTCATGGCTTCTTCAGATATATGGGAAAAAAACACCTTCAAAGATAGATGGCAGATAAAATGCACAGAGATGGAGGGCAGGCTTGCTTCCTCCCTCCACAGCAGAAGCAAAACAGTGAGAGGTGAGATGTTTTCTTGGGGAAGTATTTCCTACACTGAAAAGCTTAATTTACCAGCTGGATGAGAAACAGATGGACTCCTCAAGCAAAAGGAGGGTCTCACACATTCCCTAATCTTGGACTGGGCTTTTGAAATTCTGACCATTGCTAGATGATGAGCAGGAAGCTTTCCCCTGACCCGCTACAGAACAGGGAGGAGCTCGCGAGGAAAGAAGCTGTAACAGCTTTCCCAAGTGAGTTCTTTCACACTTCTCCCACTGCCATGCACCCTACAGCCTTCCATGCTGTCATCAAGCAGGGAAGACCAAAAAAAGGCTAAATCTCCAGGGAAATACAGAGCTTGAATCTGAGTGTGAATCTGACTTTCCACAGACAATACGGCCACATCTTGTATTGCAGTCTGCCAGTTTCACAGGCTACACTTTGCCTCTTGATATGTTAAATTTGTCAAATAATCTGATTCAGTACAGTAACTCAAGTCTTTCACATGGAAACAAACAGACTTTCCAAAAATGGTAACATTGATAGTCAATAAAATTCCCTGAAACCAAATTTCTGTACTTCACCAACAGTTCTCAGTGCTTAATAATTAACATTCACCTGCTAACAGAATGAAAAAATACTTATAACTACTTAAATAACAAGTGATTAGAGTAATACTGAATATCCAGCTGGGTACCACGGAATCAAGAAAGCAGTGTATTTTAAAGGAATTAAATTAATCCTAAAACAGCAATAATGCTCTATATAATTCTCACTTTTAAAAACACTCATTCTTTTCTCATTACAATTCATCTGGAGGACAAATTCAGGCCACATTGGCAGGTACTCTTTTTTCCTTCAATATTCATAACTTTCAAGTTTTTTGTATACTCCTTACCAATAACAAAAACAAACAAAAATCAGAAAAGTTATCCTATTATCAGAACAAATTAGCAAACAAAACAAAATTCCATGAAGGTATATCTTAGAACTTCCTGCTGTACCTCCAAGTAGCGAATGTCAGAATTTCACAGCTGAAAATACTGTGCAATAGAACCATTGCAGGAAATATTCCTCAAAGGAACAGGACTCCCATATGATTCTTTTATTCAGAACAGGACCATAAAAACTAACATCAAAAAAAACAGGGTTATGACTTCAGTAGCTTATTTTAGAATTTTAAACTGGTCTTGATAGGAACTACTTTCTAGCTAAGCAAAACACATTCTCTCTATTAAAAGCCAGTTCCAAAAAACACAAAGCCTTAACTTCCTTATTAAAGTACAGACTAACACAGCCATAGGACAAACTTTAATTGATCATTATGTTAATCTCGAACAGACCAAAAGGGTAACAGATTGTTATGATAATTCATACCAGTATTAAGATGACCGTTCTGCAAAATAGCTACTTCATAAGCTAAAGAAAATATTTTAGTCACGGTATTTTTGTCCTGAATCCTACCTTTTAAGGGCCTCTTTCACTTCTGGCACTGAGCGGATACACTGAACCGTAGCATTCATGTAGCAAGTGTTGCCAAGGTTTGTCAATCCACAAGGCAATTCCATCTACCAAAAAAATTCACAAGGGTACTTGAAGGTCAGAGAGATGTGGCAACCATTTAAATACAAACGCTATAATGTGACATCAACTTCTAAGCAAATGAATTATGCATAAAACCTGGATTATTCCATCAAACTTTGAGATTTTCCAGATCCACTTTATGATTATATTTATCATTACATTGTTTGATACTTTTAGGGAACATCCAGGAATGCTTTGGGGGTTTTTCTGTGCATGTTTAATTTAATGAACATATTCTTCAAGCATGCAATCATTCAGAAAGTTCAATTATAATCCCATTCAAGTTTTGACCTTAAAATTCTATTTCCATGAAATTTCCACATGAATACATTTGTACAAAACACTGATGTTTTAATTAAAATCAGTTTTCAGTAAAACTCTGAAAATGATGGAGCTCTTATTTGGAAACAAAAACATTGTTTAAATTCCTCTCCAGAAATTTGCAACAGACCATTCACTTGATCTTTTCAGACAACTTGTGAATTTCTAAAGTTTGACCAATGTGAAGGCCAACATTACAATAGTAAGCTAAGCAGTTTTGGAAATAACTACAAATCACCATGTAATTTTTCTTTCTTTTGCCTTTTTTTTTTTTTTTAAATCCTGAATACTTAGGTATTTGTCAGGAAAAAACTACATAGTTTAATGAAACGAAGTAGTACTGCATACCAACAATAGTAGATTATTTTAGGAATAGAGAACTTATTTAGCATATCTTACAAGTCAATATATTCACTGAAGACAATTAAATTTTGATGTGTAACAAAATTTCCATGTGACTAACTTTTTCAAAATGTTATCTGACAGTGAATCACCTCCTTGCTTGCCTCTCAGTTATCTCAATGTCTGTGTATGGGGTTACTCAAAAATACATAAATATCCTTCACCTGCAGGTGGCCTGGAAAGCACTAAATCCTGAAGCACAAACCCAGTGCTAAATTACAGATCCTTTTTCATACAGACACGCATAGAAGTATTTCTGTTCTGTGTGCACAGTTGACAACAATCATGCAACTGTTAAGTATGACAAAGCTTGCAGTTCAAGTGACTGGTGAGAAAATTAAGCCTTTCAAGCAGTAAAAAAGGAAACTCAAGTGTTACTTCATTAAGAAAATAATAGATTAATTATGCTCTTTCAGACTTTACTTCCACAAAGCAAAACACACATATCAAACTTATTTTCATTTTTCACGAAGTTGACCTAATACTAGTAACATGGACAAACAAAACCCCAAATACACCCCATCCCAAAACAAATCCTAGTCTCTCCTCACAGAGATGAAAGAGGCAGGAAATAATTTTGCATATCTAAGAGACCTTGTTTAGACGAAGTACAGGGACATTGATGCAGCAAGGGCAATACAACTTCATCTTTAAAAACATCATCAGCAATGCTATTTTCAGAAAATCTACTAAGCTGCCTGCTCAAAGGAAAAACAGCACTAATTGTATGATTTTTAAATTAAATCCCAGACTTCTTTTCACTGCTCCCAGTTTGGTCATTGACGTAAATTTGCGATTCTTGGTGAAGATGCTAAACAGACACTAGAGTTTCAAAACTCACTTTTAAGCAACTACAAGTATTTAATAACTTGCCATTACTGGAAGGTTAACAAGAAACCAGGGTTGGAAACATGCTTACAGCTGAAGCCAACTGCTCCTCTGTCATGTCCTCCACAAAGACGGGGCGAGCGATCGGCTCTTCTGGAAGCGCGTCTGCGGAACCCATCATTAGTAAGGTCATCCCCTTGAAACACAGTAAAAATAGCAATGAATATCGAAGAACAGTTATTTCCACTCAAACCCTTAAGCTCTCTTAACATACTTCAGCTATTTCCCCAAAAACATACACAGTTTTTCTCTTAGTTTAATAGAGCCAACACTGCACTACTGTGACTTCAGGGCGTACCTCAATTCCCCATATCTAGGAAGTATCTACTGAGAACAGAATTATTCGTGCTAGATGTTTCCACTGAAGTAACTGGTGAGCTTGCCTGGCAAGTTCTGTGTTCAACTAGTTGAAAAGTGAAAAATAACCTAAACTATCACATCAGTTTAGACAGAAGAACTAGCATTTAAGGGGTGAAAAAAAAGCCAATCAGGTGTCCATGCTTGCTGAACTAGCATAGGAACTACATGGAACATTTCATAATATGAAAGGGAGTCTTTCAGCATTTAACAGGAGCACATCTACACAATAAGATCTGTCAAAGGAGGAGAAAATTATTATCTGGAACCTTGACACATACAGTGCTAAGGAAAAGGATGAACAACAGAATGAAGAGAAACCGCTTTGACAGTGTAAATAAATCCCTAGAACCTGTACATAACATTATTAAAATGAGTAAAGGCAGCTATTAGCACAACCACATACGGAAAAAGAATATTATGTACTGCGTTTTTGGCTGAATAACTTTGCTATAATAGCTGCAGCTACAGGCTGCTAACAGATGCTTGCAAACTAGTTACAAGGGTAAGAGCAATGCTACCTATCTGTCCAGTGAAGAACTGGAGTACAACCTAAACCTTTTTGTAACAGCTGTTACAAGATGTTACAAGAGACATACAGTAATGAAAATGACACCAAAAAAATAAACCCAATAAAAACCTGTGGGATTCCCTGGTGCAATATTACATAGGCAAGCAACACAAACACATTTGCTTTCTGTCTTCTTTTTGAACTAGCCAAAGATATGAACTACCATTACTAATGGCTTTGTTTAAAAACAGCAGCTATTTAACACAGGAGAGCACATTTCAGCAGGTTGGTAGAAAAGGACCTAAGCAGAGGCGGAACTTCAGCATCACTAACACTTTTGTCCATGCTGGGGATGTGCAATGACAAGGGTCTGCAGACCCAGGCTCACCAGCTCCTTCTAAACAACATCGCTTCTTTCTATGGTCACAGATAGGACAGCACTGCTCTGACCCAGAACATTTCTTGTACAAAATAAATAAATATATGCACCCAAGTACCCGAGAAAAGATGGAATGATTTCCCTACTGATGCAAAAAAAAAAAAAGATTTTTTTATAAATCAATGGTGAGACCTTTCTAAGCATGCTTACATGTGACACCTATAAAATTATTTTTCATCGAAGTATGACTTTTTAAGAAAGCACTTCCCATTCAAACAGAAACAGCAAGCACTTTCAAGTCTTTCTTTAAATGCCAAAATAAAAAACCAGAATAGTAAATTTTAGTTACTGCTTAGAACTTACATTCTTTATTTTTAGGTTCCCCCAGTCATCATCCTGTGAAATAAAGTAAAAGACAAGTTAATCATCTTGCAGCAAGAGATAAGCAAGTATTTTCATTAATATTAATCACATATTTCTAAATATACAATTGTGTTTCATCCAAGATTACACAATATTAACTATTTACATGTTATCAAGTCTTAGAATAAAAAGCAGCCAAGCTGTGTCTTCAATGAGGTTTCTCATGGGTTGTTCAACACTGCTTAAATGTAAACAACTTTTTGCAGCAAAATTGCCTGTATCTCATTACACCAGTAAGTCTCCAGCAG
Source organism: Rhabdornis inornatus (assembly GCA_013397075.1). Taxonomy (NCBI): domain Eukaryota; kingdom Metazoa; phylum Chordata; class Aves; order Passeriformes; family Rhabdornithidae; genus Rhabdornis; species Rhabdornis inornatus. The sequence goes on from VWZS01009099.1 coordinate 54,978, forward strand.
AAAAGCACCAGAGAAACTTCTCTTAAACAAGCTAGTAAGAAAAAACTTGCATTCAGATTCTGAACATAAAAAAGTAACCAAAAACCTCCCACCAATCTGTGCTTTGTATAAATGAGTAAAGAAGTGCAGTCAGTTTAACACATACAACCAAAGGTCATCTGGAGGAACACCCAGAAACATGGCCATTTGTAACACATAACAAAGTTAGATATAACATAAAAAATTGATTCCTACCTTCAGAGTTCCTCCTTTAACCATAACCTTCTGTCTAGCTGGCTGAACTCCGGTCAGTGCAAATAACTGGGCTTTGAAGACCATTGGAGGTTCATCAGTGTTCAGCTCCACGCCATCGAATTTCTCTTTTCCCCACTTCACATTAACTGCAAGCAAAATGTTTTGAAACTTGATTATTTCCTAATACCCAAGAATGCAATTACCAAGATTACCAAGACTTCATACCACCTCAAAACATTGTTTTCAAGTCTTAAAATTGTCAATAATGAAGCCAGGGAATGCCTTTACTGTATGGCACCTCAACCATCAGAACATACCACTTCCAGCAGATCTAAAAATATCCTACAAAACCACTGAAGTAACATATATACTGAAAAACTCTGCAAGCAATAAGCGTGTCTAAGAGCATCAGAAACCCTTTAGCAGGTCTTCACAAAAGCAGTTTGGAACCAACTCTCCCATTCTCTTGGCACTGCTTGTTGCAAACCACTGAACTTTCTGAAGGAAGTTCAGAGGTGCGATTCCAGCTCAGCTATCCGTAGCATTTCCGTTCTCCTTCAGAAGAAAACAATGCCATGCTCTTTAAAAGCAAGGCTATTGACCCCAGTAAAGGTGTAGGACTGGAATTAAAAAGCAGAGTGAAATTTGGTCACAGAAAGTGTAAACCTCGACGCTGGAAATGGGGTGACCAGCAAAAACAGGAGGCAGAATGGCACAATGGAATGTTAACTTCACTTTGGTGAGGTTAGTAATGACCAAGAGCAGACAAAAAATGCCTGGAATAAGCTGTGTGCCTCTACAGAACAGTGACATACCTTTGACCACTTCCAAGAACTAACATAGATACATAAAGCTTCCTTAGCAAGCTGGGATTTTACTGAAAATCTGTAAAATACAGCACACAGCAGTATCCTACGTGCACAGTGAGTGGACGAAATACCAGACTTTAGGAATGCCACATTGTTCTACCTGTGCTTTGGTTTTACATAAATATAATACAGCAAGCATACCTTTTCAAAACACAAGACTCTTAGAAGTCATAATTTTGAAAATTCTTCTAAAAAGGTCCAGATTTCAGATGTATGCAATGCTTCTGATGCGTAATATCACAGAATAACCAAAAGCAAGTCTAAATGAGTTAGAATAAATTAGTCTACAAAGCAACTCAAATGACTGACTTTTCAGTATTTCTAATAGTAAGCATCTATTTCGCCCAATGTTCTGATTTTTTTAAAAAAACACATTTATTATTTTGCATATTTAAGACTTATGAAGCACAAGGCTTTTCCCATTTTTCAGGAAGACAACCCAGTCAGGCACTGAATAAGTCAGCTGCACAGACTTTTGGGTTTTGAATTTTGGAACAGTCATGCATCCACTGCTAAATATGCAGAAGAGTTAGCAATTACTAATCTGTAGTGTCACTGGTTTCGACAACACGGCACCCAAGAGGAAGAATAGAAGAGCATGAGTTTCTCTTCAGAGGTTGCAACCAAGACTTTGTGCAAAACAAAAGAGAAACTCGTTAATTTGAAAACAATGGAAAGTAAGAAAAAGGAAGGATGTATTTTCCCTGCTGATCAGAAAACACAGCGCATACATTTCACAGAACAGGTCAGCCTGGAAGGGACCTTCTCATCCAACCTCGCTGCTCAAACAGGGCCATCCCAGAGCACAAGCCACAGGACTGTGCTCAGACCATTCCTGAGTATCTCCACTGAGGGAGACTCCACTAGATTTGGATGAGTTCAGGAAAAATCCTGTTATACTGACATAAGGATCCCAGTTTGCTAACCACAGCCAAAATAGTGGACAAATTGTGTACTGAGGGCATACAACCTAAAAAACTGAAGAGCGCAACTAGGCCAGATCGGAGAGATATTATCGAGGCAGTTAACTGGTCCCACAAGTGTCACTGGACGTTTTGTTCCTCAAGTTTTCCACAGAAACCTTTCCCCACAGAAAGAAGAGCCAGCAGGATGAGATATAATTTAAGAAAGCTTTAACTTTAGGTTTAGGCTAGACATAAGGAGGAATTTCTTCACGGAAGGGGTGATTAGATACCGAAATGGGCTGCCCAGGGAGGGAGGTGGTGGAGCCTCCATGCCTGGCGGTGTTTCAGAAAGGACTGGATGTGGCACTCGGTGCCCCGGTCTGGCCGACTGGTCAAAGGTTGGACTTGGGGGTTTCCAGCTCAGTGGAGTCTGCAGGATATGATGGATTTCGAAGAGCGGAGGCAGACATCTGGGAGGCGCAGATGCAGAGCTCTGGCTCACCAGACGGACTGCACCGCTTGTGTTTAGCAGAAAGCCAGAGCGAACCGGGACCGGGCAGTGCCGAGGCCCGCGACTGACACCCGCCCTTCACCAGCAGGGCCAGGCCAGCACTGCCTCCCTGCTCCCCTTCCTTCCTTCCTTCCCTTCCNCTCGCGTCCCGTTAATCGGAGCTGTGGGCTGAGCCGCCGCAGGCGTCTGGAACGGGCCCGACCCCAGAACGAGGTGCAGGCGGTGCTGGTGCCGCGGGCAGGGAACCAGGATCCCGTTCTGGGATCGCCCGTGCAGCAGAGACAGGGAGTTCTGGAGCGGGTCAAGAGAAAGGCAGCAAAGATGACGAAGGGACTGGATCGTCTCTGTCACGATTATACGCTGAGAGCTGCACCTGTTCAGCATCGAGAAGAGATGACTGAGAGGAGACCTCATCAATGTGTATGAATATCCAAAGGATATTTATATCCTGATATTAAGAGGATGGAGCCAGGCTCTCCTCGGTGGTTCCAAGCAGTAGGACAAAGGGCAGAAACTGATGCACAGGAAGCTCCGCCTGAACATGAGGAGGAGCTTCTTTACTGTGTGGGTGACCCTGCATGGGAACAGATTGTCCAGAGCGGGTGTGGATTCCCCCTGACCAGCGATATTCAAGAACCATCTGGATGCAATCCTGAGCCATGTACCCTAGGACAGCCTTGCTTGAGCAGGGAGGCCGGACCGGATGACCGACTGTGCTCCCTCCCAACCTGACCCATTCTGNCCGGCCGCGCCTCCCGGGGCGCTCCCGCCGCCGGCGCGGCCAGGATGGGCGCGCACGTGCAAGCGCTCCCGCTGCAGCCGGGGCACCGCCCGCCCGCTCCCGGGCAGNTGACTGAGAGGAGACCTCATCAATGTGTATGAATATCCAAAGGATATTTATATCCTGATATTAAGAGGATGGAGCCAGGCTCTCCTCGGTGGTTCCAAGCAGTAGGACAAAGGGCAGAAACTGATGCACAGGAAGCTCCGCCTGAACATGAGGAGGAGCTTCTTTACTGTGTGGGTGACCCTGCATGGGAACAGATTGTCCAGAGCGGGTGTGGATTCCCCCTGACCAGCGATATTCAAGAACCATCTGGATGCAATCCTGAGCCATGTACCCTAGGACAGCCTTGCTTGAGCAGGGAGGCCGGACCGGATGACCGACTGTGCTCCCTCCCAACCTGACCCATTCTGTGACTTTTTGATTCTGTGACAGCTGAGCTGGGCTTTTGCACCCCCAGGGGTCTTCCCAAAAGCTATGGTTGCACAGGGCAGGGGACGGGAGGCAGAAAAAATAAAAGGTTCTTGTGGATGACATAGGTTTGGTTTATATGAAAAGGTGAAGTAGGAGCTAAAATTATCAACAGAAGAACTTCATTGGGAGGAGGGGAGATGAGTAATCAACCAGCAATGATTTTTAGGCTCGGTGATAGATATGGAGCAGTGGAGGATGTGTGTGATGACAACAGCAAGGAGCCTTCAGTGTGATAAACCCCAAGTTGTAAACATTAAAACCAGTAGACCTGGAGACTTGAATCGCAACTGCTTCCACAAAAACTCTTGGTATTGGGATGTGGTTAAAGAAACCAAAGCAGTTCTTTAACATACAAGGGAGAGAATGAGATAAGAGAGAAACATCTCTTCCTTGGACCCCTCCTAGCTCCCACCTCTAGAAACCCAGTGCTTCTCTGCTGCTTACAGGTGCAGCTGGGAAGAACGTCTGCCACAGCTTTTACCACCATTTCATTGTTGGCATGTGCACTTCTGACCATGCTTTTGCCGAAGAGTTGATATCCTAAACAAGGAGGATCTTGTCCTTGCTGTTCCCCAAATGTGATTTTCAGTTCCAAACAGTAGAAGAATGAAATATAAAATGGCCATAGAAATAATCCAGAGTTTGAACGTAAGCCTTAAGGTGGAAGGCTTAGAAATTTCTATCTTTTCAGTTTGTCATGGAGAAGAAGAGCATAAGTTAATTTTATTGTCCAGTGTAGGCTCCTAGATGGGACAACGAGGTTTGGGGGAGCAAGGATTACATTTCACAGAGAATCTTCAAAGGGTGTTATGCTGAAATTTTGCTGGATCATGCTGGATCTTGAATTAAGATGGAGTTTACAATTACTAAAGCGATTTAAGTGTTAAAATTGACCAGCAAAAATGGTGAAATCTTTTATTACTTGGACTTGCTGAAAGAAATTTTCTAGAAAAGCTTTGATCCAGTTCTAGGGTGAGATCCTGCAGACAATCTATTCAAGAGAGAGCAGATCCCAGCTGCCTGCCTGTGAATTTACATGTGGGATATCTCCAGTCGAATGTTTTGCTCTTTATACCAGAAGTGACATACGTAGAGTCACGTTTACTCATGCCAGCTAAATGGAAGTGGAATGCTCTATGGTCTGAAGTTGCACTGAATCCTTCCCTTTAGAGAAACCCTTAGCTGGTCAGGGTTCAGGCAGTCACAGACCATTCATTTCCAGGATTTGGGAAAGGCACTAGAGGGTGCTATGCTGAAAGAGAAGAAATGGGGTTTGTATCTGCAGGAAAAACCATCCCGACCTCTGCAAGGTGAAGAACCACTGTCTCCCTTTTTTCCTCCGAGATTGTGTAAGGCCTCTTCCTGCAGTAACAGCTGTGTGCCTTTTTCCTAAAGGAGAGGATCAATAGATGCTGGTTTTCCTGAATCTGACATAAGGAGTGTTGACATCAGGAGACAAAGAGCGCAACCTGCTTGACAACATTAAAATTGTAGAAGATTGGTTAAACATTATTAAAGGCAGCTTTTTTCTTAGTAAAGACAGGCGCCAGGGGAACCTTGGGTGTGGGCACGGGGACACTGGAAGTGCTTGCCCTGGCTGCGTCTCTGTGGCCTGTAACAGGGCCATCTGAGCAGGGCTCCTTCCCCTCCTGAGCTGGTTGGATACAGGCCAGCTTGGATCCAAAAGTTGGGGCTGTCATCAGCACTGTAGTGTGCATAGGCCAGCAGGCCTGGCAGGGTTTATGAGCACTGGAAGATGGCTCTGAGCAAGTCCAGATCTGTTTAGAAAAGGCTTTTAATGCTGTGAAAGCTCCTGTGGCCAGGTTCTGAGGAGCACAAGTGGTAGGTGAACCCTCAGACAGTACAAGCAGGTGCTGTGATACAGCAGAAGGTGTGGGGAAGGAAACCAAACCCCTTTGCAAGGCATGCTTTAGGCACCTGCGTGATGCCTGGGATAGAACAAAGTCACTTTAAATAACAGAGACTCAGGACATAAAACACTGCTTTTACATTTCTTGTTTCTTTAAAGGTCAGGATGAGTTACCCTCATTCAGTATATTGGCAGGTGCCTTTATTAACATGTATTTTATTTTTTGTGGGGAACATAATGTTCTTGGGAACCTGTCTATCACAGAATGGTTTGGGTTGGAAGGGACCATGGGCAGGGATGCCATTTACTAGATCAGGTTGCCCAGGGCCCCATCCAACCTGGGCTTGAAGGCTTACCAGGATGAGGCATCCACACTCCAGTGTATCTTCTATTTATGTTCAGTAAAGAAAACACAGCAATCCAGGAGATGTTTAAAGTACCAACAGCCCCCCCCTTCCCCCCCCGTTTTTGTGTTACCTCTTCCATTTCAGCAGTTTTCAAACGTTTTACATTCTGGGTCACAAATGTACATCCAGGGGAAGGAACAAGAACAAAACTCTACCTGCGTTTTTTTAAATGTTTGTAATTAGTACATTAAAAATATCCCAGCAGAGTTCCCCAGCTCAGAGGGAAGCTCAGCTGCTGCCCCCTCCTCTCACTCCACAATTCCCAATTTGCTTCTGGCTACAGCCTCAGTGGCTACTGTAGGAAAATCCCACCTGTGGAGGAGGCCATATCCTTTTATTACCAGCCTGTTTTGCTACAGTTAGCTACTCTCCATTTTCCTTTTTGTTGCCTTCAGCAGGAACAGGGAGGCTTGAAGAGATAATCAGATTTTTCACGTTCTACCAATGTCAATGAATTTATACAGTTGTAAAAAAATAAAAAGGAGGGAGGCAAATTAACAAAAGAATTATCATGTAGGAATTTGAATGTCTTTATTTCTCAAATAGCTTGTAAAATTACAGCTTCACCCGTAAAAAGGCAGCCAGGGTGATTTATGATGGCTCTTCACAGCTTACATGTTTCCTATCTCTTGATGACTTTCAGGTGAGATTGTAAGCATTACTTTTCCTAACATTAGAAACGTTTGGGTGCTTTTTTTTATTCAAAGTGTAGCTATTCGTGTAGACAGGCACCTTGCTTACAGTAAACAAGTGCCAACATCAGTGTACCAGAACACAGAAACTGTAATTTGCACGTCTAGACTTTATTATTGCAGCATTTTAGTTGCAATTTATCCCAGACACAGAAGTCAATGTAATTTTACACTTCTTTATGTCTGCTGCTGCTTTCCCAAGCAAAATCAGCATTTAAAAAAAACTGCAGAACTTCAGCATTACTAAGAAACTCTGGAAATGCAGTAGGTGCCAATCTGTAGAGCAAAAACCTTTTTTCCACAATCCCTCTTCCCGCTAGTCATTAGCTATTCATAACAGGGCTTATGCTATTTTTCAGATTCATGAAATATGAAATTTCAAGATACTACTTTTTATACTCAAGAAAAAGGTTTTGAGCCTGCAGAGATAGCCAGTTACACATAAAGGAAAGCAGAAAAGCAATCCCCGACCTAATCTGAGTCTGGAGAGACCACAGGCCTTTCCAGCTGCCCCAAATTTCCTATTATAAGGTACATATTTAAGTAAGATCTGTTTAATCATCTTACTGTATTTGTCCCTTCCCAGTGTGTGACAGGAGATTAAAGCAGGTGATAATTATCCCTTACATTGCTTGACAAGCTCACAGTCAATGTGACTGGTGATCTGGAAGTTTGTCTTCAGTGTGCTCCAGCCACAGCTTTGATATTGCTGACATTTCAGATACAGCAAGCTCAACACAGAGGAACTTGCTGAAGTTACATCAATGGCTTCTATTTATCTGTACTTCCCAACTCTGTGACCTTCAAAGGACATACAATCATTCACATGTAATTTGGTCTTACTGCTCTATTGTTCTGCAGGCCTTGGTGGATTACCCAGGAAGATTTATGGACAGCTAGCTTCATAGGATGTACAGGCTGTTCCAAAAAAGCCCAAGCAAGCCTAATCCCAAAACCCCCTAACAACAAAAATTCCTTGTCTTCTGAACAGTGTTCCCTCCCACAAATAAGTGGAACTTCTGAAAGTCCAAACCTGCATCATGAAGGATGAAGCAATCACAAGGCCAGCTCGGGGTGGTGGTTGAATAATAAATATAAATAAGGCTACTAGAGCAGGCCATGAGAATAAGGAAATGAAAAGATTATTTATTATGATATTTACTTATTCATGTGGAATAGTAAAAAAAAAAAAATGCAGCCCTAGGCATTATGCTGCAAACACACTTGTACTTGGAAACTGTTGCAATGTCTGAATGCTTAGATGAATAAGCTGCAGTCAGGAGAAAACACCATGCCAGTAATTTTCAAAAGGGTCTTTCCATAAATTACTTTATTTCTCATTAAATGAGCACAGAGTCATTACCATATTAATAACAGATATGTTTATTATTACATATCCATCAGTGCGGCTTTCAATACCACTTGAAACATGCAAATCGTCCTAAGGACGAATCAGTTTTCCAGTGCTTCTTATTTAATACACAACTGCAAAGCCATTATAAATTACTGAGGAGGTATTTGGTTAAGAAATAAAATAAAATAAAACCATACTGCCCATACCATGAATGTATTCCTGCTACAAAGCAAGAGTCTGACAGCATTTACTGAAATTCCTGAATTACCCAGAGCTTTTGCATTTTTTTTTATTGTTTTTTGCATTGCCTACACATCTCTTGGCTTATGAACAAGAATCAGTCTTTCTTTGTAAGAGGAATTCTCACTCAAAGATTGTACTTAATTTAGAAATGCATCTAGCATCTACAATACTTCAAACCAATTAAAATTCAGTAAAAACTACTGATATGCAATAGTTTTTTAGAGGTTTCTTTTGTTTAGTTTTAGTTTCTACATTTATTGACATGGCAATAATACAATTATCTCAAATTAAGGCACTAAAAGAACAATGTAAAACCAAGTAAATGTGTTCTAAGAATAATTTACAGTTCAAACAGTGCATATATTTCTTAAATGTTTGTTAACTTAATGTACGTTATCACTTAAAATTGTAAGGCAATACATTATACAGTAATAGAAATGATGTACCCCAAAATATGCTTCCAAACTCGGTGGTTCTTTTTACTGTTAGTTCCTAATGCCTCTAACAATAAAATAATTCAGTATGGCTTGGCAAAAATGCATAGATTAAAGGCAATTACTTGTTTTCCCCCTTTTACAAACCTGCTGCATCGGTATTTTGTAAAGCATAATGCAAAATATTTAACACTTTGATCCATTCCATAGTGGGTGGTTAGCATTAAGGCTGTAAAGAACTCTGCAGTGAAGGCACTGAAGTTCAAGTGATAAGGCTTCATTTTAAGCTAGTTCTGCAGTCTTCAAGAGCACAACTTAAGAGTCTTGAAAGCAATTGCAGTCCTTCTCACTGAGAAACCTTCCTCTTCTACTCCGTTTCATACGCTCATCTTGACATAAATAATCCCCTTCACAGGGTTAACAGTCCTTTTCTTGGTACTGGTACGAAGAAAGTTGGCTGCATTTCATTGTGACTGACAGGCTTTTTTAAAAAATCCAAAAGGCAGCACCTTTTTTATATACCTAGCTAAGCTTTATTTGCTTTAACTTGCATTACATAGTAATAATTAATCTAATCTACCTTGAGGCAAACCCGCAATTAAACACCCTCAGCGTGCTTTTGTGCCAAAGCAAGGAGGAGACAGTAATAGCAATCTTAACCCTGAAGCCTGTGATAGTTATGATGAAAGGAACAACAGCCCGTCTGCACTGCTCTGTGTGGTTAAAAAAAGCCCTGTTTCTCTGACTGCATCCCATGAGGTTCCATTAAGCACTGTACATGTGGTTAGCTGGAACAAAGAAGAAAACAGACCATTAATAACAAATATAAAAATTAGCTTTGTAACACTAGTGCGTGTTTGCCAAGAGCCTCAGTGAAGAAAGTAACAGAATTGTTTTCAATTGACAAGGTGTAACACTAACATCATACCTACATCATCTTCCACAAACTGTTCTCAGTTTCAAACAACATTAAGCAGAGAGATCAGACAGATGATAATATTACTGCAGCTTTACAAGTAAGCAATTATGAGTCAACAATCATCGGTGTATTCATGGCAAATGCAAGGTGACCCTCTTTCACTTGCAGGACAAGAAAAGGCTCTCTAGGCTAAGAGCACGCACATGCAGTTGCAGAGCTCATCTGATGGTTGGTTGTTTTCCTCTTCAAACATGCATTAACTTGACCAAGTGCCCAACTCCAACTATATTAGAACAAAAGGCCTCAGCTGTGCTAATACAACGTGAATCAGCAGACTGTAAGCTATGAAGTGTAGGTTCCGATCTTGAAGCAGTACTGCAAATGCCAGCAAGTTCATCATGAAGTTCTGGTTCACTGTCATTAGTGATAAATTATTAAAATGAGGAATAGAACTTAGGATGAACTTTCATATGTGAAGCTCCTTTCAATGGGTCTGAGACACCTCTCCATGAAGTCAAGGAAGCACTGCCTACCAACTGCAAAGAAAGGTGGGTCAGACCCTGAATGAAATGTACTGAAATGTCTTCAAGCGTGTGTTCAAGTCTGTATCCATTCAACAGTTAATTATCCAAAACAGTTAATTGCCTGCTTACATGGTAGGACTCCATCACCGAGAGCAAGTTCTGCTATACTGTCTGACAAGAGAACAATTTTCAGATACTTAGTAAAAGCTAGACATGTATATCCCATAAAAATCATTGCTGCTTCTCTGATTCCCACACCTAGGTAAAATGGTGAGGGAAGAAGAGAACTGCAGGGTGCAGCATCTTGACTTCACAGAGGCTGATCCAATAATTGACTGCCTCCTGAGAGGAAAAGAGCCTGCTGTTCCTCACCTTCCTGACCCCAGGAGTGCATCCTCCTACTTACCTGTCCTCAGCTTTGGCAAGTCACTGCACTTCTCAGTGCACTGATCCACTCACTAGCTTAGCACAGTTAGTCTACATTTTTTTGACAGTCAGGAAACTGAATTGTGTACCTTCATGGAAGGGTGCAAAATGGATCATTTCAAGCACTTATCTAGGATCCAAGGACAGAAAAGAAGGAAAAGAAGATGCAGAGGGAAAATTCTCCCCTTTAAGTAGCAACAGGCTGTCCAATGAGCTCAGCTACTGTGCTGAGCTACCAGTTAAGTGTTCAGTACATAAGCTACACTGTGAATTTATTTAATAAGCTAAATTTAAACATTGGTACATTAGAAGTGAATTTTCCTAAAATAAATCCTCCACCTCTTCTTTTTAAACACACAGGACAGAACATGTAGTGGTATCAGGGCACAGGCTGGGCATAGTCCATTACAGCAGTACTTGTCTAGTTCATAGATACAACTCACAAAAAATTTGTCTGAGAAAGCCACAAAAATGTCCACAGTATAACTGCCAGAATGAAGAGTTCCAACCTGGCCTTTTTCTAATGCTTCACTGGAACTCTGAATCTTTTCACTGTTTGCTCACATTGCTCTGCAGGTCCCACGCAGGCCCCACTACACTCCAGTCAACCCAGTGTCAGCTGTCTGATGGGGACAGAGTGTGTCACAAAGACACCCAAGGAACTCCTCAAACATCAGAGAGGTCCAAGGGCCCCCACCTGCCTCTTGCAGACATCTCCAGGCAGCGTGACAGGCAAGAGCACACACATACCCAGAATTCCTGCTGCTCAAGTGCTTTGCCTCTCTAAATGGCTTATACTCAATAGGACTCTTTTGCCACAATCAGTGACTACAATATGCAGCATTAAAACAGAGTTTCTAATAATTAATTACATGTTCTAAGAAGCTCTGTTGGTCTTTGACATCATCAAGAAGCAAGATATCAGTTATACCATTGAGTTCACTGATGGATTTGGGGTCAGTCTAGAAAAGTAATGTAAATGTTAACTGTTTGATCCATGTCACAGCTTAATACACAGATAAATTCAAGAAGCTAAAGAGAGAAGATACCATGCAGGTATTAAGTTCTGAATTGACTGAAAACCTAAGAGCTTTATTTCTTCCCAAGAACTTGGAAGATCTCCTTGGGTGATGGAGAAAGATGTGAGCAGAGGTTGTATACCAGGGCAGATGGAGAAAACGTGAGGCTGCAGTATTTGGAACAGCTGATCTGACCTGACATTCACTCATGGCAAGATCACCACCATCACCCTTTCTCCTTTTGTTCTTGAGGCTCTCCCCCAAACCACTGCAACTTCTGAACCCAACAGAAAATCACAAGCTCTTCTTCTGTGGAGTTAGGGTTGGATTGTTTTTGTCATGCTTTGGGTTTTTTGGCTTTCCTTTAGGCAAAACATTCCTGGATTAATTTTCTGCTGAAAAATAAATCATTTCACTCTGGTAATCTGTGAAGCATGAACTGACACAAGATGAAGCTCAGGAATGTGCAGCTGTCCTCCTTCTGGTGCTGGTGAGCTATTAGACTCGTATCTTTAGGATCTTAAAAACAGAGCTTTAATAATGCTTAATTTTTAATAAGAAATACCATTCCGTGCTTGTGTATTTCTGTGATTCTGTGACTCTCAACAGGACAATGCCAATAGGATTAATAACAGCAATAATCTGCGTAACTGATGTCCCCAAATACACCCATTCCTTTAAGAGTTATTGTAAACTTTCAAATATCCAAACCTATTCCTTCTATAACAGATTAGCTGCACACTTGACCTTGCTAAAGGCAACTCCAAACCAGCGCTTCTATTAAGACAGAGTGAAGAAGAATCAATTAGTTGATTTAAGAAAATGGATTTTTCTCCCATAAGAGAATGCATGAAAGCTGGTTATTACAGCTACCAGAGGCCTTCGCAAGGATAAATGGAGAGCATACTCAGAATGCAATTCAAAGAGTCTTTTGGAGTCTTTTTCTAAACATATAAATGTGAAATAAAGAAGTATGCACTATCCTTACCAAGGCAAGGATCAGCAGGGGTGAGGAAAGAATTTGTACACTCAGGAACAGAGGTTGATTTTTTAAATGTACTATAAGTATCTTTCAATTATTGTTTTAGATTATCCAATTACCACATCTTAAAGATGCAAGTAAATGACACATTAAAATAATTATTTCCAACCCCACTGGCTAGTTGGTTGGTTGGTTTAGGAGGAATTAGTTGTTCTGTTAGTTTTTAGGTTTGTTTTTTTTTTTACTGTCCAAGAGCACTCCCTCTTCAAAAGATCCTTAATGCTAAAGATGCTACTATTTAATAAGCAATCCCTGATTTTATAGTCTTTTTAACACAGTTTATCACTGTATGCTTTTCCACTGCACTCACCCTTGTTTTCCACACATTTTTTACAGTGAAGACTGTAAGGAAAAACTGCCCACTTCCCAGGAAATCTCCCCACAAATCCTAAGTGTTTCTGTAGTTCAGGAGTTCAGCTTCATTAAGTGCTGGTGTTGAAAACTGTAAAATGACACCACAATTCTGTTGCATTCCTACCATTTGAACTGTAACTGGTAAATTGAGACTTTGTTCAGTGTTTGTGACTATGGCTTCTCTCCCAGGAACTCTGGTTCAGTTACATGCTCTTAACTGCTGGTCACAGTTTTCTCTTTATGTCCTTCTCCTCAGGCTGTTGAATGATCTCTAACACCCAACTGCCCACACCACCACTGATTTTTATATTGACATATTGTATTTGAGGCCAAAAGTAATTTTCCTGTATGGGATTATCTTGAAGGCCTTCACTGAATATATTACTATATCAAAACTATGATCCCTGGGAGTGTTCAAGGCCAAGGCTGGATGGGGCCCTGAGCAACCTGATCCACCACTCTGGCAGAGTGAATTGGAACTAGATGATCTTTAAGGTCCCTTCCAACCCAAACCATTCTATGACCACTTATGTTTTAGGATGGAAGTTTTGGGGACAAAAAACACAATGCCCTTTTTATCTTTCATATTTTTTCTCTTCCATTCCCTTCAAGGAGGATGTTTCATGATATACCCCATGTCTCCTTATATGCAAAAGTCTGCTTTTATTGCATTTCATGCCAGGAATGTTTGGTAGCCCTGCCAATCTGGGAAGGCTCTTTCCTTACTGAGACACTCGTTTCCACTCCATACTGTCAATTCAATTGGTTATCTGGGGACAAAACAACACACATACTGTATCAGGAAGCTAATAAAGGTTAAAATCAGATTACAGTAATCTAAGCATTAAAAAAGTGTATTTTACACCATGTCTTGGTTAATGCATAGGGTCACAAATAGTTTACAAAAACAACTGCTGGGATAGAAGACAACTGGGAAGGAGTAAGCAGGGAGGAAGAATGGAATTAATACTTAACTGGCCTCACAATAAAAGAATTGGCCTAACAACAGATAGAATCTGTCAGTTTCTCATTTCAGCACCATCTGCAAAAGACTACTAGTGTATGCAAGCTCTGAATCAATCCACGGATAGGATGACTGTGGATCACTCTTGCTACTAAATGCCATTACTGACATATCTACTGAGCCTTGCCTTTAAACAGGGAAAAAAATGCAACAGCTCCCTCCCAAGCATTGGCAGGCCAGGTACCACCTCCTTTCCAAATATGAAGAACCGATAAATTTACCGTAATAACAGGAGAATTCTGCTCCTTCCTTTGGGATTTGAACAAAGCTTTAGATCAGCAGTTCAACAGCCATAACTATGGAACGATTTCACAATTCCACATGGAATGGGACTTATAAACTGAGGTTTTTTTAGCCAAGAAGATCTGTAGCTTTTGTAGCTTATTTCTCACCTAGTTTTTCCAGAAGTATTTTTAACAACTTTTCGGAATGACTGGTTTGCTGAGGATCTTGTAGACAAAGTTCTAGGAGAAGCACGAACAAAAGTAGATGGGGGTGTCTTAGGGATCTTCTTTACTAAATGCATCACCCACTTCTTCTGTTCATCTTGACAGGATGCCAACAAGAGCATATCTCTTGCTGAAGTTACATCGTAACTCACTACAAGGAAAAGAGAGGAAGATGATTCAGTGAAAACCAGGGCTCCTTACCAAAGTAAGAGTTCTGACACACCAACTGTGCCACTGGAAGGAATAATGGCACCTATATACATTCTTGTATTGAATTTGTTTATATATTTTTGGAAGACAACAAACAGCAGGGAAGATTATTAATATAATGTTTTTCACAATTTGTCATTCTGCATTAGGATTCTTGAGTCTAACACGAATATTAGAGAAATGAGAAACTTACACTAATTACGATTTTAATAAGCTGGGAAGTTGTGTGGGTGCCTTATGGAGAAGTTCCAGAGTATATACCCTGAATGCTCTACTTCACAGCAGCACAGAGAAGAAACTTTTACTCCAGTCTGTGACGTGGCTAAAGAACCACTCTGCAAGGTCTCAGCACAGCTTGCTGATGCAGCCACTGCAATTGTCCCTAGCATGGGTCAGGTATAAGCGCAGATGGAATGGTGTGGGCACCAAGGAGCTGCCCAGATCTTGAGCACAAACCTCTAGGGAACCTTGTGCTCTCAGGGCCCTCAGCAGAGCTCCATCAGTTGCACCACCACAGGCCTCCCTACAGAGCCCTCAGACCTCCCTAAGAGCTCCTTACAGCCACAGCTGCCTGTTCATAAACAATGTAACAGCCTATTGCTTTAATAGCAACTTTCACATCTAAAATAATAGAACTTTATTCATAGGTTTAATTTTAAACTGAAGTGTTTTTATTCACCTCCACTAGTTTAGCAGGTTTGGCTTAGCCACACAGAGAATACAGAACAGAAAAAAACATGAGTATACCTTTGCATGGTGCAATTAATTCCTCCTTTTTATCCAAGTGGTCTCTGTGGCACTTCACATGGCATCTTCGACATTCTAGGGCAGCAGGGGGTTTAAAGACATGCCAGAGAGGTTTGGCACAGGCCTCACAGTTGGCTGGAAAGTGGTATAACGTGGGAATAAATTCATGGCCTTTGTGATTTAGAAAATTTGTCTTCTCTGCCGGCTGTACTGGTTCTACCTCCAAATCCTTCCTGCATTCCCCCTCATTAGCATAGAGAATCTGAAAAAGAACACTGCTGTGTTATTGTTGAAGCACTAAGTACTTTTGTACCCTTTTCAAAGAAGCCACCACTTTTCAAGAGAAATAAATAGACAGGAGAATACACTTCTTTTTACCTGGAATATTTTAGGAATTTCTTCAGTTTCAGCTCTATATACATCTCCTTGAGTTACAGGTCGGACATGAAACAGCTTACTAAATTAGAAGAAACAGGGATCAGAAAATGATAAAAGGTTATGTATGGTTCAGAACAATTATCAAACTGCTTTGAAGTTCTTAGAAATTATGCAAGCAGTACAACCTACTTCAACACTGCAATATGATTTTAGGAACTAATTCATAAACCATATAGATTTTGTCTACCTACGCAAGACCAAAACATTTCACAGCATGGAAAGAGGGTTATCTTACAATGGATTCAAGATCCATCATGGTAAATTTACTTAAGATAAAGGCTTTCAAATACTTCCTCAAAACACTAGGAAGTCTAACATTATTGCTAGAAAAGCTTAGTGAAAACCTGAATGGAAGTAACCATATTATGTAGAACACTATCCAGTAGATTTTTACTAAATCATATTATGGCTTGATGAACAATCAATGCCAAAACATCACAAAAGGAAATCTGGGGCACCAGCTGTTGAAAATACTATTTCAATTGGAACAAACATCATGTTATACTGGGTCAAGACTCTAATTCCATCTCTCCCAACATCCTGTTTTCAACAGTAGCTGTAGCAGGTGTTTATGAAAAGAGAGTACGAAACAGTTAAAAGAGAAAATAACTCTTTTCCTGGTTATGAGCAACTGGCAGCTTAAGCACTTCCTGAGTTTGAGATTCCTTCCAGACCACTGTATTTGTTAGTCCCTGATCCATCTATTCATGAATTCTAAAATCTTTTTTCAATTACTATTTTGTATGATCCCATAATGTCAATCAGCTGTTCAAACATCACAGTCATGTACCAGAGAAGGGCTTCAGTGATATTTGACGCAATTTTCCTCATGTATAACCAATGTAAAGTAATCACAATTAATATGTTTTATCACTTTAAACAGAAAACAGCTGGAAAAGTTAGAAATGCTTTGGACTAGAACAGCAATGATCCTTTCTCTTTTTCTCTAACTTTTAGCAATCATAGGAAAAAGAAAAAGTACTGTCAAGGTTCTGTTAATGGCACACTGAAATACAGAGAGACAGACGTTTTCCAACCAGTATGGGAAATTAAAAATTATTTACGGACTTTTTATTTCAAGCTTCTGGATTTGCTATCTGCTGTTTCACACACAACACTCTTGTCAATTTGTATCCAAAACTAACAATGGCTTTACTTACTCTATATCCAGTACCATAGATGGATTAGACTGGTCCTTGTCTTTTTCATCATTGTAGAACAGTATCTTTTTACTGCTCACCACAACATACTGTGGAAAGAAAGGGTAAAACAGCTGAAATTGCATTTTAAAAGCAATTATTTATCCTAATATCCCACATGCACATAAAAAGCCAGAGTAAATGAAAGGTTTCAAATTAACATCAGGAGATATCTAAATCGCCCTGAAGGCAGCTACACTATGGATGGCTCTGCAATGCTACAGAGTTGCAGTGACAGTATTGTCACTGGATCACTCTAAAATGCTTTTGATGAATCTGCAAGTCCATCTGTACACAAACTCACAAATTTTAGTTGCTACTGGAAGGTTACTATGAAATTTACTGTATCATTAAGAGTGACACAATGCAAAAGTTATCACTTAATGATAATGTAGAAAACTGCTCTAGTTCTATAGGCCTGCAGGACTCACGGGTACTTCACAACAAACTCCTGGTAGGCTAAAACAGAGTCCCACGACTCCTGCTATTTCCTACACTTCCCATTTAATGCACTGGTAAAATAAAGACCCCAAATCAATCAGCAGAAACAGAGGTCTGTTACCTATGAATACAATGAGATAGTTAAGATCAAACACCTCTAACCTAAGCACTTCCCAGTAAGTTCAAGACTGGAATTCACTGCCTGCTGCTCTTCACTGGGAGTCACTAGTCCAACATCTTTGCTGGAACTGTCCACAAGCGTAAGCTCAGTGACAGCTGTGGCTGTTCCCTCCCCTGCAGTTACAAATGTTTTAGAAGGAACTGAAAGATATAAGACACTAAAGAGGATTAAAAGGAGGTAAACTGGCAGCTCTGTCTATACTGATCTCCAGATTCACATAAAATATAACCCAGAAGGACAGAAAAGCATCAGAGTGAATGCACCAATAGTTCATCTTGAATTCCAGGTACTGGCAGGTAACTGGACGGGTTTCCGCACAATGCAGATACTGATAATTTGAATGTCTACTCCTTCTACAAGGAGAGGTTTCAACCTCATTTTATATAGGACTTGAAGCTGACATCAAAACCTGAGTATGAAAGTCATCCTAAGTTTATACAATAGAATTTTTAAAATATGCTGTGCAAGGTGCGAGCTACAGTTGTAAATCTCAATTACTGAAATGCATGTAAAAAAAGCCATAGAAGAGCGTTTTGTCACAATTCCTTAATAAAAAGCCTGATCACCTTGAGTAAGTACTAAGTTGTAATAGTGTGAGCCTCCTGTGATTTTTCCCATTGAAGAAAAAGACTACTTCAATTCCTTTATTCACTCCAATAGAAAACGAATGCCTTTTTCATCTTTGAAGTGTGCACCTTTGCCTTTCAGAGATAAGAGCAAGCCCTTAAGATGACAACTATCACAAATACAAGTTCTGACTGTAAAGGAATTCAGTTATCACACTATATATAAGCCTTGGTGAAAGAACAACTTAACTCACAAAAAAAGGTTATGTACAACAGCATCAATATCCTGTTGTGAATATATAAAAATCTTCTGACAGTAGTTCTGTTCTACAGTGGTTTTTGAATAATATTTTATCATCTTCACTTGGGATGAAATGAAGCTCCAGATAAAAATAAGGGTAACCCATTTCAGTGTTAGCTTTAGGCATAATTGAACTGTTTACTCTCAAGTTAAGTTTTCCACACTCACCCCTTTCTAACTTAAGCTAAAATAACTCAGAGGGCATGGGGCAAAAACATCAGTGCTACTGACATATGAGTCAGAAATGCAGCAGCTCAAGTTGTAACAACTCAGGCATCAATCCAATTACATTCCTAATGTGATTTTGCTTTTCCTTTAAATTAATCTGGGCATGCCTACAATTGAGGTTGCATATACTTCCCACCTTCACAAAAGTGAAACTGCAGAAGACTTTGGAAGAGAAGTACCTGAGGAGACTGACTACCTGCCAGCTTGTTTCAGCTACAGTACAGTTCAGCCAACAGAATGCACATGTGAGTGAACAGTCACTCACTACTGTGTCTCACTGATATGAACCTCAGCTAGTTAAGGAATTTTATCAGTACAATTTATTTCATGATTAGCCCATCCAGCTGCAGCTCAAATTCCTCCAAAGTGTGAGCGCTCTCAAACTAGGAAAGTGTGAATGGATTAACTGCCTAAAATATCTTGAGGCAAGTAAATATGCCTATACTAAACATGCCTGAAGAAATTCTGATAGTCTTTCACTGGAGAAGCTGCATTTATCAGGAATTTAAAATTTCAGTTGTCAGAGAATGCAAAAATAATCTCAATTTTTACAAAACCACCATAAAAGGGTGCTAGAAGCATTCTGACAGAAAAACGACACAGTGTTTTATACAATCCAGAACAGAACAAAGCTACCTGATTTGTGCCAGGCACAGTCAATTTTATAACAAGAGGATTCAAGCAGCCTTAGCAATCAAACAGATCTACAGGAAGCATCCAGCATTTGGTTTTGTTCCTGGTGGCAAACACCTTTTCTGTGAAGGGTAAAGCACCTTCTCCTTCTGTATACTTTTGCTATTAATATTGCTGGTTTTATTGTGCTTGTCTTAGTCTTGCTTTGTGCTTTCAGTAAATTGTTAATTCAACCCATAAATTCTGCTTTTGTTCCTCCCTTGCCTGAAGGGGCGGGGGCAAGGTGACTGGCCATTAGCTGAAATAGGGCAGAACTTATCACTCACTCCCAGCAAACCAGAATAGGTGGTGGTTTTAACTTACAGACAAATCACCAGGGTCTGATACTGATGTAAAAATAGGCAGGTCTGGAACTCAAACACTTGGAGTGTATAAAGAAGGCCATGGAAGCCCACTGCAAATAGCAGTATTTCAAAGGAGTACAGCAGTTAAAGGCCCAGTACAAACACTCAAGTGCTTCTTTGACAGGAATTAATCTCTTCTCCTTTAAATTTTATAGGAATCACTTCCAGCTGTTGTAGAATGTGAATGTAAATAGGAGCATTTGAGAAATACCTTTCAACAGGAATCAGAAAGTTACTCCAAAAGCGTCATGAGTAACTCAGTAATTCTCAGTAGCAGTTTTTGAATATAAGGAAGATGAAGGAAAATAAACTGTTTAATATGACTAGCTTTTAAAATTTAAAAAAATCTAGAGACCATGTTCCCTTTTGTATTTAGTTGTACTAAAAGATGTTCGAAGAGGTGAACTTAAAAAAGGCAGAAAAGATAATCAGAAACTGGTTCTAAGTATCACAATTCGAACATCGGATGTTTCAAAGAACCAGATCATAACCTTAGCAGAGGCATAACAAGACTGCTATGTTTGGAGTGGGAATTCCAGCACAGAGATCCAGTTTCTGAGATTAAATCAGTTATTTTTAAGAGAAACAGATCATTTTAAAGGTAGGGGAGACAGAAACATCCTTGGAAATCATGTGTGGCAAGTTACAGTGTGATGCACTCTTCCATGACCTTCAGAACATTTAAATGTGGTATTCCCTACTCTGTGTTGCCAAGTTGCACAAAGAGGTTCTTCTTCAATTACAGAATTATAAAGATGCTTACTCAGAGAAGAAATGTGATTTTTAATGGTTCCAAGATGCTCATTGTAAAGCATTTCCTCCCCTGTTGTAAATTTGCACAATGTCATTACTAAAGATTTCATACTGAACTTGAATTTTCTTGGGTTTTTTTCTTCAATAATGTACATATACTAAATTACTCTTCATTATTTTGTTTGTTTCTTAAATATGAGTTGTAAAACCAATTCACCACATGCCTAGAAACCTTTCCAAGGAAATTGAGGAAGAAAGAAAAAAATGCATTTGTACCTGTTTTTTCCAGCCATGCCGCCTTATATTTCCTTTGTTTGGTACTGAAAGCCAACCTTCAAGTCTTGATTCTGGTTTTAAAAAAATGCATATTTAATAATTTTGTGTATTTATAATAATAAAGCAGAATAGCACAAAAGCAAACTACTACTAGAAAGGAACAAGTACTACATGCAGTAATGGGCAATTACCTATTCAGCAAAGCAGAATAAAAAGCACAGCTAAATAAAATGAAGATATAAGCATTTAATTCATGCTTCATCACAAGCCAACATCTGATTACACAGTTACTGCACAATGAAAGTAAAGCTGTTCTCCTTGATGCCAACATCTAACACTGTATGTAAATAGTTTGCAAAGAGCCAGGCAGGAAAGACTTTGCTTTGAAAATATATTACAGTTTAAATTAAGAGATTTTCAATGTAAACGTAATTTAACATTCAGAGGGGCTGCATGAAAATACTCAGCAGGAAGATGCAGGAAGTAAAACAAATCAGACCCACATTTTTCACAGGAAACAAAAAAAGGAGAGAGAGCACAAGAGCAAGCAAAACTACATGGATATCCCCATTACTCACAGAAGATAAGCATAGGAGATAATTAAATAAGGAATGCAGGAAGAATCAACTAGATATAAAGAATAAGAGACAAGTGTTTTACTCAAATTTTCAGTGAAAAATTCTCCGAAGAGAAATGTAATATCATATTTTCCCACCAATAAACTACTGAAGTAATTCAGCATGATACAAAAAAGGGTCACAAGAAAATTAGCATTCTGCCTAATGGGGATTGTTGATTTCAAAAGCCCTTCCAGGTAACTGAGAGTGGTTTCTAAAATTTAAAATTATGAAGCCAGGCAATAGTAGCACTGAAAATGTCATTAAGTTAAAATTTTCTGAAACATTCTCCACAACTGTCTATATCCTGAGGAACTACTGGTTCCTTTTGTCTTTCAGGAATACCTCTATGTGAGGTGTATCCCAGCAAGCTCTGACATGCATTCAAATGTATAAAAGTTATTGTCCATATGCTTTGCTATGTAGAATTACAATGAGACTGACAGCCTAGCACGGCATGATAATTAGGCATGTAAAAGCCCTTCCCACATTAGCCTTACAGCAGACAATATGTAGAAATGGACTACATTTAGGAATATGGAATAATTTCCTATCATTTCTCCACATATAATAGTTTCAAAATACTGGAGAAGTACTGATATCAACTGGAAGAAAAGCATGTTAGCAGAACTCATTCCAGTAAGAAAACTTCCCAGGAAAATGAAGGAAATTAGTACCTCCCTGCCTTCTTACATCTGCATAAGAACTGTGGGGTAGGGGTCTCCACATCCCCCCAACCCTACCCCCTCTGCTATCCCAGACTCCCCCTAGTTATTGATACTCAGTAGTTTTGGGGAAAAAACTCTATTTCCTCCATGTCTACAGGCCTCACAGATAATGCTTACCTTGTTTTGAACACTTTGATTAATTTTTACATCAAGAGAAGATTCTTACATATTTCGAAATTACAGAAACATCCTAAACCTCAGGTTTCCATTGCAAAACAAAGTGATGAATTGCTAATAAAGAACAAAGTATGGGTGACTGCTGTTCAAAAGAAATATAGGGAGAATGACTTGTTAAAAATAAAAAGCAGCATCTGTGGAAATCGTGGCATATGAAAATCTGGAAAGATCCAATGATGATGAGTTTTAAAAGATGCTTATAGTGACAGTATAAGTTTTTCTAGGTTCCCTTCTATCTCAGCATGTTCTGAAAACAATTTCAAAAGACCCAGGAAGTAAATGAGGTATTTCAAATGAATCTGTTGACATTCTTTTCCGTCTACTACAAATCTATTTTAGGGAGCAAATTCTGTTTGAATGAGAGATGATTTCTGAGCTGTGAGTAACATCTTGCAGTTGAAAATAACAGTTTCCAAACGTACTCCTTTTCAACAAAGTTAAAATTCGTCTGGAACCAAATGTACTCTTGGAAGTGTAGATGAGTTCTTTCATTCCAACCTCGCCACAAAGGTTCCTCTCAAGTAATATTTATAGTGCATTTTAATTTCTCTTGATGGACGTAGATAGCACAACTGCAAACTCTCATCTGGCCATTTCACAAATATTTGATCCAGAAGACTAATATTTATGAGTGTTCTGATTAAGTAATTAAGAAAATATGGGCTATCTAGACTACAAAGAAGAATCTTCCATTCCTGTGTTTAAAAATAGGCTCAAAACTATTGCCTGACAACTTCCCTGTATTTTGGAAAGAATACCAGAACTGATACCTCATATTTGCAATCCAGAAAGTACAAGATAGGCCTCAAAAATATCTGATGGCTAGCTGGATCTGAATAGGATATGAAGAAAGAATTCCATAAAGGCTAGAGATCTTTTAGTTATCTCTGAATATATTTTAAATGTAGACTTGCATTCTAAACATCTTCATGGCTACTATCCACACTACCAGGATTCATAAGGATTCAGTATGATAAGAGTTCTAACAGTAAGACTTCAATAAAATCACACAAGACAACCATAACTGTACTGCTTTACGAGACTTTTTATTGTTCTGAAGCTAAGTAATGTGGGTGCTTTCATGAACAGCAAAGCATCTCTTTCCAATGCTCAAGAATTACTACTCCTACAATTCAAGAATTCCACAGCAACCAAAAACCTGGAGATATTATCTTGCTAATTCTTTCCTTTCTTCCAATTTGGATTTTTCCCTCTGCAGACTGCCTTACTATAATTTCACGTGGATTTCACCAAGGATTTCTGACTGAATCTTGCTTTGGGGTTTATTCAGGTTTACTCAGGCTACTTGCAGGTACTTCAGAAGTCCTGTCTGAGTCCAATAAAACTGCTGGCTTAAACACTCTGCATTTATTATTCCATCCTATCTTTGCGCAAAACATGATTTACAACATATGCTGCAAACTATTATGTGCTGCAGTTAAACCTGCAGGACAGCTCAATTGCTTAAATGATCTTGCCAATCAGATGAAAAGAAGAAATTCACAACAGGTTAGGTACCCTGTAACAATAAGGGGAAAAAATCCTTACGTTCCTGATTATATTCCATCTCGGCAAAGAAGAATTCTGTTTACAATCATGCAAGTATGAAGACTCCCTAAGTCCAGCCAGGAGGAAGAGGCATTCCAAAGGTATCACTTAAAAGAAAATACCTCAGCTGTTTCAGCAAGGACTCTGTTAACACTGGGGACACCAACTGAGATCTGAGCTGCTATCTGAATCAGTAATTAGGAGTGAGAGTTACAAAACATGCCTAGAATTGAATATGAAGAAAAACCTTCATCCACATAATGATCTTTCCCATGTAAGTAAGCACAAGCCTGAGAATAGCCTGGATTGTCTAAAGGGGCCAATCCCCACCTTGGGAGAGTCTAAGCTGTCCTAGGAGCTACCAGAATTTGTGGCAGTATTTAGGCCAATGGCAGACAGAAAATATCTCCAAGTGAAAGGCAGCTGTAAAGTGTGCTACCATGTGATTTGTCTGTGTCTATTTCTAAATAGAGAAATTTTTTTCTTTAAAATTGTATAAGTATAAAATTTTTTTCTCAATTAAACCATAGACTGCCCATTGCCAGAATCGTTACCATGGAATCATTCTTTTATACATGCTTATATTATTTTTTATCTTTAGTTTTTTCCCTGGTGATATTTTTATTGCGACAGGAAAATGAATAGATCATACTATAATTACTTATCATAAAATTCAACCATTTATTTGCTTAAATTTTTTTTAAGGAGTGTCTTTGCCTTAAGAACTGGTGCACCAGCTAGAGAATCCTATTGACAACTCATCACATTCAGCTCTTATACAAGATGCTCTGAAAGAATGGCCATGTTTGGGCTAGGGAAGCAATGGGAACTCGGCACACAGTTGAAGACAATCAACATCATACAACAAAATTGAAGCAAATGAGTTGCTGTAATATGTCACCTTCTGTTCTGTATAGTAATTACTTGGTTTGCAGAAAAAAACCCTATGTGTTGGGTAATTTCCTCTTTCTGTGGCATGGGCTATTTCTACTCTGAAGTCTGGCTTTTTTTTTCATCTTTACAACACTACTGCACTCCTTTTTGCCTCTGCTTGGCTCTTTGACAAGTGTGTGAAATTTGACTGCACTAATGTCACTTCATCTCTTTTAATTACCAAATTGCTTCTTATTCAGATCCTGATCAACCCAGAAATTCACTCACTCACTCAAAAAAAAAAGGCAGCATGTAGGGACATTATCTAAATCTAGAGAAGTCCTAGTATTTTGTATTAGAGGTCCTACCTGTATCACACAGTAAAACCAGCAGATCAACTGCAGTAAAAATCAGAGGCATGTGTAGAAAAAATGGCAAAAAAGAGAAGAGAAATGAAAGGCTAGCAAAAAAGAAATAGTTGAGGGCTAGTAAGTAGACACCTCACCCAAGAACACTAGAACTTCCAGTAACTGTGATGTTCTAATTAACAATGGAAATTAACAGTTGACTTGAAAAGATCTTGCACAGACTGAAATTTCTGCCTCAAAATGGAAGCGACAAGTTATGCAGCCAAAAGCCTGAGTACACACATCTCCAGAGGTAAAACTGAAAATAACCTTCCTTAATGAGGCAAAAAAAAGAACTTTTTCCTACAGTCCATCCAAGATCTGAGACACAATGGGGTCATACTGACACACTACTGCCCTTAAGAAAAAAATAGGGAAGATATCTATGGCTGGGTGGAAGCATTCGTGTTTTCCATGTAATACACAACAGCCATCAAATGAAAATGGCTGAGAAGGGAAGTGAGGAAGTTCAGAACTACTGTTTTGAGTAGAATAAATCTGGTCTGTTTTCTTGTAGAAAAAACCCCTAAAGCTCTCTATCTAAAAGAGTTCAGAAATTTTCTGCTAAAATTACTGTCCTAACGATTACAAACTACATTCTTCTTCAATTACGAGACACTTAAAAACAATAAGGTTTGATTCCACTTTGTAATTTAAGGGCAGAAAAAAACACTTCAAGAAGCAAAAACCCCCTGACTTCTTTTTTATTCCTGTTTAATGGAATGAAAATGAGTATCTAAGAGAAAAACTCCTAAGAAGTACAGATACTTCAGAAATACCAGAAGGAATTCTTAGAAGATGACAGCTAAGAAAAAAAATGTTCCTCAACCAATATAGTAATTGTAAGAATTTCCAATGGTAGTTTGCCTTGAAGATGTTGTTGAAATCCAAAATCTTTACAAGATGGCAATTTACAGATCAAACTGCAGAGTGCAAAAGGCTTCTTGAACAAAATGGAAGTTGTGAAGGAAAAGACTACCATTATCTGAACAAAAATCTATTCTAAAATGAAATCCATTACAGTATTAACTAAAAATAAAGATCTAAAAATACACTAGGGGAAGATAGGAAACAAAAACAGACACAGAAAGGAGTAACTACATCAAAACACGTACTAAGACTGATAACCTACCTGAAATCTCAATCACTCTAAGACTCCTGGAAAAACTCTAGAATGTGGCAATTTGAGCAGCATGAAGTGCATTAACAGGAAAAGACATATCTAAAATTATTCCATTTACTTTTATCTGACTACTCATCCACTGAAATAATAGAATACCCAAAACAGTATTCTGGTTTTGTATGTCTAAAAATATTTTTCTACAATGAAATTCAGACGTATAAAAAATATATTAAAAATTTCACAATTAATTCTAAAAATTACTTAACCATATTAAAAAAGATATATCTAGTTATGATGTATGGAAATTGTCAAGCACACCTGATTACACTAAACATTTTTTTCCTGTATTGAGAGATACAGAAGTGGATCATGTGGAACTTCTAACTGATTACACTTTTCAAACACTGGGTAAAAGGAGAGGTAAATGACTAACCAGACTAACAGTGGGTCTCAAAGTACAGTGCCTGGTACTGATACATGGAAATGGCTGGCTACACTGTATTGTATGTTCTTATTTTAATCTGCTAAATCAGAATACCATACAACCATAAATTTATTATGGCAATTCCTCCAATTATTTTTCACATCAACAACTAATGCCAGTTGTCACAGAGGTGCTACGTGACTGAGTAAGAAGAAGAGATAAGCTCAAGACAATTTTGCATTCAAGATACAAAACACAATCATGATGTTGTAGTAGTGTTGGCCCTGTCTTCTATTCACCAAATACTGTACACTGTAATCACTTTACTTGAAAAACAGGAGATGTAAAGGTACTCTTTCCTCTAATGCAAAGCTATACAGTAGGAAGTATGATGTGAGAAAAAATATAAGCAACTAAGGTATGAAATTAAAAAAAACAAAACAAAACAAAAAACAAACAAAAAAAACCACAAACCCCCAAAAAACAAAAAAAAAACAAAAAAAAAACCAAAAAAAACCCAAAAAAACCCAACCAAACAAAAACAAACAAAAAAACACAAAACAAACAAAAAAAACCCCACAAAACAAAAAACAACGAAAAAAAATAAATTAATTAAAAAAAAAAAAGAAAACCCAAAGAAAGAAAGAAAGGAAGTGGAGATGTGATAGAGAATTACACAGCCAGAAGACTTCAAGAAGCAGTACCTTGTTTGAAACAATACCTTCCAAAATTATGTGTACGCAACATGGCCAAGAAGTTCAACTCTGCTTTTCTCATACCTGAAAGATTTCCATCTGTTTCATCTGTCGGAAGACTGGCAACACTGGTAGAATCCATTCCTTGCTGGAGGTCCATGATTTTCCTTCGTAGTTGTTCTATGTCACTCTCTTTACTATCCAGTTGCATCTGGAGCTCATTCCTATATGTAGATTCTTCTGCTAGTTGCTGTATTGATATACACATGCATAGTTACTTGTGTTACCAAAAACATGGCAGCCAAGTATTTTGAAAGCAAAACTCATATACATATATATACATCTACATATATATATTCCACAAAGTGATTTAAAAAAATAAATTATTTTACCGCTTGCATTTCATTAACCTCCTTTTGGTATTTCACTACCATCTGATTGAATTTCTCTTTTTCTTGATTAAGTTCTAATTGAAGCTTTCGGTTTTCCTTCTCCTTCTTCCTCAAATCTTGCATGTTAGCTTTCTTTCTATCTATTTTAAAATCTTTCCGATTCATTATCTCAGCAAGTTTGTTGACAGCCTGTTAAGAAAAAGGAGAACCAGTAAGAAAAATGATATATGCAGCATGTCTTATAAAAAACTTCTCAGTTCCTCTAGTTACAGGATCTGATACAAAACATCCCTTCACCAACATAAATGGCCCTTACCCACAATCAAAGTAATACTGAAAAGTACACAGCATCAAAACTTACTCTTTCAAACGCAAATTTAAAAATGCATATTGTATATCATGGTTAATAAAAACTTAATTTCAAAAGAACTAAGAGTTAGTTCACAAAAGCAAAAAATCTGAAATACTTTTGCTAATGCAAAGTAATTATCACTATTAAATTGCATACCTGTGTCTTCAGAGTTCTTTCAGTGTTTATGCTCTTCTCATAATTCATTCTAATATTATTGATTTCCTCCTCTTTTTTCATTTTGTAATCTGTTAAAATAATATTCAACTTTGAGGTATTTTAGTACAAGGTAATTATTTTTAAACTTAATTACTTCTATAAGTGCTTTTTTTTTCCATTCTGTTTTCCTGCTGCTTTGCTTTTTGAGAAAAATACAATTTGCAAAGACAAAGATTACCAGTTTAACACTACTGCAATGACAGAAAATTACCAGAAGGATGTATCGGAAAGGCACAAAGATGAAATACTAAAACCAACATCAAGGCCAAAATAATGCAGAAGATAAACAGCAATGTCTTCTTCCACTTCTCATTTCTTCACATATGATTCAAATTAAACTGTGCTTCAGAACAGATCAATACATCAAAACTCCAAACATTGACATACCTTCCTCTTGTTTCTTAAATTTTTCACTGATCTCTGTGTTTTCCTTTGTTATTAAATCAACATCTTTGGTTAAAGTGTTATTAGTTTCTTCCAGCTATATGAAAAGAAATACATTTTAGAATAAAGAACTTGGCAAAAATTCTAAAAATATCTGTAAGACTATTATTTTAAATACTATTTATTTTATAACAACCATTTACTTAGATCACCTTCTGCCTACGTGAACTTTTAAAAAATGCTACTATTCTTCTGTGCTGTTTTGATTTACCAGAAGGCTCAAAATACACCTGTTCCAGAAAAAAAAAGTTGCAGAACTGACAACACTGTAGTATGGAATCAAAAATCAACTTAAGCAAAGTCACATTGTCAGTTATGGAATGCGGCAGTTTTCAATTCATGTGTTGTACTTTGAAAAAACTAATACGTAGAGGCCTGATACCTTGAATCCAGACAGAAAAGTAGCTGACAGATGCTAGAACTCCAGCATTAAAGTCTAGAGTAGATACAAGGCATTTACTGCTAGATAATTGTCATCACAGCCAGGATCACAAATATAACAAATTAACAAATATATTTGAAAAAACAGATATATTTGGGTTCCTAAATAAAGGTTTTGTTTGAAGCCTATACAAATGATTGTGCATCAAGCTGTCTGAAAAAATTATCAGAACACTTGAAACCAAAAACACATTGGCAAGAAGGTATTCCTTTGATGCCAGAGAGATAGTCTTCTAAATGCTGCTTAAGAAATGGTGGTATTCTGGAGATCTCAAGCTTAAAAAAGCAAATTCTTGAAACAAACACTATTTGCACTATCTTTTCACAGAGATGTAATATCCATTAAAAGAAAGCTTTGAGCAACTGAGTTAAGTTCAGTTACACCTGGAGTTTTACACCCCCAGGATTTTTAAGAAAACATGCATAGCTGATGCTAAGCAGAAAAAAAAAAAGATAAAATAACTATGCTATATATGGCTTGCTGTTTGTGAGACTTGTCAGTTAAAAACATTTATCAAGCTCACACTAACTCCAAAAGCTATGCTATAAAGTGTCTTTAAAAATTACATTTTGGGGTTTGGGTTGTGAAACTCAAGATTCTCAAGTGGGTTGTTTTTTTTTTAAAGATTAAGGTACTTTGCAATAAGGGTCACTAATACACAGCTCCACAAATTTACAAGACTTAAATAATACACTTGGCAATGACATGAAGTAAATGCAAAAGGCTTAATATCTGAATTATAGACATTCACTTGATCTTCATTCTGGCTTCACCTCAGATTAATGAATTTTGGTTTTTAGGGAGGTCACATGATGAAATTTAAATGTTTAAGCTTCCAAGTGACCCCAAAACTTAAGATATTTAATTAGTTATCACTTATGACCACAAGACTTCATTAATTAAAACCATGAATTTTGCTTCCAGTTGGAAGAGATTTATACAGATATTGATAACAGTTTATTTACCCTTCTTATGATGATGTCCTTATCAGTCAATTCTTGTCTGTGCCTTGATGCAGCTTTTTTGCTTTCCTGATTCAGTTCATAATACTGTTCTTCAGCAAGTGCCCGTGCCAACCGTTCTGACTCGGCTTTGGTTTCAGCTAAATCCAACTGGGTAGCAAGTGTATCTCTGTAAAAAGGACATTAAGACTTCTTTTTCCTATGCAAAACATGCCAAATTTTCAGGAAGACAATCAAACCCAAATTATACCACTCAGCTAATGGTCGTTATCTTAGTTTCTTAAGAAAAGCAACACCTACAAAACTGCATTCTGTACACTTATATCTTTTGACGGTCCACACAAGCTACAGCAACAAGCTTACTATGCTTTCATTAACATTTCTATCATCCACGAAACACAAAGACACATTCTCCTGCCTTTGAGGAACAGAAAATAAAACTAAATTATATGTACAGAGTGGTCCATCAAATGATACTTAACCCACACTTGCCCATTATCACAATTCCCATAGTTATATCCAAGTGAAAAACACTTAGGATGAACATAAGATTGCAGAGAATAGTGAGGGAATAGAATACAAAGAATCTATAAAAAGAAGTAAAAAAAGAAATAAATAACCCCAAGAAGAATAAGGGAAGTCTTGCCTACCTTCTCCTCCCTCCCCATTTCCTTATGATGCTTACCACTCATGAACAACTTTGCAGAGACACATGTGTTTTCCTCCTTCACCATATTTATGAGCACAGTATCTTTTCTTTCTCCCTTTCTTAGCCCACCAAAATGCTACACAAAATGAACACTGTACATAACCTCTGCCCTTCAGAATGTTTTCCAATGCTAATGCGCAAGCAGAAAAAGAGACACAGACTTTAGAAGAAACTGTACTTCATGCATAAGGCTACAGCCACCCTCTTCAGAACATGAAATAAATTAGGAAATTGGAAAAACAAGCTCAAAGTTTTTTTCTTATTTGATAGCTTAGAAAATAGTACATCACAATTAATGGTTGTTAATAATAAGTAGTTTTGCTGTAATCAGAAGGATATTGAATTTCCAAGACTTCTCGTTACCTTTTTCTCAAATTGTTTTACTGACTATAGAAATATATTAAGTAATCATCAGGATAATATAATCAAATTTTAAAAGCTGGTAAGTGAGATGATTACCACAAACTGGAATGTTTTTTAAAAATTTTGAATCTTACTAAATTCTCAGAGAAGTCATTTATTCTTCTTACAGACATGATAATGTCCAAAGCAAATATGAATGAACATATTCAGCTTTGTGAGTCCGTATAGGCAACATCCTATGTCTTTGTCACTAACAAGGTGTTATGGAACACTTTTGAGGCCTTTTTCTAAAAGAATTAAAATATCTTAGATCTGATTCAAAGTATTCATGAGTGAGACAGTATTACATAGAAAAACTTAGGTGTATGTGAGAAACATAATGGGCATACTTTTCATTTTGCAACTCCTGCATTTTT
This sequence comes from Rhabdornis inornatus, assembly GCA_013397075.1. Taxonomy (NCBI): domain Eukaryota; kingdom Metazoa; phylum Chordata; class Aves; order Passeriformes; family Rhabdornithidae; genus Rhabdornis; species Rhabdornis inornatus. Next base: position 86,777 of record VWZS01009099.1, read on the forward strand.
CTTTGCGTTTCTTTATTCCTTTCATCAATTTCCTCTTTCAGTTCCTTAACCTGAGTTTTGTAAAGTGTCTGTAAAAGAAAGCATAAAAAAAGACTCATTATTCAAATTCCATACTGAAATTCTTCCTTGTTTTCAGTCTACTTAGTTCGAATTTGTCAAACCCCAACACATGCCAATACTGTCATTAATGAAATTTCCTCCTTCCTTCCTCTCCCAGATGCTTCTTTCCAGTTTCTGTAGGGTAGAGAACTGATATGACCAAATTAGTTTTCAATTTTCTAATGTGTTTTCCTACATAGCTGCACAAATACATGTGCTGCAAAAGAGAAGGAAGGCACTGTGACACAGCAGAACAGGTCTCCTGAACACAACAGGACATCCTCTTGAAGCATCACTTGTCTCAAAATGTTCATCCAACAAGCCTAACACCATTCTGTGCTTTCACCTGTTGCATACTCTTTGTGTCCACGCACCTCTTCTCTTAGAATCTTAAGTTCTTTTCTGTACAAACTTAGTAAGTGATTCAGCTGAGGTGTGATTTAAGTAAATGACTTCTGTGAATTATTACTGGTTTTTATTACTATGTTGTTATTATTACCATCACCTGTAATTGTGAAAGTTAAAATTTGATCTTCTACAGTAAACTACTTTTGCTAAATATTCAGACTGAATTATGAATGTCTTATTTAAAGAAAAAAGAAGAAACTGAGAAACACAATGCTCTGCATCTTCTTATTAGCAGTTTATCATGGAGAAATGCATAAAAAGCCCCTGTAACAGCTAATGAAATGACAATCATATGCAGTTTATAAACACAAAAATTTGTATTGCCTCTCCTAGGAAAAAACACATTTAAAAGTATTTACCAAAGTGAAATGAGTCTGTCCATATTCACAAATGTATTTGAAGTTCACAGTGTTACAGAGAATCTTATACTATTGTTTCTTTTCACAGAGATGAAACAGATCAAACTACATCTACAAAATACACATTTTGGCTACCTGGAGTACCCAGTAAGGTTCTTCAGAGATTCAGGTGCAGAGAAGGTAGCTTTTTAGAATAAGGAATACATGCAGAACGCTACTGAGTCTATGGTTCTTAAACATATGTATGGTAGATCAACAGCATGGAATATTTACCAGTAAGTTCAGAGATTTTGAACTCTCAACAAAGTTTGCAATTATATCAGAAAAATATCTCCTTTCCAACCTCAGGATAGGAATAACTCTGATGAATAATTCAGGTAAGAGTTATTCAATGTAATGTCAGCTTTGACAAACAACAAAGCAACATTTTAGATACACCATCTAATGTTCTCTAACCTTGTTTGTATTTCAAGCAGGATTTTCTGAACTGCTGATTTATGCCAGGCTGTTACTTACATTAAAACAGTTTAAGTTTCAACTATTCACTGTTAAATGATTTTATGTCAAAATGTAGCACACACAATTCCAAGTCTTACCGAAAAATACTGCTCAGCTTCAAGCTGATCCTGAAGCTCACGCATCTGACCTTCATTTCCTCTGTACTGTCTTTGAAGGAATAAAAAACAAAGAAGGGAAACATTTAAAGTCAGCTACTAACAAAAGACAAAGACAATTTCTAACCAGAATAGCATCCTACAATGATCTTCCATTTGCATACATATTACTTCACAAAGAGTAAGTTTGCTGTATCCTAGAATTCTGACTTAATACAGTTCTAATTCTAAAACAATGACCATTTCAGTGTGTAATTTAGAAGCCAAGAAGTATTCTAAATGGAGAAACATTAAGCCAGCTGAAAGAATATATGATAGAAGACAAATTAATGAAAAATGTCTTCATTTTAAGTTAGTTTAAGAAACATTAAGAAAATGAATCAGGCAATTAAAGGGAACTATTGACTCCCATGTACTAGACGTCCCATATGATTTAGTAAGTAGCATCACAGTCAATCCATAAAGAAGTCATTCAAATAAAATAGGAATATATTCTTCTATATATATGTTTATATATGTGTGTGTGCCTTCACATAGAATGGTGAGCCAAGAACTGTTTGAATCATAGCTCATAACAAAAATATTCCAACACTGAAGGCTACATAGAAATCATAACATGCAGCTACATAGGAATCATAACATGCAGCTAAAAATACTCTTTAGTTTAGGAAAAAATGCCTATGCACCAGAGAACTTTTTTCACTTGCAGAAACAGGCAAAATAGTACATGTATAATTAAGCAATTTTTTCCATTTTACTACAGGTTTTTACTTACTTTGCAAGTTGAGCCAACTCAAATTCCAGTAATCTCTTTGCTTCCAACAAGGTATTGATTTCCTGTTTCAGCTGCTTCTCAGAACCCTTCAAGTTATCAGCTTCAAAAGCTTGTGCCTTTAATTCATTCTGCGCTATTATTCGCTTATTTGTCTCTTGTTCTAGCTTAAGTGTCAGATTCCTTACCTAAATGAGGAATAAGTCAGTTTAGGAGCCTTTGCTAAATAACCAATTGCATGTGGCTGAAGAGATTTCACAAATGCATTATTTTATATTAAACAGCACTGACTAGATGCTACACCGTGTACCATATAACAAACCATTCCTGAATCTCCTAGCATTTCAGTGCAATAATCTCACACAAAGCTTCTGCCCTTAGAAGCTATGGCTATGATGCTGCAAGATGATAAAGCTTTCCCATTTTTGGTTTATTTCCACGTCCCTAATTTAACTTATCAACAGTTAAACAACAATTAGAAAGAATTGTTAGAAATTGTTTCTAACAATTAGTTAGAAATACAATTGAAGAAACTCAAATTGTCTGCAAACCTCTCCGTGGATTTCAGATCTTAAAAAGCTCTCACCCTAGGAAAAAAATGCAGCTTACCAACCACATAAAAACTAATTTACATGAGTTGTGACCCCTAAGAAAGGTGTCATAAACTTCATTCCCACCGTCCTGTAAAGAAAATGTGAGGATGAAGCTATTATTCTTAGTACCTAGTTTTCACACTCAATATTCTAATTGCATTTCCCTGAACAAAAGGAAAGAATGCAAACTGGACAACACAAACTCAGACCTGTATATCATCCACATCAATCAACTGCACAGTCAAATTTACAAACAAATTTTTTCTTTAGAAAAAGAAAAAACACCAAAAAAAAGTGTTATATTGAATTGAGATTCAAATATGCAAGACATGCTAGAGTTAAGAAACAAGCTGAAATTACCTAAACCTACTTATGCCAACAACTATCCTCAATTCCACTGAGAGTTGTATTATATAAGGAGCTCAGTACAAGTGAATCTTATTTTCTATTTCTCAGTTCAACTCTAATTTCTTATTCATATAGAAAATCATTAGTGATGAACGTTTTACTTACCTCATCTTCCAGTCTCTCCTTTTGCTGAAGAAGATGTTCCAGTTTCTGCTGAGATTGCTTCAGGTCAAAATCCAACATGGAACACTGTTTTTCAGCTTGAACTATTCGATTTTCTGCCTTTTCTCTTGCTGCCCGTTCTTCCCTTATCTTTTTTTCCATTTCTAAAAAAGATTAAGGAAAGCAAAACAACAAAAATTAGTACATAGCATTTGCAAGCACGCTTTTGGAAAAACAGTCATAAATATCCTAATATTTTTCAGACCCTCTTGTTCAGCTATCTAAGCTTTTCTGCTGTCTGATGGATTGATTACTAAGCAAAAAGACCCTGGCCTCATTACAAAGAACACTAAAAAAGAAACGTAATTTCAATCTGCATTCAAAGCACTGGAATATTCTCATGACAAATGGAAGATAAATAATGAAAAAAATAAAAAAACACAGATTCTTGAAGTAATCTTTTTGAAGTAAGGCGAAGTTTCATTTCCATTAATTGATAGTACCAAAAGAAAAAAATGCTACCATTATTGTTAACTCTAAAAACCACATTTAGGTTCTGATGACCTTCACAGAGAAAACCTGACATATTCAATTACAAGATCAACACACACCTTTGATTCATGGACATACATCTATAAAAGAAACTTCTCACTTCACTTCAGACAAGCCTAATACAACACTGGTATTTTTAATGCAGTTACAGAGAAATGAATGCTCTAAGACATCTGTCTTGATAATGCATTCTTTGAATTCTGTTTAGCATTAGACAGAATTTCAAGATTCAATAGCATTTTAGAAGCCAAGGAAGACTTTGAAGTAAGGTATTCAAAACATTAAGAAATAATAAAATTTTTATGAAATAGCATGCTAGGAAAAATAATTTAAAATGCGTAGTTTTAATGTTTTAAGATTTTAATATGCTTTTTCTTTATACAAGGGATCAAACACTCATGCAAGAGTACTACATGGTAAGACAATGTGTAGTAAAATATCATAATCAGAACACATTTTATTACATATTTACCTGAAACGTGCAGGAGACACTTACCACACATGGCAACTGATCTTGCCTCCTCTATTGACTGGTGCTTGTCAGTTAACCGCGCCTTAGTCACTTTGTGCTCATTGACTTCCTGTTCTAACCGGTCTTGTAAGGATTTTAGCTTGTAGTTCAAATCTATCTCTAAATTATTCTTTTCCTAAAGATATGGAAAAAGTTACCAGGATTTTATAATACCTGAGAGAATCACATTTTTATTCTCTTTTTTAATATTGAATTTCTGTTATCAAGAGATTATCAATGTTACTTTCCACACTTAGTAAAGAACAATATCAGACCTAAACTGTACTCAGTGCTCTGGAAAAAATGTCATTAACTTATTTTCAGTAGTCTATAAGAAAATGGAAATTTCTCCATTTGTATAATCAGTAGTCACCTAAATTGGAAACATACAACTAATGAACTGACATCCTAGAGCACAGAGGGATCTGAATAATTGTTACCTGGATGGACTTGGGTTATTTCATTCCTAGGTTTGCCAGGCATTGACAGTAATTCACCAAACAAGCACTGGAGATGTGCTTTGAGAGACAAGGACTTGCCTTTGAATGGCTGCTTCACATAACAACATCTTAGAATTGCTTGTCCCTTCCCTCACAGGCTGTCATATCTCTGGTTTATTTGCATAGACCAGACAGCACAGCAATTCTTTACCTGACCTCACTAGACAGAGTTAACTCTACAGTCTGTCTGGAGAAAGGGTGCAGGATTTCCTTTTACTCTTGTTTTTCCGTCATATGGAAGGGATCAGAGATATTAGGGGAACATTCTGCTGCCATTCAGAAGGAAGAATGGAAGGACAGAAAAAAATTCCACACCAAAGTTTATCAAAAGGCCTGCCTGGCAATGATCTAGTCAAATTAAAATCCAGTAAAGGCCAAAAAAAAATCCGATTTAAAAAAATTAATAGATTTTCAGAGGCAAGTCTTTGCAGTCATAGTTAGGCAGGCAGAAAAAAATCCTTGCTACTGGAAGTAGGACTGGATCCTTGAATCCAGCGATAATGAATGACAAACACAATTTTTATACCCAATGCTACAAGAATTACCTGAGGACCTGGGAGATCATCCTGATGAGACTGTAAATTAGCAGTACTTAGTTAATAATTTAAATGCAAGACTGATTTAGAGCAATAACTGCACTTGGAAGCATCAGTAATATTTGAAAATATAATCAAAAACTGACAAAGAGCATCAGCCTCAACACCATTTCACCATACCTTTTCTGAATGATTAAGCATATCCTGTGCTTGTTTTCTTTCCGCTTCCACTCTTTCAAGATTGTTTTTAATGTTTTTTACTTCTTCTTGTAAAGTTGTAATCCGAACTGTCACAAAAAATTAAATACCCCTCAATATTAATTACTTTGCTTAGATCAATTGTCTTTGCAACTTTTATTGATTTCTGGGCCTACAAAATATTTCAAATACTTCAGATTTTTCAGGCATGCAAAGGCCACGCACATGTGAGGAAAATGACCTTTTTAGACACTCTTTATGCATGTCATCCGTAGTAACTCATAAAAACTAATCATGCAAAAATGGTTCCTGCCTTCCATCATTTCCATTATCTAATATTCAAAATTTCTTTCATTAACCTAAGTTCTGTTATGCTACGGAACAAGCACCTATAAGTGATGCTAACTTAATTAATGGGTAGATAAGGTACATTACACAGAACATCAGTCTCAAACAGATTTATGGGTACTAACACAACATGTATTCACCTAAGTGTGACTCAAACAATGGGAAAGTCAGGCACTGAAACAGGCTCCCCATGGAAGATGTGGAATCACCACTCCTGAAATGTGGCACTTAGGGATGTGGTTTAGTGATGGATTTGGCAGATCTGGGTCAACAGTTGGCCTCAATGATCTTAAGAGGTTTTTTCCAACCAAAACCATCCTATGATTTTAAGTGCTATGACATGGAAAAAGGAACTATTCCTCAAACCCCACAGCATCTACCTTTGTGTGGCATAAGAGTTTATATGAAATACTAAGTAGAATCACGTGGTTTGGAAGGGACCTCTGAAAACCATCTAGTCCAACTGCCCTGTCACATGCAGGGACACCTCTCACAACACTAGACCATGCTGCTTAAAGCCCCATCTAACCTAGCCAGAAACACTTCCAGGGACAAAGCAAGAACTGTTTCTCTAGGCAACCTGTCCCAGGGTCTCACCACCCATACTGTCACTACAGGCCCTGGTAAAAAGTCTCCATCTTATAAGCTCCCTTTTAGTGGGGAAAGGAGAGTCCTCATCAAAAGCCTGTACCTTATGGAATCTCAATACTGCAGACAAATGGTTCAAAATGGCAAGAGTCAGGGTGCATTAGCACAAGCACAGTCATGAACTAATGCATCTGAATAGTTTCTAGTATGAAGAATCAATACAAATAGTAGAAAGTTTCAAGCATCCTGAAAAACGGGATTCCACATCTGCATCCATTATTGTGCTCTTAATCTTGCTTATAAAAGTAGAGTCATCATAAAAGAAAACAAATGCAATTTAACAAAAAAAATAGCCTTCTCCACAAATGAAAGAAGAGCAAGTGCAGGACATACCAACTTGGCTACTGCACAAGGCAGTAAGACAGTGTTGCATTGTCTCTAGCACTGTATCAGCTCTTCATATTTTTGCACCACTGCAAAACTCACTCAGTTGCACCACTCAGACTTTTAGTCAGTACAGCCCCAGACCCACAATCAGTTTGACACTCTCTGATTTTGATATTCTCCCTCCTCCCCAAGAGCTGCTCAACATGATCAGGAAGTCAGATCCAAACTTCAGAAATTTTTCAGTCACACTTTGTTTGCAGGCTGGCTTTCCTCCCATTATCAAACTCCACTTAAGTAGGGTTATCACAACTTTTTTTGGTAAAGTATAAATTTAGGATAATTACCCTGTAGTTCTCCAATCATTTCAGATCCATGACTTCTGTCCCTTCGTTCTGACTCCAAAGCTGCTTGTAGTTGGTAATAATCTTTCTCCACCTGCAGTTTTGTGCTTTCCAGAACTCTGCACCTTTCCTGCAGTTCTCTATTCAGTGATTCTACCTGACTTAATGACTTGCTCATTTCTGTGTTACCCTTTCTCAGTCTTGCAGCTGTGTCAGATTCTGTCCTCAGCAAATCATTTGCTTCTTCTAGCTGTTTAAAATAAACCAGACAAGATTCTCAAACATAAAGATTATGGAACCAGTTTTGCTACATTTGAATGCTCAAATCTAAGAAATAATGAAGACAAGGAACACAAACAACATACTTGTTTTTGTAACTGTGTTATCTTCTCATTTGAAATTTGTGAATGCTGGCTGATTTTTTTCAAGTCTTCCATCTGGTCTTTTAGTGTGGACACTAAAGAGAAATCGCACCATTAATACAGGATACTAAAAAACCCTCAGGGTTTTATTCTTGGCTCTTTTACAAAAACATGCTCCAAAATATTGTTTTGCATTGATAGGTCTTTGTTGACTTTTTGCTTCTTACATATATTTTTATGTCAAATTTTGTGCTTGCAGGTCAACAACATAGCACAGTGTTGCAGAGAATAGAATTTGAAAATAATCACAAAAAAACTGTGTTCAAATAAAAATGAACTCAAAATCTCTGTTCATTATTTGAAAAGATCCCTTTTCAAACTTTAAAAAGCATACAGAACTTAAGATAGTATGATACTAAATTATTTGCCAAAACACATCATATACCTCCTCAGTGTCAACGTTTGGACAATATTGCATACCTTCATTTTCCACATTACGTCTTTTTTCATTCTCTTGTTCAAATTTTCTTTGGTATTCGTTTATCTTATGTTGTAATACCATCTTTTCTTTCTCAATCTGAGACACTGTTGTTTCCAAGTTCTTCCTTTGATTTCCCTAAAATGCAAAGAATTGGTATTTTATACTTAGATTTGAAGGAATGATCACTAAACCAGTATCTCTGCAACTAATTAAACAAGGAAACTGATGCATTGTTTCATATGAATGAATTTCTGGCTTCCTGGCAAAGGTTTTCAGAAAAGACAGCTTTTTAAATTTCTACATGACAAACTTATGCCATTACTAGAACAATTGTTGTTAGTACAGTTATATCAAAAGCAACTGCTAAAATTATTATCAAGAGACAAGAGAAGGACTCAACAGAAAATGTATTTTTGTAGTACTTGACTTTGATAAACTCCAGAAAACTGGCAATGAGCAAGACTAAGTAAAATACTTAGTAAACAGAAATCAGCATGACTTACAGAAAAAAAAGTTTTTGAAAATGTGTACAAATAAAAATGTAATCTCCCAATGCTATATATTGAAACATGATCATTAGGTCTCAAATCTGAACACAGAACAATTTTTTAGTCACAGAAAAAATATCTTGGAATCATGGAAGTACTATTCCTAACTCCACTCTTTACCCAGTTAAGGCATCTACAGTGAGGAAAAAATTACCTCTTCATCCAGTTCTTTCATTATCTTGTCTAGCTTTATGTTTGAAGATCTAAAAATAAAACAAGATCATTTTATAGATACATTATACATACTGTTTTTCTAGTGGCGTGATTTGTGACCATTACTAAAGCAAACATTTATATTTTGACTAATGTTATTTTGTAATGAACATTTAAAGCTGAAGAAAATCATTCATTGCAAATAATTTGTAAAATATATCACTAAGTATTTATCAGCTTTGTTGTAGATTAAACCTGCAAAACTTTAGGTGCCACATTTTATCCCTTAATCTGCAAAAAACAGTGTATGTACACAGCAGGTTATCCTTAAGATTAGAATACTCTGGTAAGCTGCTAAGACTTCCTCTAGTTGTGACCTCCAAATATCTAAAATAGTTCATTAATTCCACAGTAGACACCTCCCTGCTACAGATAAAGGTATATGAAAAATATTATTTGAAAGTCTCTCTGTTGAACAATATATTAGAAGACTGGACTACAGAGAGAGTGTGGCGAAATGCATAGTAAAACCTCATTTAACTGGCAAGAACATTGACACATCCATTGCACTTCTGTAGGCAGCTACCCCTCTTCAAAGAGGCAACAAAGAGGACCCAGACAAGGCTGCCTGGCAGGTACAAAAAGAAGCAGTTACAATAGTTAGTATTGTCTCCTATCTACCAACTCTGCAGTAATGGCATGACATACCAGAAGACACAGTTGTGCTCTGACAACTTCAGTAGTACTGCAGGAAGACAGCTACTGAATATCCATCAAGAATGTACATCCTGCTTGTGGAGAGCAATCAGAACGTGCCAACAGTGAGCTTGTGTTTAGGTAAGCAACAGTGTCACACAGCCTAAATTCCCACCAGACCATTTTGGTTACCAGTTTACACCTGGTAAAGGAGCTTGTACAGCTACACACTATGGTTCTAACTCACAAGTCTAAATTCTTCCTGTATCAGATACCTAGTGTTGCCTCCTGGGATTATTTAATCCTTCAGGAAAAGACTTCAAAAGGAGAAGCTAACTGAAAGGGAATTTAGTTTGCATGAGTCTGAGTTAAGATGTCTGTCTATCAGAGAAGAAGAATCTCGACTGTTTGCTTGTAAGTATGACTGCAAGAAACGCCAATTCTCACATAACTGCTACTTCGGTATGGTAGAAAAAGAACTTCAGAAAGCAAATAGGTGTTCTTATATGTCAGTCATAGGAAAAAAAAGCAATTTTCCAAAAAGTACCCTGTATTTAGAAAACAGCTGATTAATTTTAATAATCCAATATATGCCATATATACAGAATCTCACACTTTCAAAAAAATCAGCATGGTGAGTGTGTACCTCAGTCCAATAAAACACCTGAATACAGAGATATAAGGTAAATTCAAACACTTAAGTGTTCAGAAAGAACATGTGTTACATGGCTGTCAATGAAAAAAAAAATTCTTTATACCATACTCTAGAAAATTTTAGAATTACTTAAACCTGTGCCTGGAACTCTCTTGGAGAACTACAACACCATTCTCAGTGTTATCCTGGTAATCCCTAAAGCAGTAACACAGAACTAAAGTGTTAGACATATTTAAATTATGTAAACAATTGAAGTTCCAAGTCTCACCTGCACTTTTGCTCCATTTCATCTTTCAACTGCATTTCATTATGTAGCTGTTCTTCTAACTCATAGATCATCTTCTGCATATTTTCCAGCTTTAAGTACATATTTGTACATGAAAGAAAATGCATTAAATTTAGAAACTTTTAAAAAGTATTTAATGATATTCAGTTCTGCTTACATTGTATCACAGCTTACTTTCTTCTACCAAAATGAGACATTTTACCTTATTAAAATGTGATGTGTGTCCCTTCCTCCCTGTCCCCTCCCTACAGTTGAATTACAAGAAGTAAGATGGTTTTTTTCATTTGCATGTACATGAAATTTTAGGGTATCTTCAAAATTCGCAGGGCTAAGCTAAATTGAATCCTCCTTGTTTTACATATCTTCAGTATCTGACTGAAGATACTACTGTAAAAATGTAAGAAACCACTTTAGTTAGTCTCAAAATTTCTTCCAGCATGAACCACCACACGTGTTTTGCAATGTATCTTCAAGCTCCCAACAAGTTCAGGAACCAGAAACAGGCCAGTCAGTTACTGGCAATGGGGAGAAAGCGCTCACACCATCTCTTTAGTCAGAGGTCATTTTTACAGCTAAACTGTATCAAGGTTTGAAAGATAGTAACAAACTTCAGCTGTTAATACGGCACACTACTGCGTAGCATGTACTGTTTGCCAGCAGGATAAACTCAGAAATTCATTATTTTCATGTTGTCTCAAAATACGTACTTTCTACCAAATATCTAGGCACAATAAACTCATTCCCACACCGAAATCCTCAGTTTCCATGATGGTGTCAGCTTTGAACAAAGGAGCTCATCAAGTCAACCTTGTGTTGATTCATTATAAACCTTTCCACTGACACTGGAAGGATTTCAGCCTATTTAATTTTTACACATTTCCCTCAACACTCTTGGAACTTCATAGAGAAGCACTAGAATCCTGATCTAGACTCTCTTCAAAGCAACATATTCAAGTGGTTCTGATACTTTGCTTTCTTGCTTCCTGTTTTAACTCCAAAAGCTCAAAAATGTTCTAAAAATTAGACATTTCAGCACTTAACAGAGTAGCTCTGGAAAACAAATTACTGGTGTGACATAGAACATAACACTATGTGGATCAGATGATGCTTGTAGTTAAAAACAAGGGATGGCTTCTAAATCTAATCTTTGAGGAAAAAGGAAGGACAATGCATTTATCTCCTTGGTATGAACCACTGAGAAATAAAGCAAGAAGCAAGACTATTTAAAGGCTCTTGCTTTAATTAGAAAGGACCACAGGAAACACACCAAAACTGAGGATAACAAAGGTTCAATGTGATCACTCTTCCATTTCTTTTTACTCATGTTATAGCCCTTCCAGACAGGGTGCACAGAGGAATTAAATGGGATAGATGAGAAACAGGTCTAAAAAGACATCTGGCAACTGAGGCATTTCTGTGCTGACTCCTGCTAGCTTGGACTGCTATCACATCCTCTTGCGCCTCTCTGTCTCTGCATGTTCTCACATCAGGCTGTACCCCAGGGGACCCATCCGAGCTTGCTGAGCAGTCTAATTATATCAGTAGAGACAACAGGCTTCCGGACAAAGTTCTGCACAATCTGCTATCAATAGACTAAAGAATACCTCAAGAAAATCCTGAGTTACAATTAACTCAGTATAAAAGCACTCCTTTAAGTTTTAGTTTGATCTCAGTTTCCATTTTGAGTAGGAAGCAGGGGAGGAAAGGACTACAGAAAAGCCTGTCTGCAACAGAGAAGTAAGGAAAAATCCCTCTGGAACTGTCATACTTGTTTTTTTCTTTTTTTTTTCTTACTCACTACAGCATAGTGAGTCTGGTTTTGTACCCTGAGCAATGAAGAAAACCTATGATCCAGTGCAAAAGAATTGCTTCATCTCCTTTTTCTTAAAATCTAAACTGTTTACAGGTGGTTATGGCAGCACAAAACCAAAGCAAGCAATCAGATCTTCAAAGAGGTTTGCTACTCAGTAAAAGGACACAGAATTCTATTTTTGCACAACACCATGGCCTAACTCTGTTAAATTTTACACACTTGCAAAACAATTAATTCCCTGGAAATTTGTGGCACTAATGTTTCTCCCCAAAGACATTCAAAAAGCAGACATAAAAATGCAGAGAGACCAGGTAATATCTTGTGTTATATTTCCAGAACTAATTAATTTGCTAAGTATATGTCAACATTACTGTTTTCATTGCAGCATGTAATGAAAGAAAAACAGCTGAGAAAGAACCGTGGTGGGAAAATATCTTGTAGTAAAGACTTAACATTGATTTAAGCCTTCCTGTATCACTCAAATTCTTCTAGACCTTCACCTCCCAAAACTGCTAAAATCACAAGACATTTGAATATGCCTGATAATATGGGCAGGACTACTGAGCATTCTTTAACTACACACTGAGTAGTATTCCACTGAGTATGCCAAGTCCGTTCAGTAATTCTCTTCAAAGTCAACCGAAATCCAGCACACAGTTTGAAGTACTTTCAAATATTGGAAAGTCTGGCTTTGTTTTTAAATTTTCCTGTATCAACAGCTTATAAGGAAAATAAAGTGTATCAAATCCATCAATATATATTAAAAATCAAGACATTTAAACTATTAAATCCAATTGCCCAATAAAGGACATAATCAGTTCCCCTGCCCTACACAAATTTTCTCTGGGTAGTGCCATGTGCCCTTAAACCTTTCTATTGCCAGTTTAAGAGAAAAGGGAACACAGATCAGTATCTTTTCTACTCTCAACAGAAAACAGAACAAAATACTAACAAAGTAAATAATGGTCAAAGCCAAGTTTTCTTTTAGAGTTAATTATCAATTTTTGACCACGTTTCCTTTTGGAAAGAACATGATTTGTAAAATATCAAACCATTCTCAGGGAATAGCTTGATTTATATCAGAACTTACATAGAATCCAAGCATTCAACCAAGTCTCAAACACCTTAGCGTATCTTCCTGGAAACCTGACTGCTGAGATGCTTGGGAATAAGTAACTGAAAGAATTTCTGAGCATTTCTTGCTAGGTGAACTGCTCTAGAAATGCAGATCATCGGTGCTCCAACTGCCAACAGCTTGTGGGGAAAGCTTGTGAAGGAGAAGAATGCCCAAAGCTTGGTACATTGTCTTCCACCTCCCACTGAGCTCACTGGAAGTGCAGACTCCATGGCTGCCACAAAGGATCAATAAGGTGCTCTAAAAACACTGCACAAGCACTTTGGTATTTCTAAAGATAAAAACTGTGAATCCTTTTCCAGAAAAAGTTTTAGCTATTTTATCCAATTCAGGAAAACCAGTGTGTGCAGTTATATAAAGAAATGAAATTCTGCTTTTCCAATAACTTTATTATGGAGGCCATACTAAAGAGCTAAAAATTATGCATTAATTTCTCATATCCCAAACACTAAGATAATTTGAGACATCTCTAACTCAATCAGTTTATGCCTATATATGCAGTAGACTCTTTATCAGGATACAATAAAGATGAAGACATACCACACTTTTGTCCACACTGGAGCCCGTTCTGTTGTCATTGGAATTTTCTGCAGGAACACCTAAATACCTGCAAAAACATTTTTAAAGTTATATTTGAAGAGTTGTTTAAAGGCAGGATTATGAAAAAAAGATTAAGATAATACAGACATCCTAAAATATAACTCCCACATTTATTGCTCCAAAATGTGGATAATCAAACAGCAACGTAATCAGATTTAAGCACATTTAATTGAAAAAATTCAATTTATTATAAAGGTTAAAGTAGAAAGCTACAATAGAAGGCCTCCAGAAAAAAAGGATTTCTGCCAAATACTAAAACAAACACTTTTCTTTTTTTTAATAACCATTAAAAAAATCTTTGCTTTCCTTAGTTACAACACTCTCATTGGCCTCCATCCCATAAATATTTACTCAGGCACTTATGCAGCAAGTAGCAGTAATGAAGCAAAGTCTGCAGAGATTGTGTAACTTTCAACAAAGTTACTAAGAGTTCCATACACAAAAAGCTTGCCCTGAAGCCAGTGTTCTTATTTTGTGTAAATGTTTTCTAAAAATACCATAAATTTCTAGTTGCAATAATTCTGGAGAGTCAGGTAAATAAATACAAATTACTGTTTTCAAATTCCTTTGGTATTTCATGTGATATTCTTGGCCTGATAACTGATCTAAAGAGAATAAATCATCTATTAAGTGCAGATTACATGAGAAATAACTCTCCAACACATGACTGAGAAAGATGGACTTATCCTTTTTGTTTCATGTGGATATTTTCAGATATAAAAAAACTCTCCAAAAGATCAAGGGGGGTAAAATCAAAGGCATCTCCAAACCATGGTCAAATTAAACATCAAGCTGGCTTTCAGACAATCAAATGACAAAGTGGAAATGGAACAGTTTCCTATGGAAACCAGCTTGCTGTTTGGTGTGCAAGAAGCCACCATATTTTACACACCAGGGTTGCTGAGCAGTAAGAATGTGATACTTAGACAGGCACAGCACCAGCTCCATCGAATCTAGAAGAAAACTCACAAGCTAGATAGGGCTACAAAGCATTCTCAGCTGGTATTCCAAAATCTGTGTTAAAATGTCCAAATACAGATTTATTTTTCTTTTAATGCTTGAACTATTTTCAGTACAAGAAGAAAAAAAAAGTTAGGATGACAGATTTAGCAAGCATGAATAGTCATTTCAGATTTTTCAAGACAATCACACCAGCATAATATTACAAGACAAAATTCCATTCTAGGCCAGCATCATAGCTCTAGTAAGCCTACAAAGTTATAATAGTAGCAGACAGCAGCAGAGCTCTTCAACGACAGCAAGAACATAGCCACTTAGTTCTCCAAATTCCTGATACTGTCCCCCAAAAAGGAAGATGAGGAAGAAAGAAATTCTGTTATTAACAAGGTCCTAATATGCTACTTCTTGACAATATATTCCAAAATATTCCTGCAAGGCAAAAATTAAAACTTTCCAAAGTTACAGACTGAAGTGAGAACAATAGGTGAAACTCCTGAACTGCTGAACTCACTCAAAGTGTATGTAAAGCCTGCAAGTCCTTCTACGCCTTACCATGGCAAAAAGTAACAACAAACCCAACTCTTTGCAGAGATGGAAAGAATTTCACCACAGGCTTGGAAAAGTGTTTCCTCTTCTATGCAAGGACGAAAACCAGATTTATTTCCTTTAAGATTTTCCTATCCAGAAATGCTATTAAAACAGCAGTCTCTATCTGACAGTTCTGCTAGGAGTTTTAGCCCATTTTAAGCCTGACTGACACCACAATTAAAGGCAGCTTTCCAAGAATTAAAAAGTTGAGATTTTTGAATGTAGATATAGCTATCCATAGGGCCTACAATAATAATGACTGTTGAAAGTATGAATTAATACAGCTTTACCCAATATAATTCAAAAGTCTTTTAAGCAATAGTGAAAGCCATAAAGCATCACAATCTCACTCTGCCAGTGGATGTATACTTAAAAAAAAGAAAACTTATGAAGCAGAAAGCAGGCAAGTAGGAAATATTTCTAGTAAGCCAAGGTTTAATTTACCACACACTAAAACACTGATGTAAAGTATGGAAACTTTATATTCAGCTCAGGGACAGTAATATACAGTAAAACAAATGGACTTTGAAACTCTGATTCATGACTCTACACACAATTCAGTGCTCTGCAGGCAGCTCTGCCTGATAATGGCAAGGGTGGATTTTTCTTGCTTAGTTTCTGCGGCATCACTATAAAATCTTCTCGATGCATAATAGGATACTCAACAACACAATGTGATATTTTAAGGTAATGATGCCTAGCAGTACTGGATATCATTGTTAAAGTACTAAAAGACAGTAATTTTTAATATTCCGGATGATTAATAAGTATCTGAATAGACTTAAACCTAAATATTGGCTGGTAAGAGTCAGAAACAGTGCAAACAAAGAATGCACCATTAATTTGCTTTCTGCATACATACCGACGGTTGCTGTAGTACGTAAATCCTACAAAAGGAAGCTGGTTGCCCACAAATGCTTTTGGTATGGGAAATGTTTCTTCCTCTCCTTTGTCTTCTTCCAGATCATCAAAATTACTAGTGTCAATGTCACTACTTAAGTCAGGCACAACTGGTGCTACAGCTAGAAAAAATGCAAAATAGTATGATAATAATCAATCCATTACTCAAGTCACTAAGAAAATTTTCCTTGGTGCAAAGTAAATAAAACTTTAAACTCCTTTAAACAAAACACAACATTCCTTCTGCTAACATGATGCATAGATAAGCCAGACCACCATTTCTGAGAAAAGCACTATACTTACTGTCTCTGAGTGTTTCCCAAGCCCACTGATCATTTTTGAAGAAAAGGTGCCGTTTAATCTCTTCTACACCATTTCGTCCTAGCCTCACTTCCCTGTTAAAAAGTGTTTCAGTTAAACACGTGAGATTCCACACATCATTCTGAAGGAAAGACTAATTTTAAAGCATCATCTACCAACAAAGACAATAAAATACCTCTCAAGCTACAGTAAAATGTAGACATAACTCAAAAGTTTTCATAAGAAGATCTGTATATGAACACAGTAGCTACATTCCAGAACACAGCCTGGTTTTACTTTTTGTCTATAATAAGCTCTGCTGATTCTGTTTCCACCATCATGGACAGCTCAGGCAATTGCCAAGTTGTTACACTGCACTCATGACCAGGCACTAAGAATTTCACTTCTTGAGCAGTTTAAAAATGCACACAGAACAAATACTTTTTTTTTTTTCCAACATAACAAGAAATACTCTTAATGAAGGCTTATTTTCATTGGGAGTAAAATATAAACCTTACCTATCAGTTAAAAAGGCGCAAATGAGGTTTTTTGCCTCTTTAGAAATGTCACTGTCATCAGGGAAAGTAAGGGAGTTCTTATGGTTCATAATCTTACTGTATGTCCCAACCAAAGAATCTGCATAAAAAGGTGTATCGCCTGAAAAAGCAGAACCACAAACATTAAAAAGCAGATCAAAATTATTGTAGACTTGATTTGCAATATCTGACTAACATATACAACAATGTATGCAATCAAGTGAACAAGAGAAAAAGACAAATGTTTGAGAACTCTGCTAGAATTTTCTAAAATACATTCTGTAAATGCCAGGATCTGTAAACCACAGGTCATGCCAGAAGAGCAATAATGTTAAAAACACAAGTGATTTTAACATGGGACTCTAGCTAAGTAGTGCAGTCAATTCTGATGATCCTACTACTCACCTACAAGCATCTCATACAAGAAGACTCCAACTGACCACCAGTCACATTCCCGCCCATAGTAACCATCCCCTCCCTGGGACTTCAGTACTTCAGGAGAGATGTAGTCTGGTGTTCCCACAGCCGTGTCACATCGTACCATTCCTTCCTACAAAGGAGAGGAAAACAGCCAGGCCCAAATATAAGATCCAAAATTGCCACTAAGTTCCATGAGCTTATGCAGCCTAAGCAACATCAACAGATGCACATCAAATTTTGTTGACAAACATTCCTTTGGAATTTTTTTTTTGTATTTTTGAAGTCTAAGTTGTTAAAGCCAGAACAAAGCACTAGATCTGTCAAACACAATAGAAGTGACTTTAAAAACGCAGTTAGTATCCAAGAAGCAATCCGAATTGCATCCAGGCCCTGCACACACCACACAGTCACTCATGCCAGTATAAATGTGTCATTTGCTGACAAGATGTACTGCAAACAGTGAAAGTTCTTCTGTTAGCATAAATGGGTCAACATCAGGGATTTTGATAACAGGAACAGCTGAACTGCAAGTTTTTGGCCTGGGACCCAATATACCAAATGCTAGGAAGACTAAAGGTAGATAAGGCTTTGAAAATCTATGTAGAGAGACTTCAAAACAGGTAACAGGTGTGAAGAACATTTGATGTTCCTCATACCCCTGAGAAAGGGCTGGCACAACTGAGATCAGTCACACTGGAGCTGTCATCCAGATGCTGAAGGTGTTCCCACACACCCTTTTCCAGTGCCATTCAGGCACTTCTGACATAACCCTATGCCATTCCTATAAATGGATCAGTGGAAAAACTTGCATAAAAATACATAACTAAGCAAATAAAATAAATATTAATCTGTGCTGCATATGCAGCAAATCCTAAATTAAGCTCCTACGCTGAGCAGTTTTCCTGATAGAAAGAAACCTTTCTCTTTCAAAAGACTAGAGGAACCAAGACTAGGCTCAAAACTATTAGGATTTTTACACATAACATGCACTTGGTCTTCATTGGTGCCTCTTATTCAGCAGCTAAGTACAGTAATTTATTCAAATCTCCTGGAATATGGTGAGAACATATTGTACATATTACACCAACTTTACCAAGTACCACATATTTCAGATTTCCACAATATGTTTTCCTCAAATACATGTGCAGGCTGACACCCGGTCAGTTTTGTGTAGGGAACAACAGTGCTACACAGTACATGAATACTGCTGCAACACATTTTTTTTAAATGACCTCAGAATACATTTTTTAAAAATAAATAATTCTATTACACTACATAAACTATTCTGTTTCCTTCAGATTTGTCCTCATGCTACGTCAGCAACAGCTAATAAGTACAACTGGTATTCAGCAACTGGCATGTCAGTTTTGATTCTTTCATTTCTGGCACACTATGTAAAAATCATCTCGTTTCTTTGCACTAACTTTTCATACCAAGAAACTTAAAGAAATAACCCTGAGCATCTAGAGACAATCAAAGGCTTGACTTCAGAAAGTTTCTCTAGAAAACAGTACGTGAAGAGCCATTTCTGCACTTTACATTGTCACTGAATAAGATGCATGAATCACAGCGTCATAGAATGATTTGGGTTGGAAGGGACCTTAAAGATCATCTAGTTCCTTTTACTAGGCCACAAAAAACAGTAAGGGAACAGGGGAACAGAGTGGAACTTTACACTCTTCCCATCTAGCTTAAAACTTTCCAGTATCTTTTTTTTTTTCACTTTTAATTATGTTTTCCTTTCACAAACAGAAAAGTGAAATTACAGAAAAGAATTTTAAAAAACAGAAAGTGAATTAAATATTTACCTTGTTCATCTTCATACAAGTACCAAAATCTGCTAATTTTAAATGACCGGCTTTATCTAGCAGCATATTATCAGGCTTCACATCTCTGAAAGAAGAAAAATACATATTTTAAAAAGTAAGAATTCAATTAAATAGATTTAACTTATTAAAACAATGGAAGTCAACTGCTTTACAGATGCAACATTGCATGGAAAAACAGCAACATTAAAGCACTGCTATTATCTCAATTTTCTTCTGCTTTCTCTAAGTATCATGACCAGCATAGACTGCTGAACTACATTTTTAAAAAGTAGAACACACGTGAGAATACAGCCTTAAGTCACCACATTTAATAGATCTGGGCACTGATCCTGAACCTCAAGTTCCTAAAAAACACTCACTGGTTGCATCAAACAGGCATTGGAAACATAGCTTCTTTTCTGTATCACTTCTACTTCAAGGGAACAACTGGATATAATTTTCAAAATTCTATTATTGTGAACAAATATTTTCCCACGACTCAAGAGAAGTATTAACTTACACCACTCTCCACCAAGTACTTTCACTATAGAAGTTTTCATAAAGTAACTGGTAAAGTGCAGTATGTTGACATCACTGAACATACTGAAGCAGAATAGCAGTAAGAAATAATTATCAAGATACCATAACACAAACTTCAGGAGAAAGTATATTCCAGAGACCTCAAGGGACAACTCTGGCCATAACTGTCAGATGAAATGTAGTGTAAATGTACCAGTACATTCACAGAATAATTTTGGTTGGGAGGGATTTTTGTAAGACTCTCAGTTAGCTCCCTGATCAAAGTATAGCTACAAAGTCAGATTCAACTTCAAAGTTACATTAGGTTACTCAGGGTGAAACCCAGGCAAGTTTTCTTTTTTTGAGGATGAAGAATCCATAGCCTTTCTCTTGTACTGTTTGACCTCCCTCACAGTGAAAAAAACAACTCCTAATGAATACCTAGATATTCCCCTGCTGCAACTTGTGTCATCCATTGCCTTTCATCTTTTCACCATGCAACTTCAAGTTTGGTCCACCTTTTTTATCAAGTCCTGCTGGGCAGCTGGTGACTAATGCTGTCTGTCCTGCCTCAGCACTGTTCACATTGTGAACCTCTGGGGAACCACTGGTAGCTGACTGTTGCTGGACAGCACAATCTACTCAACGAGCATCTAGACAGTTCCACCTGTTCAAACTGTACTTTTCTAAGCCAGCTACATCTCCAACCTTGCTAAAGTCAAGACAAACATACTCTGCCTTGTCAGTAAAGCCCATCATCTCAACCCAGAAGGTCAATGGTTTGGGAAGGCATGTATTACCCTCCATAAATCCTTGCAGGCTGTTCACAATCACCTTCCCATCCACGTGCCCAGAAATGGTTTCCTGATAATTTAATCCAACTGCCCTTAGGCTGGCTAGCCTTCAGCTCCTCTGACTCTCTCCTCCCAGCACTTCTTGGGGAAAGACAGGTGTGCCATTTGTTTCCCTCCAGTCATCAGGAATCTCATAATTCCCACACGTCTTTCAAGGAGACAGAGCAGTATCATAAAGCTGCTTGGCAGCTCCCTCACCACCCACGGCATGTCCCACCATGTGCTCTGGACATGTGCATATGCAGTTTGCACAACTGGGACTCAGCTTGATCTTCCTCTGCCAGAGCAACGCTTTCTCCTCTCCCAAGCTCTGCCACTGGGCACAGGACCTGAGAGGCCTGAAAGCAGACCTTATCAATGAAAGCTGGGGAAAAGCAGCAGCCTCAGCCATTCCCATGTCCTTTGTCACTCAGCCTCTGACCCATTAAGCAGTAGGCCCATATTTTCATAACTTCCTGTTCATTCATCAGAGTGGAACAGATTAACTATAGGGTAAAACAAATTCCAAAAAATATCCTGGTGTCAAAATAATCTAAATTTTCACAAAAAGAACACATCTCCGTGCTGCTGGCATCTTCTAATGCCTGCTTTCTAAAGCTTGCAATATACATGTACAAATGGTTCATTCAGCCAGATAATTTACCCATTAGATGCAGCATAGCTACATAATTAATGATGCTCTAGATCCTACTCAAGCAATGGATTAGTAGTTTATTTTGCTTTGTGTCTGCCTTTTTTGCATAAGCTTACATGTTAACACTGATCTTGTGACCAAATTACAAACTGAAAATACATATTATAGTGTATACTACACACTACTCAAATTCTTCCTGTATTTTCTGTTGAAAAGATTATTCTTCTGCTCCTAATTAATATAATTAAAAGCTAGAAACAGGTACAAGTTCAAATATCAAAAAGAAAACTTCTCAACCTATCTGAGAATTGACTACATTTCACTTCAGGGCAAGTGCATAATACAAAATTAATCCAAGTCCCTTTGCTCTGTATCTCAATTTTCCATCTTGCCCCTCACAAGAAAACATATGGCTGGGAGATTTTCCTCACATTGTTCACAGATTCTTTTTTAATGGGTCACTGAGGCTTCAAATGCCTAGCAGAGAATTAATTCCTAACAGTGGATACTACTGTGATCAAATTCCTAAACAGCTTTTTCTAATCAAAAGGAAATAATCATTTTGGGGCCAACATGCTCATACCATTTTTGTTCTTGTTATCTCTAGGTAAAGTAAGACAATTTTACTGCTTAATAAAAATTTATTTTACTTTATATATACTGAAGAACATCACCCTGCTGAAAACCTTTACCTTGACTGTATCACATCAGACTTCCAGTATCTGATGGCAACAACTTTTCAATTTGTAAGATGGAATAATTATGGAATAACAATAAAGAAGTAATATCTTGAATTTTAAAACTGCCTAAATGGAAGTAATTCTGGCAGCATCAGGTAATAAACAACCCTATGTAACATCTTTTTCTTTCTCACCTGTGTATAAAGCCCATTGAGTGAATTGCATCTAATGCAAGTACAACTTCAGCAGTATAAAATCTTGCCCATTTCTCTGGAACATCATAGTTACTCATTAAATTCACAAGGTCCCCACCAGGCATGTATTCCATCACCATATAAAGGTAACGGTCATCTTGGAATGCATAAAATAACTGCAAAAAAGCAAAAACAAAAAAATAAGCAGTTATCTTTAATATTTTGCTTGTTGGCAAATCAAAGGTATTTTTGTGCAAGCTGATTTCCAAAGTAACAGAATTGCTATAATTGCAGCAAGTCTTCATCATTCAGCAAATCTCCTAAAAATAAGTTAACCTCAAGAGCAAATTTTACCCAGATCCTCCATCCTTTTATATTACCCTGGAAGAAGTAGAGTGCTGGTTACAAATTAAGATTAATGAATTTGGTGCAATTAACATTGAGACCATTTCAAAGAATTTCATTACATTTAGACAAAATGTTTTTCTCACTGGGATGTTAGCTGACCCATATGCAAAGATGAAACTACTCTGTTGAAACATCTGCCTAATTCTACTTGTATTACCACTAAATGTTTGTATTTCTATTGTCAACATTTATTTATTAGATAGAAAATGAGCCTAAATTTTAAACAATAAAAATATTTCCCTTAAAGTTGCCAGCCTCCTGTTCAACGTGAGTACAGCAACTAGATTTTTCTTTACTTAAAATTGTATGAAATTCCTAAGTTTTACTCTGAACAATCACACCCAGACAGATGGTAAAGCAGTTACCCATCTGACCTGGGTAAATCTTGAATGGATTTGTGTAATTTCAACCTAACAGAAGAATTTATATGCTTAAGGGTAAGAACAGTTTAAATTAACAAGCTGACATGTACACACACAGTGCTCGATGATTGGTTCAGGTATGCTCCTTAGAACTTCAAAGGCAGCAGCACCTCCCAAAAAACTGTCAGTGACAACACTGAAATGGGGAAAAAATAACCAGAGCCAGCATCACTTGCAAAGATGCACACAGAAATTAGAATATACAGAAGTTCTGTCTTAAGTATGTCTTTCTGGTATGCTGGATGATTCAAATAACTACTACAGAGCAGATGCACCAATACATATCTGGCAATAATAATAATAATTTAATTTTAATAATAAATAATAATTTT
The DNA here is from genome assembly GCA_013397075.1 of Rhabdornis inornatus. Lineage (NCBI taxonomy): Eukaryota > Metazoa > Chordata > Aves > Passeriformes > Rhabdornithidae > Rhabdornis > Rhabdornis inornatus. Next base: position 110,377 of record VWZS01009099.1, read on the forward strand.
AGTAATAGTTTTAATAATAAACAGAATAGTTTCTCTTGCAAATGTGACAAAATACAGTTTGAAGCAACTCTGATACCTGCTCTTTTGTATAGCATTCCTTATCTTAGTCATGTATTCCCTAGCAGATCAAAAAAAACCAAAAAAACAAAAAAACAAAAAAAACCAAAAAAACAACAACAAAAAAATACTTTGAAACATGTAATTTCAAGTCATGCAGTCCTATTCCGGTCAAACTATCCCATAATGCCAATGTTTTGAAAGTAATATCACTTTACCTGAACAACCCAGGGACTATTAGCAAAAGCCATAATATCCCTTTCTTCCCAGAAGAATGCAGAATCAGATCTTTTTATCATCTCAAATTTGCTCAGAAGTTTCATAGCATACACTCTCCTCGAGGATTTATGCCTTACCTGTGAAGACAAATGTGACATATGGAACATCCTAGTTTGCCAATTAACACATGAAGAACATCACTGAGAATATTACTTTTCCTGCTTTACCATTTAACACTTTTTAACTGCTTTAACATTTTTATAAAAATGTTCTTCACATTACTATAAGGTATTATATACTGTACATCCACAAAATAATTACATCTGACAATGCATTACTTTAAAAATACTTCCTAGAAATTTTCAACACAGAAGTCCATAGGCATATGAGTCACGTAATTTGCACGTATGTGGCCTTAAAAGGACAAATATTGGCAGCCAGTGTTGTTAAATACCATAAAGTTAAAACTGTAAGCATTTTCCAGAGTTCATTAGCAGATGTGCACACTTGCTGCTGTATTTCCAGCTTCTCCTACCAGCACTCAATTAAATAAAGCAGGATTAACAAGCCTGGCTGCTAACCTATCACAAACAACACACATCTCTCATCTCTGAGAACTATGTTGACAAAAATCTGGTGTAGTCCCTGTACTGGCAGAAACTCTTCTAGACCTTAAGACCTCTTCAAGTGTCCATGTAAACAGTGGTAAAGGCTAATTTTCTTGATTATGAGGAATACACATTCCATTTTAAGAGAGAAGACTGAAATGCAAAACAAGTTCTTGTGCACTCGGACAGGAATGAAATAGGACATTTCCAGAAACATTTCCATAAAATGTAAAGGAATAAAATTTCACTGAGCCAAAGGCCATAATGTTTAAGACTGCATCTTCTGAACACTACACTGAAAAACAGGTGCATGAGCAAATATTACAGAATACATTCAAATGTACAAACAGAAGCTTAACTTACCAGCTGAACCTCCCCAAATGCCCCTCTACCGATCACCTTCACCACTTCATAATCTTCAGCTTTCATGCGCAGATCTCTCATTTTATTTACTGTGTCTTTATCTACATAGAACAAAATTCACATTTCATATACAATCAACTTAATTGAACCCATTTGTCTAACTTCAATTTTTCATAGTTTTTAGAAGAAGTGCTGCTCAAAGAACCTACCTTCCCATTGAAAAATTCTCTGCAAGAATGCATGACCTTATTCTCATGACCACAGTTACCAAAACCTGATATAACCTAATGCAATCACTCTAGTGTACAATCCTATTACAGGAGATCCTAATTTAGGAATTTCTTAAAAACAATTACCTGCAAAAAAAAAAAAAAAAGCTTTGCAAAAATTTCATATCCAGCATGATCCTGCTTGCAAGCTGATCAGTATAAAAAGATCATTTCTGAATAAATATGCAACACAGCTGGGAAAGTGTGAAACAAAATACACTACAAGACACTTGAAAAAATATTTTTTTAGAAAGTTTTGCTTTTCTGCACTTTCAAGATTCCTAATACGCAAAAAAGTAGACTTTAATTTAAAACATGCAGTGGGAATCATTGCAATTATTTATATAAACCTGTCATTCTATAAACTAGAATAATTTACAAACTCCCAGTGGGCAGATATTCTAATTCCAAATTTGGTAAAAGATTAAAACAGTCTATTTTAATCCATGTGGGTCAACACTGGCATGAGACTACGTAGAAAAGCCTCATGCCTCAGTATTTCTAAAAGCCAGGAAGTTCTACAAAAACAGATATGCTTCTAATAAAAAAAATTTTGCAATGGTATTTTATTTTCAAAAATAATATTCTAGGCCTATAAGCAAAGTTTAGAGAGAAGTAAGGAAAGGGAAATAAAAAGGAGGAGAAATAAAATATTTTAAGTTCATATGTTAAAAACTGACAAAGCAGTTGACAGAAAATTATCATTAGATTTCTACCTGCACAGGCCACAATCTAAAACAAAAGTAGCCTACCCACAATAAAAATTCAGTAAGATTTTATTACCTCAAGAGGAACAAACATAGTTCTGTTTGAATAAATACTCTGCAGCATTACTATATAATGTAAATCAACCATTTACAATGCAGCATAACACAGGCTGATTCCAGGAAATGACAGCAAAATTCTAAATTCTGACAAATCCTTTCACATAGGGTCAGTAGTTCCAAAAAATAACGCATTGCCTTATTTGCCCTGGTGACAACTGGCTTACAGAAGAGGAGGAGCAAGACTTCACAGAACTAAAATGCAGCAATTTTCATGACAGCAATTTTCTAGCTATTGTTAACTTCCTGCCTAGTAATCTCTCAACAGGAGGTTCACCTCTTCTGAATGAAAAAGCTTGAGCAAAACATGAATCCTTTAAATGGTATTCAATCACAAGGCTTGCCTATGAACAAAGCAGAGTTAAGGAAAATCCATCTGAAAAGCAATCTAAGCTAAGGATTTTAAAATAATGTAAGCCAAGCTTGTGATCAGTTGCAACTTGAAATTTACTGTTCGAGATACATACTAACACTCAGTTATCTTCAGACAACATGTTACAGTAACAACAGTGTAGGAAATTCTAAGTGTTCATATTCTAAGATGCATTAAACAAGGTTTATCAGGCTGCAATATACTTCAATAGGCAGTTCCTTATCTCCCAGCACCAGAAGAGGACCTGGCCAGCTTATGCTGTATGAACAGCTGGGGTGGCTCCCACGGCAAAAGTCACCCTCTCCAACTTGCCCTGAACTTTGGTATTAAGCTCAGATGTTGTCTTGAAATAAACTGAGTCACCACTGCAACGCAGGGCTCTCAGATACCTCTAATAACAATTTCTTTTTTCTTTTAATCCTATATGGTAGAGAAATAAGGTTCTACATTTGCAAAAATCATCCTCACAACCTCAGCCGGTAGAGGCAGCTTTTCTGGAGGCTCCACAAATACACAATGTAAATTAGGGAGAATTAAAGAGGCGATAAGGCAATCAGTGTATAAAATAAAGGAAGCAAACTGCCATTTAATTTGCCATCTAGAAATTTATTTTAAATTTCTGCAATAATGTTGCAAATCAGGCAGCTAATACTGTAAAAACATATTTTAAAGAGTCTTCTAATAAAATTAAATAAACATGAAAACGTCTTTTTTTATTTTTTATAGAAATTTAAGGCAAACTAGACTTCACAGTTCCCTCTAAGGCCACTACTCACACATCCACAGCTTGCTTTCGTATTTCAGCAAACACTGCAAGTTAATGTTTCAAAGGCAGTTTCAAGGGAACTAATGTGTTCTGTTCTCTACCTTCAGATTACTTCAGGTCACATCTTAAAACAGTACATAATTTATACCTAAAAGATATTCATTATCAGGTTGCAAATGTAAAAGTTTCTTTTTCACTCAGCCTCAAATTGCAGAAGTGAAGCTTTTTCAGACTCACTAATGATTTCACTACTTATAAAAATTACATTTAAATTATCTGTTGCAATGAGTACTTCCTTTGCCTGATACAACTTCTCTTTTCTCCAAGAGTTTCACCACACCTTCTCAGTAAATAACTGAGTATACAAAATGTGCATGTAACTCAGCATATGGTATCAATACAGTCTGAACTGTGAGAAGTTAAACAGAACATTTGAGCTTAGGCTTTCGGTAACCAGCTTACAGGCAAGTGTGCCATCAACTAGATCTAGTGGACTCAAATATTCACACAAATGGGAGATTAATGTAAAATAAACACCACAAATTCACTACCATAGGTTACAGTTGCACCCAATAAACCATTTGAAAACACTGTGGAAAAAGTAAAAAACAAAAAAACCAAAAAACACATAAATTTCAAAGCAAAGACTAAAATTATTTTAGTCATGTTACTTTACATTTACCACAAGAAAACCCATTTATTATAGAATTCAAATGAATTGCTTAAACCTATAAAAATGTACCAGTATTAGCTTAATTTCCAGTTTTGCCCATTTAGTCTACAGGCAGAAGCAAGTCTTCAATCAGCAAACATTTCTGCCACAATCTTCAGAATTTGTCAGTTTGGCAGCCATCAGAAAAGTTTTGAATCATAAATGCCTTTTTGGGGTTTTCTTTGTTTGTGAGTTTTTTTTTTTAATTATGAAAATTACGGAACTATTATTTCTATTAAAAATCAACTTTTCTTACTTTAAAATGTTATTATAGAGTATAATGTGCAGGAAATCTGGTAGTGGAAAAATACAGAGTAAATGAAGAGAATTCTGCAGACACATCAGCTGCATTCACAAGTAAATGCATCAGCTATGCCGTATAAGACTTTCATGAAGAGACCTTTTGTATTAAAAAACCCAAAAGCTTACAAAATATATGCTTCTGTCTGTTAGTGAACAAATATTCAATAAGATTCCACGACACTGTATACACAACTATGTCATTTTACTGTTAATTGCTTATGGTATCTCAGTACATGAAATTAGAAAACAAGTTATAGGAATCCAGTGAGTTGCTCTAAGAAAGATAAGAGGCCTTTCTCTTAAAAGGCTCTGTGCTGCTGCAGACAAGGCCATTTACAGGGCAACAGATTGGACATTCAATTGCTGGGGATGAGATTTGCATAGGCAGCTGTCACTTCTCAGTGGGAAATAAATAAGATACTTGCACCCAAAAACTCAATGCACCCCAAATCCCTAGCTGCCTTTCAAAGAGCTACAACAGGTGTTTTCTTTTTGATATTACAGACTTCTGTTATTTAGTAAATTAAACATTAAATACTTACACCTGTTTAAGAAGTTATCAATGTTCTTGTTTTTTCTTAAGGCAGGAAAATCCAAGTCATACACCAAAGCATCTAATCCATCCTGAAAAAAAAAAAAACAAACAAAACAATGAGCAAAATTAAGTATTTGGAAAAATAATTACACATGCTGCTAACTGAAGAGCCAAGATAAAAAAACAGTTGTCCCTATCAATCTTCCATGCAAATGAAATCATTCACATTTATTTAATGACTGCTAGCAGTTATGTGAAACAGCTGTTACTCCTTCACTTCCATGGGACTCATCAAAATTTAATTCCATATGTTTCTATGTATCATTAATTACCTTAATTAGCTCCATACTTACATGAAAAGAATTACTTTTCCAAAATACAGAAAAGAACAAATAGCAGTTCCAGTGAAGTTCACCAATATTAAAAAGTCACAGTGCATCACACAGTAGGCACTTGAACATGAAGTGGTAACTGGCAAATAGGACAATGATGGTAATTTAATTCTCAGAATCAAACCCCTGCATTTTATCCATTGAATTCAGTGTGAATTCTCATGAAGAAGATGTTGGCTTTGTACATTCCAACTTAAATCTAGAAACAAACAGCCACAAGCCCATCTGGCACTACTACCACATCATACATCCCTATAAACAAGAGCAAACCAAACATCATCAAAAAACAAAACAGAAAAATACAACAAAGGAGGAGATAGTTTTAAGGTCTCGTTTAGTGCTGTGAACTTTGTGACTTTAAGTCTATGTTTTCCACTAGGTATAAATGACTCCTCAGTGGGTAGCTAGCATCTTCCTGGAGAAAAACTAAACCCACTGTTTTGGCTGAAAACCACAGATACGGCTTCCACTGAAAAACGATCCAGTGTTCTAGGGAACTACGAAACAAAGAATCAAAGCGCATTAGGGAGTCCTGTCTCCCAGGTAAGTATTGTCTAAGTGACAACTGAAAAAGCAGAGACAAAGATCTTAAAATACAAATTGATGGATGATAATAAATCATGACAGAGATGTACTGCTATTTACTTGTCCATTCATAGCTAGGTGTTTATGCTACCTATTTGTAACCTGCTTGGAGCGAGATATTAGACCAGACATATCTTTGATCTGATCAGTTCAGATCTGACTAGACCTAATTTGATTGCTTTCAGCTTTTAAAAGGATTTTTCTATCCCTTTTTCTGGATTGAAAGCTGATCCATCAGTCTTTGCTAAGTATATCAAGTAACTATGCCTGAACAAAAGCTAGAGCATAAGCTTTTTGAAAGCTTATTTTCCAGGAATATATAGTTGAGAACACATTCGACTTAGACTGAAATATTAGTCTTTGATCTTTCACTTCAAATTCAAACCTATTTTTCACCTCAGTCTTTAGGACTGACTTTTAACTATAAAGAATCCCAAGCGCTATCAAAATCAAAATTATTTCTTGGCTTGCAGTCCTCACTTTTAAAGTATGTGAGATAGAAATTATTTACTTCAGATATAATAAGAATAAGCAGTAAAATCCTGCTAGAATTTGAAAATGGGTAGCTGCAAGGATAATCAGTATTACTTTAAACGCTGGATATTATTAAAATTGTCAATTTCATAAAAACACTCCTTTTTTAAGCTACCTCTGCATACACTGGCTCATTTGGAACTAAGAAATGTTAAAATGAACACTATACAAATCAAGAAAAGCATCACGGTATTTCACTTCTCCAAAATAAATACAGGTTTTGCATCTTGTGTATTAAAGGATCATCTTTTTGGACTGACACTGATGATGAAAAGGGAAAGCAAATAGCAAGGAAACAACATTTAATGGGTAAGTAGTAGAAATAAGAGAGTAAGAGGCCAACAACAATCTGGACAGATGCAGAAATAAAGATATGCAGGCAGGGTAACTGCAACTTAGTGCAAACTACCAAAAGACACTTCTTCCAAAGATACATGGTAAATATCCAGGAAATCCAGGAAAAAAATTCAATTCTTAGGTTCGTTGAAAAAATTCAACAGAGAACCATGACAACTGCTTGCACAGCAGTAGCCTCTGTGCATTTATCTCCATGCTGTGTGAAGCAGTAGGAAAACATCAGCTAGGAGGCTGCTGGGTCCCATCCAGTGATTTTTAAAAGCAATTTAGAAATGGCAATGAACTGTCAAAACTTGGGGCTCAATCTCCTGTGAAGCCTCCAAATCTGTAGAGTCAATGCATTTGTCCAGGTTCAGAGCTAACACAAAACTTCCACACGCCAGGCAGAACCACAAAAGTCTCAAATCCTGGTTGGCTCTGGGGTTGTGCAATTATCTGTTTCAATTCAGGGCTTGCTTCAAAAGCCAAAATTCAGTCTTTATAAGAAGGCAGGTTTTAAACAATGAATACAAAAAATGGGAATATGTATAAATTAATAACATCAATCTTACTTTTGTATCATACTTTTTCTTTCAAAATACTAAAATATAAGCCCATGCCAAAAGAAGCATAAGGTACAGAAAATGTCATGGTTTCCTTGGTGTCTCAGGCATGTTAGGTATTTTGTTGTGTTATTTTAAAAAGCTTCAAATTAAAGATGGGGTAAAGTATATAAATTCACTTCTAACTGGCTAAAGCCAATTTCAATACTGTTTAATTCAGAATTCACCGTGTACAACGTTCACTGTTCTGTTCTTGACCTTCCAGCTCTTAGATATGAACTCAATCAATTAAAATACTTAACTAAAAAACTCTAAAATACAGATTCAAGCTATTGATCTCCCATTCATTTCAAATCGTATTTCAAGATCATGCAAACAATATCTAATGAAGCAACATGTCAAGAACTGTTTATTTAAAAGGCTCTTCAAGAATCAGCTCCCCTTCACTACAGTATCCAGAGAATAAACTATCCTGGTTCAAAACTTCCTTTTAAAAAAGGTAAGGATGGGTGATATTCTATAATTAAGAGACCTGCAAATCCTTAACTCTCAAAATAATTATTTTCTTTGACTGAAGTAAGTTTCTGAAGAAAAAAACCAGCTTGATATTATTTTAGTGTCAGACTGCAAATGCAAGACTTGAAGTAATTTTATGGAATCATAATTACTGGAAGTAAAATATTTGTGACACCTAGAATATAACATAAAACATGAAACAGCCTATTTCACTTACATCAGCTAAAGCAGAAGAACTTGCAAACACTACAAGCTGTCCCAGCACAAAGGGAAGCACAGAAGCACAGCTATTTTTAAGTGGTATCACTGGTGGACAAACAGGGAGGAGTACACGAGCTCAAAGCGAGTACTGGTTCAAAGTGGTGCATGTCAGAGAGATGTGAATATATTACGGAGCTGTAGAAATAATGGCTTGCAGAAACAGGAAAAGGCCAAATGAGACATGATCATTACTGCCAGTGGCTGCAGAGATAGCTCATCTTTCATCTTTCTTCATTGCATCTTGCTCAATCTTTCAGTATGTCATCTTTTTTGCCAACACAGAAAGAAAGGGAAATCACCATTCCACCAAGACCTATAGTAGCCATAATCTTCTCCTCTTAAAGGATGGCAAGACATCATTACAATAGGCAACCATACCGCCAATAATTCCATGCACTTTATTAAAATAAGGCAGTCTCATCTTTGTGATGGATTTTTCCTCCACTTGGATGGGTTCCATGTATTTTCAGTATGTATCTTCTTTAAATACACCACATTCCATACTTCTTGGAAACATATACTGTGGCTTAGAGGCATTTTCAGCTTACACTAAGTTCTACCTTATTTTGTCATTACAGAGCAATTTTCCTATTTAGTTTTCAGGTCTACACAGCCTTTTTTTCTTTTAACAGTTAAATTAGATTACTAAAATAAATTGGTTTATACCTCCACTTACATGGTAACAGTATTTCAGAGGTAATTAAAAAAGAACTGGGGAAAAACTTCATTTCTAATGTTCTTCAGTGAGTTTTATGGTCTGATACAGCCTTTTCTGTATCACATTCATTCAATGAAATCATCAATAGTTTCGTTATCTATTTAAATGACCTCGTTTTATCCTTAAATTTTAAAAAAAGGCACACTAGGGAGTCGATACAATACGCAGACATCTTCCTTATGAAACCAACAATTCCACATATTCTGTTGGTTTCATTTCATTCATTACTACACCATACTTAAAAGTTTAAAAGGTATAGTTATATGGAATAAAAGCAGAAGTCAGTCTAGATGCATAGGCTGGCTCCAGAGATGACAGTAAGAGTGTCCAGGAAAGAGGATATGAGCAAGTACTGATCAGGTATATGAGTTAGCCAGAAATGGCACTGTCATAGTTAACTATGACAAAATTTTTCAAGGCAACATTTTCTTTGGTGATTTTTGTCTAAATGTTTTCTCTCTTTTAGTTTCTTGCACTTACAGCATTGCACAGATATGAATTTCAACAGCTGTACGCTATATAAAAGTGTACCTCATTTCAAGCTTACCACTCTTCAGCCAAAAAAGGGACAATGACTCTTTACCCACCCCCCCAAAACACAGCTTTACACACTTGCAGAATTTCACCACTGGTCAACTCTCTTCCAATTATCCTTGTAGGAAAGCCATTTCAATTCCCACCATCATCACCCTTCAGTGATTTGTTATTCCCACCATGTACTTTTTAACTGGGGCAGGGGTACATGTGGAGAAATTCCATGTTGTATATAAGTTGTGAGCATACCGTAAGTACACAATGCATTACAACAGTTCCTGTTCTGTGCTTCATTATATTTTCAGTTGTTCACCAAAATATCTGGTTAACTTTTATAGTCACTGTGTACTAGATTGTTTCTTTCACAAAAGTAGGCATTACAAATCAAAGCTAGCTCAACATAAGTAGACAAAGATGAGAGGTTTTTCTCCCATGCACTCACTCAACATTCAATGATAAATTTTACCTACCACTTTTAATCAGCCAGGCACCACAGAGTATTAAGTTATTCTTTGATTTGCTAGACCTTTAGTTTTTACTGCTCTACCATCATTAATTGATCATTATTCACCATTTTAGATCCCTTATGACTGTGAAATACCATACATCTGTTAAACTCCATTACCAATCTGTTTTGAATATTGATCACCAGCTTTCCATTCCTTCATCTACTCACACAACTAGCCAAGTCAAACAGCCTTTTCCATTACTTTCCCTTCAGCTATAGAAATACAGAATGCTGTAACATAAAACTTATCATTAACACATACATTAACTACACAATCTATTAACACTGAATATCTCAGGTTGTTCTGCTAACTTCTTTTCATTAGATTAATCTAAAATGGACTGATTTTCTTCAGTTTGTCTTAAGCAGTCACACATTAACTGGATTTTTTCCCCAAATTTTGGTCTATACCTACTTCCAAAGTTTTAATGCATCAAACTGCCAATACTACTATGACTATACCAGACTTCTTCACTCTGCAACTACATTCCCTAATCTCAAAACTCACTACAGTTATGCAATGCCGGTTTTATTCAGACGTACAAATTAATATGAATACAATTTTATAGAGATATTTGAAAATGCACACCATCAACCAATTCCAATTTAGCAAAACATATCTCATGATTCCTAAGTGATATGAAGTAGAAAATGGAATATATTATCTATATTATCAGGGTATAATTACAGCATTTTTATATTTTGAAATTTTATTTCATACACATTTCATTATGATACAGTATCATCTAGCATATAATAAATAAAAAGACATGAAATTCAGGTGAAACTTTGTTATTGAGACACTTGATTATTTTACCATTTACTTAACATTCAAAGCACTAAAAAAATACTTAATGGGTATTACCAGCATACAAAATTTGCATTCCTTGGACAGACTGGCAGTTACCCAAGTTTAAATTCTTTGCCACTTTTCCTTTTTTCAAGAGATGAAAGTAAGTTTTAAGTTCTACAACTCTTAACTATCCGTATTTTAGTTCCCTGTATTGTAGCCATTTTCCTATCTCTATAGTACTATGAGCTTCCCTCCCTTACTTTCAAATCAACAAACTCAACTGACCTTGATTTGCACATGCTCATCATAAGTCATAATAATGTCCTGTCATACATAAGTGAATACTCTGGTCAAGTATGCCAACAGTTCTACATTTATCTATCTCTAATCAAGTACACAAAAGATCCCATTAAGTTTCAAGTTAATCACACTCATTAATTTTGCTGTCCAAATAAGAGAAAACTGCAATTTAACACTTCACCTTTAAAGTGGACAAGACAATGTAGACAGAGTTAAGGCACTTCACTTAAGAACTTCCATTAAATTGTTAGAGCAGGCAAAGTACACAAACTGACATGTGAGCCTGAGTAAAAGGCCCTTGATTCATCACCCAGCACGACACAACTCTACAGAGCTCCTTGCTTCCTAGTATCCTGCAACACTCATAGGAGTTCTTGCAAATTTGGTTAAACAGATAGCCTTTCAAAAATAAATATTGGGGGGGTGGGATGTTAAATCGATAAAAAACTAAGAGTTTGACTCAGTGAAGATTCGACATCTGAATAAGGAGATCTTGAAACTTCAAGGCAGTGTTATTGAAGGCAGTATGGATTATTGCTTTGATTTTGGCCTTTTTAAAGGGTTATTCCAAGTGTCGTTGCAAACTTCACCCAGATTCTGTGCAGTTCCATGTATAAGTACATGTACTTGCCTTCTGTTCAAACAGTAGCTATTCAACAATTGCACTGACAAATTCCTAGAATATACATTTCCGACATGACTCACCAGATCATAAATCAGTACAGATATCTCAATTTATATTGATATCCACAAACACATACATCAAAATACCCACTGAAACTAACACCAGAGCCAAAAGGCCTCTCAATACTGTTATATCCATATTAGCACTTCAGGAAACCTTAGGTGCAAGTTTACAGACAGACAGACACACAAGTAGTAATGTTTTTTCACATGCACTTCTGGGTGTTGCTGTTTCTTCACTCCAGCAATGGATCTTACCACCTGAAGCAACTCCTAAAATAAACTAAAAGAAAATGTAGTGCAAATCTGTGAAATCAACTTATATACAGTAAGCATGCAGGAGTACTGCCAGCACCCACTACACTCTTCTGTCTTTTGCTAAAACAGAGGGCAACTCATAGATCCTCCACATTAGAGCCCCTCTCTGTCCACTGCCTAGATAGAGAAATCTTGAATCACTAGGTCTGTTCTGAATAACTTACTTGTGAGACTATTTTATGCCTAAACTTATGGAAAACTGACATTGTTTGAAGATGCGTTCCAGAAAATGTTTTTCAGTGGGTGTTTCTTTCCCCTCCAAATTCTATCTCTGTATTACAACATTAATTTTACTACACTAGCATAATTTCTTGTGGTTGATAGTCTTTACACCCAAACTTCAATTTATTACATTACTGCTTTATTATTTCAATTTGTCATCAGAAGTAATTCCACTTAATATTGCATCTTTAGGAACAACCGTCAGATGAGAGCAGCGTCTTCAAGGATGATGAACACAGACCAATACAGCACCAAGAATGCATTTCAGTAAAATCTAGGCAGAAAACAGGTACCATATAATCTGAAAACAGTTCAGGAAGATGTGAAACAGGAGTAAAAGCTGATCGCAATAAAGTCAAATTATACTGATTGATTTCACAGCAAGTGAGATCTCTGGATCCTCACAGCTTCGTTTGCTTAAAAAAGGTTCACTTGCATTGGTTAATATGTTCTGTGGGCAGGTTTTACAAACTTCAAAGCTTCTATACCAAACGTGGCACATTCTACCATGAAAAGAGTACTTTATATAAAGACTGAAGCAGTTGTAGAACTATCTGGAACGCTACAGAAATTCCTTATATTTTAATGTGTAGAAAATAGATAGCCTACTTTAGGTTTAAATGTATCAAACCATGTTTGACTAATACTAGTATCAAATAAAGCGTTAAGTACAGCTTATTAAAACCACCCTTTTCAAGAAAACTGTACTAAATGTGTTTAACACAAGTACACCTAAAACATATATATTTAAATAGTGTTAGAAGAAGTAGGAGTACTGGGGTAGTTAAAGAACTGACTGATGTTTATCACCATGGAAGCAGCATTCCACAGCCACTGCAGCACTTGGCATCAGGAAATGTCTCACAGGTCTAGAGTTCCCAGCTACTGTAACAACTGCAACTGGAGATGAGCAGACAACCTGACACACTATCCACAGAAATAGCTAGTGGTGGAAAAAAGTGACTTCACATCCTTTCCACTTCTCAGTTATGGTATTAACCAAAAATACAAGGCAAGCCCTGTTCCCTCAACTAAGATATAAAATAACTACTTCAATTTTTTTTTTTTAAAGCCAAACATCACTTGTAAATGACATCAGCAAATGCTCTTTGAGGTCCCCACAGCTTTCTTGGTTATCCTGTGAGGGCAGATTCTTCCACAGGCAGCACAGAGATCTGCCATTCTGATTTGGGAGTCCCAACATTTTCATTTGAAACACAAACACTTAAAACTACCGATTTAAATCAATGGGAGTCAACACTCTAAGGAACGCTCATTAGAAACCAGAAGTAATATGGATAGAAATTAACACTATGGATGCAAATACTGGTACATAACTTCCCTTCAACAAAATGGTATAAAGACAGATCAGAGATAGGAAAGAATGAAGACAAACTGGTCCAGTCCCAGCTCAAAGGCTTCTTTTGCAGCAACCTGCAAGGAGTCAAGTAAAGACTTCAACAAAAGAAAAGAAACTGCACAACTCCATTAAGAAATAGTGGTATTTACCAAAGCAAACAGAACTCCCTCCACATCTAGGAAATTGCCTAGGAAATTGCTGTCTGCCTCCCAGATTTTTTTCCAGGCAGATGTCCATGAAACTTGACTTCAGAAAGTAAGCCTTAGTCACTTGGACAAAATTTGAATTAGAAAGACACCAACATGTTCACAGGAATTATTGCAAACAACATAAATAAAAATGTTTTAGCTCTTGTAAAAGCTGTCGAATACATAAAGCAACTTTAGATCTCTTAGCTTTACATTACAGTAAAACTAGCCTAAGTTCTCCCATCAATAGCTTAAATTGCTGCTTCTAGCTCTCACACCATGGTTTTGTCTGAAAAGTGTATATAAATAACAAAATAATAATAATAACAAATATAATAATTAATATTACCACCAAAGTATGCAATAAACACCAATGGAAAGGATACTAATTTTTCTGTAAAGCATCAATGCCTTAGCAGCCATACTGAACCTGTTGTCACCTGACCTGGATTATGTTTGCTGCAAACATAACTAACTGTTAACTGCAGATATAAATAATAAACTATACAACAATAAAAAGGCAAGTTCTCTCTTTAGCTTTGACAGCTCAGGCTCTGGAGATTATATTAGTTCAATAATTATGCTTTAGAAAAGACTCTAAAAAGGTGCACCAAGAGACAAAAAAACAACCCTGCTAGTAATAATATCTACCCCACAGAAAAATAACCCAAGGACTGGAAACAGAGGCTGACAACAAAAGTACTTAATTTTTTAAACAGAGTACAGACGATTCATTGAATAACTTTTCAAGAAAGAGTGAAAACACCATAATTTTTCCAGCAGTCTGGAAACACCGCACAAAATCTCCCCTTCCCCACCACCAAAAGGGAAATTCTTCCCTAAAACTCTACAAGTCAAAACACTTCTACAACAAGAGGTGAATAGCCACGAGAGAAGATCAGAAATTAAGATTATGAAAGAATTATACTAAAAAAACTCTGTAGAAACTGAAATAGTGATTTGTAAAGCAATATGCCTTTCCTTAGTGTCACATGCCAACCAGCCTGCAAAATGAAAAATATGGGAAGTTGAGCACAACTGAAGCAAGGAATTAACTCTGAGAAGCTTCTCCGATTGCGCAATCTCCTGTCAGAGCTCTCACTATATTTCTGCAATAAACATTCCAGCACAAGCAATCACACGTCAAGCAGATATTTGAAATATGCAACTAAACAAGAACTTAACACTATTTAAGAATTTGCGCATCGTTAGGCAGTTTTGCCTAGTGAAGTCCATAGACACTTTCATGCATTGATTAAAAGAAAAACTTCACTTTCAATAAAAAAGATGTCTGTATGCATAAACCCAATGTTTTTCTATATTTGTTCTTTTTTCCATGATGAATACACCCACAAAAATGACTTTAGGTAATGTTATTTTTTAAAAAGGTTATAAAAATTCCATGAGAATTATTTTAGATATAGACAAGCTATTTCTACTTCCAACCACTAAGATACATCTGAATTAAAAGGATTTCGTAACTAACAGGAACAAAACAGCAAGTTTTTCACATTTTTGGGAGATTTTCACTGCTAATGTAGAACAAAACAGTTCTGCTAACAGATTGTTTCCAGAGTCCAGAACCCAATGAATTAAATTTACAAATTTACAAATTTACAAATTTATAAATTCAAAAACATTATTTTACCCATTACCTTTAAGCAATTTCTTTTTTAAGTGTGAAGAGACAAGCTCTTTCAAAACCCACCTGAAGAAGAAATGGTGACATACACAGACAATGCCACTAGTAACACCATTTTAATTAATTCTGGATGTTTAAGTATATGTTCAAGTCACCAATAGTGACTATCTTCATGTCAAAAAATACTCCCCCAATAGATGCTTTCAGAAAAGTGGTGGAAGCCCCATCCCCAAAAGTTGGACAGGGCTTTGAGCAAACTGGTCTAGTGGAAAGTGTCTGTCCATAGCAGGGGGTTTGGAACTAGATAATCTTTAAGGCCCCTTCCAACCCAAATCATTCTACAGTTCTCTGATTTAAACCAAATCTCCTCTAAGTACTCTCTTCACCCTTTCTGACACCATAGTAGAATCATGACTAAAATCCTGAATGCTTTGGACTTCATAAGAAAAAAGAAAGGTGTAACTCTAAAATCAAAAACCTACATGAAAGCATGGTTCCACATTCCAGTACTGAAGTGACAGAACAGAACCAAAGATGTCCAAGAAAACTTAAGGGTGGCTTTCTACAAACTGCAAGTCTCTCTCATTAAAATCAGTAAGGATTTTACCGTATGTAATACTGCAACAATATAAGCTAGTTTATCTGGGATTTTCAAGTACAGTATTTCAAGACTAGAGGAGAGAGGGAGTATTAGAAATCCCTTAGAGTATCCAACACTTTTAATTTCAAGTAAGTCCAAAGATGTTGTGATTTATCATGCTTACAAGCTTGTTAGGGACATGCAAGTAAGTTTTTCTTTGCTCCTTTTCAAGCTTTGAGACTGAAGTTTGAGGAAAACTGAAGCCACTGACTCCGTACACCATGAAAGAAGTTTTTCCCCAACATTTCTATTGCTCAAGCATGAGACACGCATTTCTAATACACTTGCTCAAGCATGAGACACGGATAACAGAACTTCATAAAACAGTGGTATTCAACTTCTACAACACTGGGTATTTTCACCAAGCTCATATACTGCAATCATAAGGATGAAAAATACTAAAATGCTAAGCAATAACTGTAAAAGCAACTCTTCTACCAACTTCTCCAGCTAGATGGAAAGAGTAAGTCAACTCCTCCCTAACACCATTCTTCCTACATAGCACTCCAGAACCTGAGAAAGCCACTCCCCCGCACCCTAAGAGGATGCAGCAGACTGATACGTGTACTCCAAAGGCACGATTTTCTTTTGGATTTAGAACACGGAAGAAAACAAATCTTATCCCGAGAGGAAAGAGAGCCAGGGCTGTCTGGACCATTGCCACAACCATGGAATCTTGTCAAAGTCTCTCTTGCCTGTCCTTACAAGGGAGCAAGACTGAGCTTGGGCTGATTAACTTAATCTCTACAGGAGATGAGGGCAGGCAATATTTTTGTCACACCATAAAAACTTGCCATGAGACAAATCAGAGCACACTAACATGGCATTTTCTGTTCCTTCATCCCACAGATGATTCTGGATTCTGAGTAGCTGTCATTTAGCTTCTCAATAGGCAGAGAGCAAAACTGATAAAAATGTGTTTTCTACAAAATAAATCAAAAAGGCTACTTTTCACTTGCATCCAACTTCTATATGATTTTACCCCAGCATTTGCTTTAGGAAAACATTTTTCCAGTATCTAAGTTTTTTAAAAAGTTATTAAAAAGCACTACTACGTTGGACATCTACGCGAACTAAGAGACTAGAGATACATTGTATGTGTGTATAAAAATATAAAAATATCAAGTAATTCAAAAGCCATGTCAAATAAGACCAGGCAGTATCTGCTACTTCCCATTCATATAAATTCTGTGTTTGTAAAACACTGAGGAAAGCAGGTTTCCAATTTCTAAATACTACAAAATATCAGCATGAGATATTCTGGAATGTAATTAAAGAGCAGCAATATCAGTTCAAGAATTCAGAGTCACACTTTTGTCAGATATCCTGCACTTCACTTTCCAGAAGTCTGCTGGACCACAGAGCCAATTTCTGAAGAACTACATAACACATGGATGGAAACAGCAACTTTGGAAATAGATGCTTGTTACCAATCATGGTCATTTTATAAATGAAAATATCTAGCCTCAGAGTCTTCAAAAGGAAATGAAGAAGGCAGTTATATCTTTTGTGATACTCAAAAAAAATGCACTGGCATCAAGATAAACTATCATTAAATTTAACTAAACTCTGAACTACAGATAAACAATTTGACTTAGAAAAGGAAAAACCCAACCATCTGACATTAGGAAAGGTCTAACACCAGGAAGTGCCTGTGCATACATTCTCTATACACAGATTTACACATCCCAAATAACCAAACATTTTAAATATTTTTTTAAGTGACCTACCACTTTCATTCAGATTCACATTTTACAAACTGTTTACTTGAGAAATAAAAGACATAAGAAGCACCAAAAAGTTCAACAGAGATACAAACTCCTTTGCACTTGCAAGGAGTTATTGATGCAAAGTTCTATATGCTTAAGGCAGTCTTCAGAGAAGACAAGCAATGCGGCACTTCATCTAATACTTTCATGTAAAGCACGTTCAAAGTCCCCCTTACTTGCCTCAGTCAAGACAACACATTGTGTAACTTGCAGCACACAGAAAAGAACTGAATTTCCTCTTTTCTGAACTGCTGTAGATCAACTCTAACATCATGTCACATTCACATGCTTAGAGCTCTCTTTCCTTCCAATATAGAATTATTGAACTGACAGTTTCTTATAATTTTGTCCCTTTACCTACTGAACTGTGACATGATAAATTTCCAATTTATCTAACCCTACCTCATTGAAAAACCTCTTAATCTGCTTATTCTCTGAAGATAAAATGATACTTAGTCCAGTTCAACAGATTCAGTCCAAAGCCAACTTTTATAAATAAGAACACAGGCAGAGATAATACCTCTTTTTGTACATGTTACTGTAAAGAATTAAGAAAGCAGCAGAAAACCAGTCTAGGAATAGATAAGCTAATCGTCCTGAAAACCAATATAAAAGTCCATGGCTGTCCAGAAGAAAAGAGCAAGCAAATTCAGAAAAAAAAGCTGAGTGGAATAGTTCTAAATTCTCACATACTATTTCTACATAGAAGTTAATCTTAACAGCAGAAGATCTTCTGAATATCCTACAGCCCGACTTGCTCTGTTTCGAAATGCAGTTCCATGTCATGAGCATGTCAAAAACATATTTTGACTTTTAATTACCAAGTTGTTGTTTTTTTTAAATTTAATTACTAGCAGTATGATCTTAAAAATTACAAAAACAAAATTAGGATAATATAGCATATATTACATTCTTTATCAATCCTCAAAATAAATATGCTATTTTCTGTAAAAAGGGAGAAGCATACCTCTGAGTGTCTTAAAAGGCCAATGTGGCTTAGGTCTTCTGTTCTGTCAAGGGTCAACTACCAATACACTGAATGATTCTGAACCAGCAGAAACATAACAAGAACCTGATGGGAAAGGGATGACTAAAAGACATCGTGATTTAACCTCTTTTCCTTGCAACACCACAGTGACAGTGACTGAATTGGCCTGTTTGGCACCACAGATGTTGGAGCATCTCATTTCTTCAAAAGTGCATGAGGAATGCCAATGACCTCACATAACTGCAACTTGGAAAAGACCATGAAGAATAGCAGGAATTTGATTTGCTCTTTCCACTGAGTTCCTCCAATGCATTCTTATTTCGTCTAATACATCTTCTGCTATGGGTCATGATAGTTGTCCTCCTGCCACACAACCCAAAAGATAAATTCTAAAAGGCCTGTGGCTAAATACTACAGGTACTGAATGTAGCACAAGAGCAGTAGCTATATTAGATGCTGGCTGACAAAACAGAGACACAAGGCTGTTCTAGAAAGACTGTGGCCTCACTCTTGATGGACTGGCCTGAGGATTGTTTTTACAGAGCCCTCTAATACCAGTCTCATTGTACAAGTGGAATTCTAAAACAAGTCCCTGGCACTTCTAAGTTTTATAACAGAAAAATAATCTGCTGAGAAAAAAAAAAATACACTTGAAATTAGAGCATATTTTAGACAATTTTTTTCTTTATAATTCTTAGGGCTCCATCAGAAATACAGCTCAACCAACTACTTTAAGTTATTGTTTGAAAGTGCACATGAAGCTTGATTTTATGCCCAAATAAACTATGTATCTTCATCTAGTAAAAGTTAAATGTTGCTTGGCTGTATCTGAATGTATATGGCAACAATCTTTCATATCCAAATTGCCTGTATTAGCTCAATACTCACAAAGAAGAATTACATCCCATTTACCAAAACCTTCATTCTGTGCTAATTCTTAATTTGGAGACATACACTAGTCAAGCAACTTCTCACCTGAAACCATCGTAAGGCAAAACTCCTACTAGCTCCTGATCATTTTGCAAGTTTCTCATAGTTTAGCAGAGGTATCTTTCCAATCTAAATGGATAATTTGAACTTGCTGGTTTAAATCCTCAGAATATTCTTTCCCTCCTTCCAGACAGAGCTTATCTTAACTTCTAGAGTATTAAATGTCACAGAGACAAAAATTAACTCTGTGGGAGCTGCTTTTCCTGTTGCTTTCTTTTTTAAATTCAGATACTATTGCTATTTAGAGTTACCATTTAGAGTGAAAAATATTTAAGAAAATAACAGCAGTTTATACTTTTGTCCACTTAGAAACAAGATTTGTTATGCATGCATTCTGTGGTTGAGTTTCATCCATGTCTTCAGGCCGCTACCTCTAAAGGCTTTTTTCTTTAAGTCTCTTTCACTCTCATGAGACCAGATCTGCTGTTAAAAGAGAAATTAACATTGTGCTGCTCAGCATAGATATCATATCCTGTACAGTGCCACCTCAGAAAATGGGACCTTGGTAGCTGAGAAAACAATTTGTACATATAGCACATACCATTATTTTGTGCTTAACTAGAACTGCTGCAAACACGTCGTTGCACTGATTTAAGAGCTTCACTAAGGCTCTGAAACAAAACCAGGAAAAGGAAAAGGGAAAACCAACCAGTGAAACACTGTAGAGGTATTTTCTCCAAAGACGAAGGATCACAGAACCAGAGAACAGTCTACACTTGGTGGTAACCTCAAAGGTTCACCTGATCCAACTGTTCATGCAAAAGGAGTCTTGATGAGATTGCCCAGCACCCTGTGCTGAGTCTCGAAAAACACCACTGATGGGGATTCTACCACGTCCCTGAGGACATTGTTCCAATGACTGATTATTGCCACAGTAAAAAATTTCTTTCATATATAAACCTCCCCCAATGCAATATGTACATGTTGGCTCTTGTTTTCTCCTCCTGAAAAGACAGGTTTCATCTTCTTTGTAGCTATCCTTTTAGTACTGGAACACTGTGATGAGGTCCCCCAAGCCTTCTCTGGGGAAACACTTTCTCTTTTCCCTTACAAACCAAGATCTCCATCCATTTGATCACCTTTGGGACCCTTCTTTAGAATCTCCTTGAATTGCAGGAACAAGAGCTGACCTACAGATGTGGCCTCACCAGCACCGAGTGGAATGATCACATCTCCAACTCTTCTACTGACATCTCTGTCGATGCAGCCTAGGATCCAGTTTGCCTTTGTTGCTGCAGCTGTGCTCTGCTGACTTATGTCCACCTTGCTGTCCAACAGGCCCCCCAGGTCAGCAAGGCTGCTCCCAACCTCACAGATCCCAGCCTGTACTGAGTTCTTTGGTTGTGTCATCGCAGATGTAAGACACTGCGCTTGACTTTGTTAAACTTCATACTGTTCTTGCTTGCCCACTCTTCCGGCCTGTCCAGGTCTCTCTGTAAGATGTCTCTAACTTCTAAAGGGTCTCCTCACTACTCAGTTCAGTGCCATCAGCAAATTTACTGAGGGTACTTTCAATGCTACCATCCAAGTCATGCAGGAAGACATTGGACAGCATTAGGCCCAGCATCCACCCCAGAAGGCCGCACTTGTGACAGGCTGCAAGCCTGAGTAAAACCCACTGACCACAAGTTCAGATATATTTTTTAAATAGTACATATCTGATGTCTCACCAAAATTAATTCAACTCCGTATTAGCAAACTTAGGTAGATTATTCCCAGTGCAACTTCAGTGTCACCGTTCAGTCTACAGAAATACTCTCATCACAATTTTCCTTTAACAAAATCTAGAGTAGAAAACTACAATTGCACAGTACTGAAAACAAAAACTCCTATCATACTTTTTGAAGCTTAGAATACTTCAACTGAATTTGCAGATTTTTTTTATTTAAAGGAAAATTAATGTCATGATTTTGTATTTTTCATCACATACAGTGTGTATGCACATATATAAAAGTCTGTGAAGGTACTGAGCATAATTTTTTTTTATTCAATTCATTTATTTAATTATGATCTTGAGTGATTAATGAAGCTTTTCACAGAAAGGCTTTACTGGAAATCTGCTATGCAAACCTTCAGATTTAAAAAGCAAGCAATAATAGTTGCACATGAATTCATTAAGGTACAAAACCACTACCTACTCAGTATGCAAGGCTAACAAGGAGGAGAATTATTCCAGAGAACTAATGAACTTTATTTATTACAACCTCAAACTGCTTAAGTCGATGGAACATTTTAGTGATCTTCCCCCTTTCCTCCAGTGATTACACCACTGGAAACTATGGCAAACAGGAACAGTCTCTCATTATACTAATGAGCATTATCAGCTGAGAATTGGACAGTGCAGTTAAAGTGCAACTTAAAAAACTTCTATCTTCATTTTAACAGCTTCATATACATGCACAACACAGTTCAAACACCCAGTACTGACATTTTTCCACTGAAAGCAAATTTCATTAAGCTTCTCTTAGTATACAGTTCTCCTACTAAAAATACAGTGATTCTCTACCACACATTCAACGCAAAGCGAGTGATGAACATTATGAACATGCTACCAAAAAAGCTAGTGTATTGTAACAATTTACGTATTACATTGAAGCACAGTAATTTTAGGTTAGCATGCAGAGAAACTAATTTTCTTTACTTAGAAACAGTATTTTGCAGTCATAAGCCCATGTCCTTGTAAATCAGTTATTCCTGCTTGTCTGTGGGAACATGTGGAACTTCAGAAAAATACAGCTCTAACTCAAAAGAATAACCCTCTCAATACTTTCTGAATTATTTTGGGAATCTAGAGAGGTTCCAGCTGACTGGAAGCTGGTAAACATTGTCCCACTTTAAGAAGGGCAAGAAGGATGATCCTGGAAACTACAGGCCTGTCAATGTCACTTCAATGACTATTATAGAAAAGCTTACTTGGGAAGGTACTGAAAAATACTTGAAGGACAATGCAGGTCATCAGTTACAATCACTATGGGTTCCTGAGGGGAAAGTCCTGCCCAACAAACTTAATCCCCTCTTATTCCCTCTTCTGATAAGGTAACCCACCTAGGTTACCAGGGGAAGCCAGCTGATCTAATCTTTTGGGATTTCAGTAAAGCTTTCAGTACTGCCTCACAGTGCCCTACTGGTCCAAATGTCCAGCATTCAGCTGGATAAACACACCACGGGACGGGCGAGCAACTGGCTCACGGGTCAGGTGCAAAGGGCTGTAGCGAATGGGGTGACATCAGATTGCTGATCTGTCACTAGCAGGTTTCTACAGGGTTCTATCCCTCCACAGGGCCTTGTGATCATCAACATCTTCAAAAATTACTTGGATGCAGAACTGGAAGGAATAGTAAGTAAGCTTGCCAGTGATACTAAATTGGGTGGAGCTCAAAGACAGGGAGACCCTGCTGAGAGACATCAACAAATTTGAGGGCTGGGCAACCACCAACCATATGAAGTTTAACAAAAGACAAGTGCTGGATTCTGCACCTGAGATGGGGCAACCCTGGATGTACATACAGACCAGAACAAGAGGCTGGAAAGCAGTGCT
The DNA here is from genome assembly GCA_013397075.1 of Rhabdornis inornatus. Taxonomy (NCBI): domain Eukaryota; kingdom Metazoa; phylum Chordata; class Aves; order Passeriformes; family Rhabdornithidae; genus Rhabdornis; species Rhabdornis inornatus. Next base: position 133,785 of record VWZS01009099.1, read on the forward strand.
GCAAAAAGGGACCTGGTGGTCCTGGTCGATGGCAAGTTGAGTCAGCAGTGCCCTGGCAGCCAGGGGGGCCAAGAGTGTCCTGGGGGCATCAGGCACAGCATCACCAGCTGGGCAAGGGAGGGATTGTTCTGCATTGCACTGGGGCAGCCTCACCTTGACTACTGGGGGCAGTTTTGGGTGCCACAAAATTAGAAAGATACAAAGCTTTTAGAGAGTGTCCAAAGGAGGACCACAAAGGTGCTTCGGGGCTTTATGAGGAGTGGCTGAGATCACTTGGCTTGTTCAGCCTTGAGGAGACTGAGGGGAGACCTCACTGCAGCCTTCAACATCCTCATGAGGGGAAGAGGAGCAGCAGACACTGATCTCTTCTCTCTGGTGATCAGTGACAGGACCCAGGAGAATGGCATGAAGCTGTCTCAGCGGAAGTTTAAGTTCAATATAAGAAAAGGTTCTTCACCCAGAGGGTGGTTAGACACTGGAACAGGCTCCCCAGGGAACTGGACACACACATGATCCTTGTGGGTCCATTCCAACTCTGCATTTCTGTGATTCTACAAAAATTATTCAAAATTTGAAAGCAATGGATTATATTAAAATAGCAGTTTGCAACATATCAATGAAGATGAAGTGTTAAAAAGATTCACACCTGCCTTTTGATTTGCTGTGGAGGTTTTTGTTTGCCATTCACGTTTGACACATGTTCTTGTAGCCTGGTGTCTGCTCTTCTAATACCTAATGATCTCTCTACTACCAGTGAAATTTCCCTAACCCTTAAAAGTAGTACAAAAAGTAACTTGCCTCCACATCATCAAACCCACAAATTGTGGGGGTGGGGTTGGGAGAAGTACTTCCTTATTTTAGATGCAGGAAACAGAAATACAGAACAGTCTCACAAAAAGACTGAAGAAATCAGGAAACTCTAACTAAAGGCAGATTAGGCCAAACCAACAAATCCAACACCAAAATCATCTTTAATTATCATCTTACTAATTTCTCTGCCTGTTTTCCAAACCTCATATTTGTGTATTTATCTTTCAGACAGACAGGACTTCCTTTTCCACAAAGGGCATTTTTTTTTGTTCTTATACCCCCCTGCCACACCATAAATGTTATCCGTTGTCTTCTGCAGTTAAAAACATTGAAAAGTAAAGAAGGATGTATCACAGTATCAAGGATACTACACTAACGCTTCCTATTTGTTGGTATTTTATTTACTAATGCAGGACGATAACATGGCACACCAATTCATTCCACCACCTGTCTTTTCAAGAGATATGTTACTGGTACTGAAACAAGAAGTAGTATTTAAATTGAATGATTGACTTTCCACAACCTCAACACCAAAAGGTTGTATTTTTTATAACTGCCAAGAATTTAGTAATTTATGGCAGGCAAATACCAATTGTACGAGTTTAAGAATTAACTCGAGACTCTAAATTGACAGGACTGGCATTACTGACAAAATCATTTTTGTCAACTGTCCCATCAGTTGCTTCTCCTTCTCATATCAGAACACAATTATTGCTTTTACTTCTACTGCAAAAGTGAAACAGAAATAATCTGAAGACTGAAGAACACTTGACAACAGACACCACCCTCCCAGATTTAAAAATTAGGTGATTCTTGTATTTTGCAGAGATGAGGACACAAGTACCTTGCCCAGCTTAATCAGGTGCTCTTATGGATAACACTGCTTCCATGTTCTTCTAGATGTAGAAAGGAAGCTTAACAAATAAACCAGCTCATTTCTGTGAGCTGCATTTCATTATACCTGAAAGACATTTGTTTATAACGATGTTTATAATGATGAAATACAACGGAAGCAAGATCTACAGAGAATTATCTAATCTTAAGCATAAGCTTTAGCTCTAATTTGCAAATTACTTGTTAATGATTGTGTCTTTTTCCATCGTTATGAAAGAGGTTATGTTGATTCCAATTCCTCTGAAAAAAGAAACAACTTATTTTGTAAAAACATCATATTACTTTCTAAAGTAACCCTCCAAAAACTCATGACCCTATTTCTTTTTTTTCCACTTTTGCTAACCCATCAGCCCAGAAAAGATGTTCTTAAATTACATGTAAGAGCCTATAAAACGAATTATTAGTCAGAAGAAAGCTTAGGATTTCAATTTTTTTCTACAATACACCTTTGCAGAACACTGTTATTTCCTCCCACAAAATCTGAGCAATGCAGCACCACTGTAAGGTAAGTTTTTGATGTTGAAATATACAAGAAAGAAAGAAAAAGATGTCCTGCTTTGGTAAAGCTAGTCAACATCTCACAAGATAGCTAGATTTGAACGAAAACCTTCAGCTGCCTATTCCGGTTGAATTTTACACGGAAAAATTAAGCTTCTACTTAAAGGGGTTTATAAGTAGAAACTTTGAAAGAAACTTCCCAACCTGCAAATAAAGGGTTTTGATCAACCTTTTGTTTTATTCCTTTCCTTTTATTCCATATCTCTAAGTTTGTCAAACTGCAATGAAACAGGGTATGTAAAAAGAAAACACCCCCTTTACTTTCCCCTAGAATTCATGGTTCTCAGAGTCTTCTTTCCCACGAACTTACCAAGAACTATGACAGAAACTACTCTTTATATGAAGGTGAGGTTAATCTGACTCCCTCTTTGCCAGGAGCTCAAAGACAAGATGACCAAAGAAAAGAACAATGCAGCCATCCCAACTATTCCCTGATGCCAGCCAAAATCAACTGTACAGAAGGCAGGAAGTTACAGAGTTGTCTACAGTCACTGCAGTCCCAGATCCAAAGCAGCTCCTGCAGCACCAGCGTCTAAATGGTATCTGCTTAAATCCCAAGTTCAAACTACTAATGATAATAGTGTTATGTATACATTGCATTCAGAAGGACAAAAGCTTTCTTATCAAAGCCGGAAGGCATTTGAGGACAGAAAAGAAACAAAAGAAAAACACTTCAAAGATTCCTCTGACCTTACACTCATCAAGAATTAGAGCAAGAGAGACTTTTAGTCCTTTCTTACTCCAATCTGCCCCAAAGAATCAATGAATAGCTCAGAGCTTGCAAGTTGCCTGATACAAGACCTTCTTTGTGTTACAACTTTATTCTTTAGACAAGCAACACAGAATGCTCCTAAATATGATTTTCCTAACAAGAGTCTTCATAGCTTGATTCAGAACCACATTGTGACTAACTCTGATGATTTCTCTGACCACCTAATTTTGCAAGTGAAAACTATCTCCAAATACTTTAAGGTCATGCTACTTCCAAAAACCATATGCACAAAACAGTTTGTGGAGTATCAGAAAGGCTAAAAACAGCCATGAGCATTTTAGTAAAAGACAGAACACAAAAGCTCTTCCAGAAACCCTACTGATTTATTTGCTATAGAGCGAAGCCTAGCTCTTTAATGACATGTCCAATTATAAATTCAGTGTATCGAAAAAAAAACTCAAAACAACCAATCAACAAACCCACTGCTCAAACAAAAAGCAACCCAAAAAATACACAATCACATCAATAGTTCAGCTTTCACTCACAGATCTTCATGGGCATTTTTTTATTTACATCACCATCTTTGCTCCACAAATGTTGGCAACAACAGCCCCTCTTTCAAAAGACATGGTGATATTGTTGCCAACACTAGCAGAGCAAAAGCTTCAATTCCTAATGAGTCTAAGACTCGGCTAGCACCACTTCTGGTCTTGAATTTCCACAAAAGAGGATATATAGCATGTAACAATAGGTTTGAATGGTCCCAAGACCACCAAAAATTGTATTGTTGTTATGCTGGCAATTGTTTACTTAATAGCCAATGAACTTAGTAGAAAATTAAGCTGAAGGAGGAGGACAGCTACCCACAAAAGACATATTAGAGCAATAAACAAACCATCACTGAAGCGGCAGAACCACCTTCCCTTTTTGAAAGCAGAGAATAAATTCTCTCAGCTCAGTACTGACAGTATTCTTTGCACACCTAAAATCAAAGCTACTTTCTAAGAAGAGATTAGTATAAAAACACATTTGTATAATCAGATTTCGTAACAAAAGAAGGGAATTCTATGATTCCACCTCTAACACTGACAGCAGTGCAGAGTATCAATACAAAGTTTAGAGGCATCACTATTATTTCTATTTTCAACCACAGGTCATGTCCTGTCTGGTATTATTTGCACAACCTAAAATTCGCAAAAAGCACGAGCCAAGTAAAACCAGTGCTCACTCACTGATTGTCCTATCCTCACCTCACTCCTCTGTGAAGAATCTTCCCTATCCACTCCTACCTGGTTACCTCCTGGCTGGAGAGGTTTCCTCCCCTCTTAAGTACTTAACAGAGTCACTGCATACTTGTAGCCAAATGAGCTCCCAGGTCTCAAGGGTGGAATAACACGCTGGCCTGCCATCCATACTCTAGGAAGATGCTTGTTGTACTGATACCTTATACTTCAGCTTCCCTGAAGTCAAAGTTTGAAGCTGAAGTCTCTTCTCTGAAGACTCTGCCTGAAAACTCCACAGGCAGTCTCTCCTCTTCACCAGTCTCTCAGAGACAGGTTCCTGTTACATCAGTATCAAGAAGTCTTTCACAATTCCAGGACAATAAGGAAGTCCTACCCAGCATCCCTCACTGCCTGTCAGGAGGAAAATTATCTGTGTACACAGATACACAAAACGCAAGGCTACACAATCATGAAAAATTGAAGTGGCACTCATGGAGTGAAAACTGAAGATCACAGCAGGGCATTCGCTCTCTTTTTAGCTCCAACAGAAAAATCCTACCTCTCTTTCAATCACAGCCACAAATTAAACATGAGCTTATGAATTCACAGCAACTGACCCCTCAGATACAAATCTTTATGCTTAAAATATCTGAATCTACAAATGCCTCCACGCAGAAAGTTCCTCTGGTCTTCTGTGGCAGATACCTTTCAAAAAATTATCTGGGCTAGAAAGATATTTAGTGAATAAAAAGGCCAGACTCCACAAATAAAGGCCAAGTGAGTACTGATGACTTTTCTATTTAGTTTTGGTGAATTCTATTTTTGCTGTCTGAAATGTCAACAGAAAAAGTATTCTTCTGAGAAGTGGAGAATTACAGGTTGCCCAGAGAAGTTGTAGAGTTGTCAAAAGCCTTCCTGGGCAACCTGGTCTAGGCCACTCTACCAGAGCAGGGGCATGAGGGATCCCCAGAGGTTCCTTCCAGCCTTAATCATTCTGTGAAAACCCCCCCCCCACCATTTGTACTCAACAATATTCTACTTTCCCACAATACATGGTAATAAAAATTAAGAAGGCAGATTTCCAAATCATTATCCAAAGTAACTGATTTAGACAAAAGAAACAAATGATCAAACAGTAGCTAGTTGGAGATGAATGCCCAAACCATTGTTCTTTCACACTTTCCCACTAGAAATAACCATTATGGCTATAATACATGTTTTACTAACCATCTGCTGAAAAATGTAACATCTCCAACCACAAAACAGGAAAAAATTTCCTCGCTGAAATCTCCAGATGTCAAGAGAAGCTTCTGGCTTCCTCTTCCTCAAAAAGCACATTCCAGATGACATAATTAGTTTTGTGTAGTCAGGGATTTTTTTGACCGCTATTTATTTGCTAAAAATTAAGCTCAGCCTCCACAGAAACAGTATTTTCATAGCAGTCAGTGACTAGACAGGAAAACAGCCATCTTCTATTAATGCATTTTCTATGTAGATATCTCACATCAAGTTTTCCTCTGAATATATTCATACCTTAGCATTTAATACATCTGAATATAGTGCAGCACCAACTACTATGCTGCTTTTAAGAGAAAAAATATAAAGACATAATTAGTCAATATTTATATAACTATTAGAATTCGAGGGTTTTTTCTAAGTGAATATTATGACTCATGAAGATCCGTAAGAAAAAACAAGGACGTGTTCCACTTGTGTTTCCAGTTCAGTTATAAGCTCCACAGCCCAGACACTCAAGCTAGAAACACTTTTAGGCAGTTCCAATCTAGAGTCCAATATAAAACCTTAGCGTGCAGTGTTTCCGATAGAGGTTTCCAAGCATTATTTGCATCATCTCAGACCATGCAACTGACAAAAATAAAGAAAACCCTCACATATTCCTGAGCTCTATGAAAGAAACAGAAAAATGAATGCATATAAAAAACATAAGAGAAGCTAAAATAATCAAATCTGCAGTTGGATTTCAATTAGGACCTACTAATAAAGACATCTTACATACTGTCCCCATGACAGTTTTTATTGTATAAATATTGACAGGCAGGGGAGTGGCAGCCTTTTAGTTAGTGAAAGCCAATCCTTTACAAGATTTTGAGTATCAGAATAGACTTTGACCTGTGCTTCAGTTAGAAGCTGGTGCTGATCCTGTGCTGGTTCTCCCTTAGCAACACGGGCAGCCAACCCGGTCAAGCAGCTCCTGCTCATCCAGACAGTCTCCAGACAGCTGTAACTGAAGATGCACCACAGCACCTCACACCCTGCCTATGCTGAGCACACTATAGAGACATCTCTACCCTGCTGACTGGAGACTTCAGCATAGGCAATCCAATCATCTCAGCACAGCAAAACAACATAGACAAGAGAAGCTCCAAACCACTTTTCTTCTTCTCAAAGATCCTGTTTCAGCGCTTGTTCAATCACTGCTCACAAAATCATTTAGGTTGGAAAATATCTGTAAGATCATTGAGTCCAACCATTTCCCCAGCACTTCCAAGAACAATCACTGATGTGTCCCCATGTGCCGCATCTACACGTCCCTTCCAGGGATGGGGACTCCATCACTGCCCTGGGCAGCCCGTTCCAATGCCAATCTTCCAGCGTCACAGTTTTCCTGTTGCACATGGCTCCCTGCTCCGCCTGTTTGCTGTCCATGCTGTGTGCCTTTATTTCAGCAGATTGCTGAGGAAGCTAAAAGACAGTGTTATTTGCATTTGCTTTAACTGAGCTATAACTGGGTGTTGCCTGCATAGAGCCTGCAGTTTTACCAATATTGTCTCATCGTCCTTCTGGCTTTATTGCTGCTGGAATGACTGGACAAATTAAGGCAAAGACAGAAAAGTTTTCAATCATTCAATTTTGTTCTCAGAGAAATTAGTTCAGTTTTTCAGTATTTCCATTTGGAACTGAAATTTCTTGACAACAAAGGAGTTTTGATAAATAAAATCAAGCAATATCCACCAAAAAAAGATTTTAATTACATGGTTTGGGACCTCTTAAATTCAAGATAAACATCCTGTATCAAGACAAACATCTCAGTCTTCTTTGGTAAGAGACTTTAAAAAGCTTTTTATTTTTATATAGTACTAAAGTATGACCTAGGGAATTCTGCTAACAGCAACTGTGAGGCTACCAACATCATCTGCTCAAAGGGCTTCTCAGTATTTATTAAGTTCTCAATGAGTGGCTCCTGAAGCTATCAGTGTCCTCAAAGATTTACAAAGACCAAACAGGTTGATTTTCAATTTGTCCAACAAACAAATTCCAGGTGTTTCCCTCTTCCTTCCCTCAAGCAACAAAAAAACCACTCTGTAGTTGCCAGGGAAAATGACATTGTTTACAAATATTTTTACTTTGTAAGAGCATTTATAGCTTAGTTGGGTGTTTTATTCCTCTTGTTGAAACATGTCTTAACATCAACTTTCTAGTATCATTTCCTCATTAAAACTTTCATAGGAAAAATAAATAATTACATTCCTACACAGCCTCTAGTTTTATAAGCAGAAAAATTGGCTAAGTTAACTATTAATTCCTCTGTAAAACCTACTATACACCATGAAACAAATGCTAACATTTTGACAGTTCCACATCTCTACTGTTAAATTTCTAAAGGCTAATGTAATACTAAAAAATTCTTAAGAGATACAACCTGAAATAAGAACCCCTCAAGTTACTGTATTCTCAAAGCCAAGTCGAGTTGCATTTTACCTTTGACTAACATATCAAGATATATATTTTATCATTAACTTAACATCAATCTTTATATTTCATAGTCTGTAGCGATGAGAAGATAATATTAACCTTAATGTTAAATAACATTATTATTAATATTAATTAACATAACATTAATAATAAACATAGTAATCAGCATTAATAATTAACATAAATTATTTTTATATATGAAGTTCAGATATGGTGACTTGAAGACATGGAATTGTATTTCTAGGTCAGCCACAAGTTTTATTTTGAATCTAACTAAGAAATCACAGAATGATTTGGGTTAGAAGGGACCTTTAAGGATCGTCTAGTACCAACCCCATGGGCAAGGACAGCTTCCCCAGGTGTCCCCCAGGTTGCTCAAAGCCCCATCCAATCTGGCCTTGAACACTTCCACAGATGGTATATCCACAACTTCTCCAGGCAAGCTGTTCCAGTGCCTTACCACCCTCCCAGTAAAAAACTTCTTCCTCACATCCAATCCAAATCTGCACTAGTTTCAATTTAAAGCCCTCGCCCTGTCACTAATAGCCCCTGCCAAAAACGGCATTCTCTGACAGATGAGCCAGAAATTCAAATAAAACCCCCAAGTCCTTCTCCACAGGGCTGCTCTCAAACCATTCAACACTCAGTCTGTCGTGATATTGGTGATTACCCCAACACAACCGCAGACCTTCCACTTGGATCTAAAGAATGGTAGAAACATGTCCAAGAAGATTTTGTCAGTCACAACACTTGCCCATACTTTGAACTATCTTCAGACAACTTACAGAATTCTGCAAATGCTCATGAAGTTCTGCTTCTTGAATATATATACATACACACACAAGAAGCTTCATTACCAATCAAGGAAGCTTGTCAGATACCAAATTTTTCTAGCATTCAATCACTCAGACTTTAAGACCAGAGTTAGTGTAGTTTCAGCCAACATGATTTCAACAGCTATTTGTTTGATATCCCTAAAGCAAAGGGGTACTTTCAGTTATTTACTTTTTATTTATTGCTTTTTAGAAATTTATTATCGAAATCCATAACCACAATGTCTTCAGAAGTACTTTCTAACATGTTTGACAGAAGGCAAATATGTCTAGTAACAGAGATATATATAGAACTCCAAATCCCAAAGATGAGCAGACCATCTTGCCTTTTCCTTTGCAAGACAGATGAACATGAATTAATCTAGCTGATGAAACAGGCCTAGGAAAAACAGGTGAATCAAGCTCTGTAGCTATATATTTTTGGTGCAACAAAAACAGAAACCTCTTCAGATAAAACAAGCTTGTGATATGCAGTATCTACTGCTGTCAGTTAATTTGAAGACAAACTGCTCAATAAATTAAGTATCTGACATCTTTGAAGATTAAGACCACCAAGAGTGTGAAGATTTAAAATCAACTATGGAAGTAATTGACTAAGTACCTGAATAATTACAGTATTATATTGCAATATATATATAATAACTCAAGTGCCTGTATAAACCATGAAAACACTCTCTGCGAGTTCTTACCTGAACAGAGAGAGCATCAAAATACATTTTCATGAAAAGTTGTTAGTTATTTTAGAATCACAAGCATAGGCAATTCCAGGTCAAAATGTCACACATCTACACACTTATTACACCCCTTAACTCCCCACTTTTCAAAGACTCTAATCCCATAAACCCCAAGAATTTACTAAAACACGGGTTCATTCCAAAAACTGTTGTAGAAGGATGCTCACTGAATACTACTTTCCAGTGTTTGAGCTCATGAGACACTCAGCTCAAGTTAACAGTCACACTGCCTTTGGGCCTACTCAGCACCCCTCAGGAACTCACCAGGATCTGACCACTGCACACCCCACAGTGTGACCACCTCTCTAACACAGCCTTCACAGTGTCATTAGATCTTCTGGGGACTGTAGAACTCCCAGTACCAAATATTTTGAGAAAATGCACTCCATAATGCTGTGACACATTGTCTACACTTAACTCAGGCTTGAACCTCCTCATGCCTCATAAAAAAAAAAAGAGTTTATCTATGATTCCCCTGCCTAGTACTAAATGAAGTGCATGGAAGCACCAAAGAAACAAATTTACTTACAGACAGTTGCAACTTAAATTCATTTTCTTACTCTGTTTTTTATTACAGTTGCATAGGAGAAAACAGGAAAAATAAACACATCTCTCTCCTGCACTTCAGCTTTATGAATTTCCTTCCTGCAGCATGTAAATTGAAGTTACAAGGCCCTCAGCGTGCCTTTTCCGCCTGCTCTGCTCTGTTGTCAGCACTCTTCTCCCACACCTTCCTGAAACGGTAACACATCTTCCTTTGTATCAGGCCCCACCCCCACCTTCTTTTCTTAGAGTTCTCCTACTCCTTCACATATAAATTTAGAATCTTTCTAGCATAAAGAACACAGCTTATTACATTTACAAAACCCAAAATGGCTACAAAGCTGATTTAAAGGTTATTCCATGTCTTGCCTGTTAGTCTACAAAGGGTACAAACTGATGGGGAAGAAAAATAAGAACAGAAGAAAAATGAAGCAAAGTTAGAGGATAAAACCATCCTAAGAGATGCCAAGAGCATTGCTGAGACTTTTCATCATACAGCCAAAAAAAAAAGTTTCCTGAACTTAAATGAACCCCAGCATTTTAAACCTACACATACAGAATATCAGATGCTCAAGTGTCTGTATAACAGCTATTCATGTATTTCCACTCAGATACACACAGCTAGCTATCACCTTTGCCTAGGAAAAGTCAAAGCAGTTATAAGGAACATCAATGCACTACTTTAATCTACTTTTACTTAAAGGTAAAAAAAGTATTTAGTTTTTAAAGTCTTATTAGAAAGAATTTTTGTGTGTAGTCTGATCAGAAAAATTATTTTACTTTCTAAGTGCACCACCTCTGAAGTCTGTCAAATTTCCCCCTTTAACTGAGACTTGCAGGGAAGGGAATCGGGAGTTCATTTCAGAAGGTGTTTAAATACAGATCAATTACACCTACACCTAAGCAATTCTTCCTTAAAAGCATATCCCTACAGATTTTAATGGATTTGATATATAAGTAGTACTTTGGGCCAAGAATGATGCTTGTAGTGTGAATCATCACATTAAGAACTGGTGTAAAATACTTAAACTGTTTAGAAAATGTTAGGATACTTAAACTCTTCTACAGAAAGACCCCAAGAACGAGTGAAACAAAGTATAAGTCCAGCCAGCAGGAAGACTGAGGTATTGACCAAACACATACAAAGTTAGCTTAGCAAATGATTCCCTCAGAAGCAGCATTTTCTTTTTTAATTGGTAATAGTTTAAAAGAAATTTCCTAAAAAATTGTCACTTCAAAGGATCTTAAAATCTGTAATGAAACACATGTTCTAAAACTTTCAGCAAGCATGACAGGAAGCATCCCAGCAAGTTCATTCCCAAACTGACTACAGCTTAGCTCCTAATCACAATTAAGATAACTGAAATGGGGCAAATCCTTAAACTGATTATAAGATTAAGGGATACGGTTAAAGATACTACCAACTGCATGTCTGATACCTGCCAATTCCTTCCTACCACTGTAGGAAGGTCCCCATAGAACAGCCAGCACTCAAGCACACACAGCAAAATGAGCCATGGTTAATGCAAACTCTGGACGCTTGGCTGACTCTATACTCTTAACACCTATCAATACATCCAGGCTGTAAAAATGTCAGATTAGTCTCGAGGTACCAAAATTGACACACTATATCCTAAGAACCAGAGGTCTCCTCATTAGCTGTGGTCCTAAGTTGACAGATAGGTAAAGCAGATCAAATAACCAAGTTAAACAGAAGATGCAGTGCTATTTTCCTTTGGGACAGCAGCATCCATAAGGCTCTGCTTTTATCTAGTGATGTAGGTTTGACCTGCAAACGCTTCAGAAGCTCACAAACCTGTAATAAGCTAAAGAGAGCAAACAATATTGTGAACTTGTACAGATTCTTGCATTACTCTTTTAATCTCTCCATTGCCTTATGTTAAAGCAAGTTTCTGCCAAGAACCATGCAGCACAAAATGAAGAATGACTATTAAGAGCTATCTCCACCCCCACACCTCCCTTCCCTTCCAACCCCAAATGTCAGAGTTCATACGAGGAACAAATTCAATTTATTTGTTCCTCTCTCTGACAACAGAAAGCCAGGGGAAAAAAATACACTAAAGAACTTCCATCACTTGCTCCAAAGAAAATAAGCCCTCTACTTCAGTGTGAAAGCACAAATTACACTTTGGTACTATTTAAGGACATCTCTAGGCATATCTAAGGACCCAGATGTATCCCAAACAAATTGGTTGGATTTGGCGTGCAGTTTACTGAGGTACTAAGTGAACTAAATGAGAACTGAAAGATCATCCAATTCTGTCAATCAGCTACCAAATGACGTTGGTTGGTTTTATATCAGGAAGTGTTATGGTTTGTTTCCCTATGATGCAGTTATAACACTGACAGCACTGGTGAGATCCAGCAATTAGGTACAATTAATTAGGGAAACAACAAGCGAGCAGTCCTCTACCTCAGGCCTAGCACAACCAGCAGTTTAAAATGCATTTAAACCTCTGCCCCCACCCGTAAGGGCTTATTAATCGTGTTGTACTCAACTGTCAGCGCTGCAGTGCTTAACCACAGCATAAGAAGACCTCAGTCTTTCAAAAAGTTGCTGGAGAGTGAACTGGTATCAAAGCTATTTGAAGTCCTGCGCTCGCACAGAGGAGCAGCACTCACGAATTCCGCCTTTCTGGAAAGGCTCCACCGCCCCAGTGACAGCCGGCGAGGCAGAGAGCAGTGAGCGGAGCCAGAGATGACAAGTGTGAGTGAGGCAGGGCTGGGCAGGCGCCTCCTCGGCATGAGCCGCTCTCCCGGCACACGGGCACATTCACGCACCCTCAGCCCAACGCTGAGTAAACAAAACACCAGTGCAGAGCTGAGCAGGGCGGTGACTCAACCAGGAGTGCGAGATTCGGTCCCACAGGGTAAGGAATTCGGGGAGACGTGACCGGGGACCCATCGGCGCTCCCTACTCACCAGCAAACAGTCCACGTTCACTTCGGATTTGGGGTCCTTCAAAGTCACATCGATTTTCTCAAACCGAGACTCAAAACTTTCTCCCGTCGACATGTTTCCGGAGATAAAAAGTTTCCCTTATTCCAGAGCAAAGTAAGGTTAAAAAAAAAATGAAAAAGTAAAAAAAAAAAAAAAAGACAGGAACAGCCGAGCACAAAAGAGAAAACACAGCCTGTACCAGGCTGAGGAAGCGCCTCCTGCGAGATCCCTTCAATCACAGAAGTCTCTGGGACAAGTCCCCGTCAAGGGGGCAGAGAATCCAAGGGGAACCCGCAGCAGGCGGGGGACGAGGCTGCTTCTCCCCCCGCTCCTCCAGGCACGCACGCAGCTTCCCGGGATGCTCACAGCTCCGCAGCAGCACGTTTCCTCTCCCTCCCTCCTCTGCTCGGGCCCCACCGTCTCGGCATTCCCATTTTCCCAGCCGGGGAAGCCGTCCTGGGATCCAGCGTAGCGGTCCCTCCTCCTCGCCCTGCTGCTGCAGCGCCGGCGGGTCGGTGCCAGGTTCCGGAGCGCGGCTTTCTTTCCGGTGAACCAGAAGAAACAACAGAAGAGGGGGAAACAAGAGGGGGAAAAAAAAAATAAAAAAAAAAAAAATAAAAAAAGACAAAAGCCTGCAGGCACACCAACAAGGCAAAAATAGATGGAAAAATAAAACTTAGAGGAATCCTCTCGACGGCGTGTCTCAGCGTCGTGGGGTCGGTCCGTCCGTGGGCACGGGGCGAGGAAGCGAGGACGGCACCGGGCGAGTGCCCCCGCGGGCGGCGGACGAGTCACCTCACCGGCGGAACGGCTGCAGCAGCATCTTTCTTCCTCTCTCCTCCTCCTCGCTGCCTCCCGCCGCTGCCAACGCCGATTCAGCCCCCTCCTCTCCGCTCCTCCGCCTCCCACGGACGGGACGGCAGCCTGGACCGCCTCAGGACCGACCCGAGGTTGCGGCGTGTGAGGGGAGGAGGGAAGGAGGCGGCTTAAGGGGAGGGGAGAGCGTGAGGTCCGGCGCCTGCAAGGGAACCTGCGAGAGCCACCAACATGTCCGCCTTCCTGTTTGAACAGTCGGGACGGAGCGCGGGGCGCATGCGCGGGGGGAACGGCTCCGGTGCGGGCAGGGACGGGACGGGACGGCGGCAGGAGGCGCGCGCATGAGGCGGCCGGAGGGGGCGCGCGCCGAGGAAGGAATCACGGTCACTGAATCAATTAGGTTGGAAAAGACCTCTGAGACCATCCAGGCCAACCTGTGACCGAACACCACCGTGTCAACTAGAGCAGGGCACTGAGGGCCACGTCCAGTCTTTCCTTAAATACCTCCAGGGACCGTGACTCCACCACCTCCCTGGGCAGTCTATTCCAGCGTCTAATTACTCTGTCTCTGAAAAAGCTCTTCCTAATGTCCAGTCTAAACCTCCCCTGGCACAGCTTAATGCCATGCCCTCTGGTCCTGTCACTTGTTGCCTGGGAGAAGAGGCCGACCCTGAGGTGGTTCTAGAGCGATAAGGTCACCCCTGAGCCTCCTTTTCTCCAGGCTAAACACCCCCAGCCCCCTCAGCCGCTCCTCATGGCATATGCGCTCCAGACCCTTCCCCAGTCTCGTTGCCCTGCTGAAGGAAAAACCGGGAGAGACAGCAGCCAGTGCGTTCGGCTCGGCCTCGGCCCCGGCCCCGGTGCGGGCGGGCCGGGTGTCATAGCCCGGGATCCGCCTTCCGGGAGCCGCTCTCTTTGTGTGCCCGCCCCCGCCCGGCGGTTCCGGCGGGAATTGCGCTGAGCCGAGGCGCAGCGTCCTGCCGAGAAAAGCGCTGCTTCCCGCCGCCTCCCCGTGCCGTGGGGGGATGTTGCCGCCGTGTTTCCGCCCCGGCTCCCCGGAGGCGCCTCAGCACTGCTGGCTCCCGCGGCCTTGGCCCGGCACGGGCACGGGGGGACAGGTGGCAGCGAGGGTCGCCCGTAGACCTGCTGTGGGTTCCATCCTTTGGATCTTCGAAAGCCAGACCCTGGGCAGCCGGCTGTGGGTGGTCCTTAGGTGATCCCTCACTGGAGATACTCCAGAACCATATGGGCGCAATCCTGTGCCCTGTGCTCTGGGATGACCCTGCTTGAGCGAAGAGATTGGACCAGATTACCTACTGTATTTTCTTTCCAACCTGACCCATTCTGTGATTCTGCGGTTTTGTCCTGCCTGATCGGGGGGACTGAAGAAGTTGGCCTCCAGAGATCCATTTCAGTGGCAGCCAGTCTGCCATCCTGTCCAGGGAAGGAGAGGCCTGTTTCTGCAGCGCCCGAAGTTCGAGCATTCCAATTTATGTCCAGACAAGAGCCGTGTGCAAGGTAGCACACCAAACACAGAAAGAATACGTACCAGCACTACACGTGTAACCTGCGCAGCGTGTTGGTGTTTCCAATTCAAACCTTACCCTCAGACCACAGCAGGGACCTTTTTTTCAAATAAGGAAACAATCACAGAATCCCTTAGGTTGGAAAAGACCTCTGAGATCATCCAGGCCAACCTCTGACCAAACACCACCATGTCGATTAGAACATGCAATTAGTAATTGCAGTCTTTTCTAGAACATCTCCAGGAACAGCGATTCCACCTTCTCCCTGGGCAGTCCAATGTTTAACAACCCTTTCTGTGAAGAAATTCCTCCTAATGTCCAGCCTGACCCTACTGTGGCTCAGCTTGAGACTCGGGCAAAGTAATGACTTCAAATATTCCTGGACAGAGGCCACTGTACCAGTTTGGTTCTTCAACTTCCACTTCAGTTCCATAAATGGCAATGGCATTTTTACAAATATTGCTATAAACTGCATAGAGATTGTCAAGTCATTAATCTCTGGTCACTGAACAGTTGCCAGTATCAAACCTGAATCAGTAGCACTATGAGTTATTTTCCATGTCATGGTTAGGAAACAAATTCATAGCCAAGTGCTAGAGCATTTGAGCTATTCAGTCTTGGATGTCAGTACTTGCTATCTTTTTTTATTCAGAAAAAATAAGAAATGGTATTCTACATTTTGCTGTTTCTTATCCACAGCTGCCTGCATATTTTGTTTTTGTTTTCTGCTGAGAAGTATGTACAGTTAAAGCAAAAATACAGGCTATAGCAACGTTTCTTGCTCTCGTTTTGTGCTGGCTACTACCACAGCCCTTTGATTCAGAGGGTTTGGTTGCTCTTGGAAATGCAGATGTTCCATTTCAGCAACCACAGTCCAAAGAGAACATTTCCGCAAGCTACAGGGTGTAGACTTGGGATAATCTCATATCTGATGCAGTAAGTAATTTCTAAAATACACAGAAAATGCTTCTTGCAGTCTTCATCTAAAGCAAGATGAGAATCATCATTAGAGATACAGAGCCTAATTTGCAGTGCTCTTGGGCACCTGATTTAGGCTTTAGGATGATGCCAGGCCTCAGCAGGGTGATTTGAGGCAGCTAGCTAGAAACAATGCAAAATTCATGAGCCTGTAATAGAGTACGGAAGAGGAAGCCTGAATCTGCAGCTCAGTGGGCAGGATCACCACTGTGATCAGCAGGTGCCATTTATGTGTTTTATCCAATGTTTATGGGAAAACTTACAGGTATTCTTGGAAATGCAAAACACCTTGCATCCTCTCCAGATCTCCCTGCAACAAAGCTACATGGGTCTTGCTCCCTCTTGCTCTTTGCTTCTTTGCATTTTTTTTACAGTGGCCCAGATTCAACACAGAAAGTGGAGAGAAGCTACATCCCATTGTTTGTCAACTTGGAGAATTCACAGAGATGAGAGCTGGGCATTCAACAGGCCCAGCCCCACATGTTTATCTGCCAGTGAAGGATCTTGCCTCTGGAGCAGTACACCTGAAAACTTCTAATAGTGTTTGTGGTGAGCAAAGCTGCTGTGTTTGTGTTCATCTGCCTACAAACTCTGTGTGTTTCAAACATGTCTGTCAGACTGGGCTTTTCTCACGATGTGGTGGACTAAAAGTGCTTGTCTGTCTGTGTCAAATAGAATAGAATTTGTGTGGGAGGTACTCATGCAGCTGTGTAGGAAACTCTGAGCACTGCTTCGAAACTGTAAAAGGGAGGCTTTGGCTACCAGCATTAAAAAGGATAATAGATTCTAATTTATAAAAGCATGTATGGGTTAAGTGTCTGGTTAAGTACTCATGTTGTAACTTGAGAGTGTAATGTAATAGTTTTTAATCCAGAAAACACTCATTCACATGATGGGATCTTAAAGCCCATTTTCACAAACTTCAGTCAGACTGTTTGTATCTATATGATTAGGAACTTGCATATTTCTAGCATTGGCCCCTTAGAAATCATATGAATCCCCATCCTACACAACCAATTGGTGCACTGAACTTTTGAACATTGAATTGTTTTGTTTTATCTTCCTGATAGATAAACTAATAACAGGTAATTTCTTCTTGTTGCATTTGTTGTGTCATATATTTTGGAATCAAACTAGGTTTTGTTGAGTGAGATAGGAATTACTCAACATATACATGACCTGATAACACTGAGCTGATAAAGTATGCAAACCGACTCTTACAACCTGAAAGATCTTTTTTCCTCTCTTCAAAAGCACGTAGTCTCTTCTAATTCTTGAAAGTGTCTCTAAGTAAGTTGATGTCCATACAAAGTAAACAAACAAAGTGACAATCCTAATAAAACCAAAACCATGGTCCCCATATCCATATTCTCTTGCCTGTTTCATAAGATATTGAAATGTTCTTGCTTTTGTGTGATACAAATTGACGCTGACATAAGAGCTGATTGTTTGGCAGAGATTGAAATTTCTTATTAAATACAGAATATCAGTAAACTGTAGAATTGGCTTCCTCTAAACCATAATAAAATACTTATAAAAAGTACAAGTAATACTGTTTATTGTGCAAATAACATTCTTGTACATGAGAGTAATAAAACTGTGCATGTAAGAGGTTTCAGTAGTGCTCATTTCAGGAACATTTAGCAAACAGCTAGAACACAAGAGCAGTGGAATACTCAAAGTGTGGGCTCAGCCCTCTCTGAGCAGGTACTGTTACTTCCATCCTCTCGTGAAAAAGCTAAGAAAAATTAAGCAAAAGAGCTTATAATAAAGTCAAAGGCCATTTACATTTTTCAGGTCACTGAGTGTGCATCTTAAAAGGCACACACTCTCAGAATGAGAGAACAGGCTGGGACACCCATGTTCCTGAAGTAGCTACTGACTTCAGAAGAGTTGCACAAGGCAGAAATGAGACTATATCCTGTTCACCATATTAGGCCACGTTAGTAATGCATGAGGTCCCCTCACATTCAGCTTCCGATTTAGTCAGCATGAAACCTTCAGCAGTTAAATCACATTATATTAAGCCTGCCTTTGGTCCACCACCCTCTCTCCTTCTTTGCTCTGCAAAACTGGCTTAGTTTAGCCTCTGCTCTAGTCCTAGGGACAGTTAATAGCACAGGCCAGTGTGGCTTGAAGCCCTGGGATGAAAACTGGACAACAAATCCAGTCCTTGAGCAAAATATTTTATCATTGCTAAAGCCCATCTGTGCAACAGGCTATTTGCAGGAGCTTCCTGCTTCAGGCAGGGTGTGATGGATGCTCAAGCAGACATATCTGAACTGACTTTGGGTAATGATAAAGTCACCCTAGCATTGAACTCAGTGTGATTGCAAAACCTGAAAAATAAAGGCTGTGTTAGGTAATGAATGCTGGTGGCTGTAAGTATCTGATTTAAAGCTGCAGTCACAGTCATGACCACACTGCAGCCCCCTCACCTCCCTTGAGGAGTCACCTATGCAATGAAAAGACTCCTCAAGGAATTACAGACTGAAAGCTTAAGGTGCAAAGTGCTCTGAGCAGTGAACACATTAAAAAGCTCTATGAATGGGAGAGGGAAAGTAAATAAATGAGAGAGATATTAGTTATAATTTAGGATGCTGAGAAAAGTCATCTTGGCTCTTGATGAGGCAAAACATAGGACCTATAACAGGAATGGAATGGAATGGAATGGAATGGAATGGAATGGAATGGAATGGAATGGAATGGAATGGAATGGAATGGAATGGAATGGAATGGAATGGAATGGAATGGGATGGGATGGGATGGAATGGGACGGGATGGAATAGAATAGAATAGAATAGAATAGAAGTGGCCTAGGCAATAAGAACTGCTAGCATGAGAAAACACTTTTGCATGTAATAGATAAAAAGAGAATTTCCTACGGGTAGACTTAACAAAAGTAGTATCTTCCAAACATCTGTTTGGCAAACGTAGGTTTGACATTGAAACAGTGCAGCATATACGTATACGTATATAAGTATGTTTTTCCTGCATGTCACCAGATTTAAAAAAGGTGTGAGGCTCCAGGCATTTGGTCTTGCCTGTTCCAATGTATCCCAGCTTCCCAAGAGAGGGTGGTTGTTGCTGTTCCCTATTACGGTGCATTTTCAAGTACTGTAGTACTAGGAACCCTGGGGGAGAACCTGCTCCCACTGCCGGCGAGTGGTGAGTGATTACTGAGAAATGGGACACCTGAATCAGAATCTTTGTTGTATGTTCTTGAACAAGCTAGAAATGAGGGAGGGGGGAGGGGAATCACCTTTTGGAGCTTAATGGCTCAGTTTGATGGAGAGGATCCGGTCTGAAAACAAACTATTGCAAGGGAGGAAGTAAACTGGATGGCATTGTCTGTTCCAGCACAAACACAGATGTGTTTGCTGCCAGCAGACAAGAGCATCGTTGTATAAACAGCATAGACACTCCCAAAGTAACTTCTGTTGTATCTGGAAAGGAGGGGAGCTGTGAGCCCAGAGATAGATAGCAGCTCCCATATCTGGTCACCATATGACTCAGGCCAATATCAGCCACAAGTGCATATACAGGACAGGCTCACTCTGCTTTTATGCTTTAAAAGTGCAGAAAAAAATCCTTTAACCAATGTAGATCAAAACCTCACAAACTGATTTGAAATCAAATAAAATTCCACTGGAATGCTGAAAGCTTCATACCTTGGTAAGGACCATTTCCGTGGCAGATACTATTTTCCTGTTAAAGCCACTTGATGGGTACAGAAAATGTCAAGATGCCAGAAATTCTTCTTTTACCTTGGGAAAAAGAAGAGTATTTTTTATTTTCACTATCCCGGGGCTTAAAAATGGCCCAAGTACTTCTTGTTGGAAATCTTTGAAAAGCCAAACAAATTCAACTCTAAGTCAAAGAAAAACTGTAGGGAAAAGTTGCCTGAAAAAACATAGGAGTATATTAAAGCAGGAGCTAAAAAGTAATCTCCTGATGGTCTCATCCACCAGGACAACAGGATATAAACAGAAATAATATATCTTTTGTGTCTATATCTTTCCATTGTGTAAATGGAAATAGAAATAAATATGTATTTCCATTAAAAGTAGAGTGATTATCATCATTTTAGACCTCTTAAAAGTTACGGTGAATCCAATTTTCTACACTGCTATTATCCTGTTAACTGTGAATCACCTATGAGATTAACAAGTTTTCTTCTTATTTCTCCAGTTCATAACCCTAAGCGCTCTCTCCTAGAAGAAATTTCTCCCACTCCACCTTACTCCTACTTCCCTGAGTATCACATTTCCTGTGGCTGGATTAGTTTTTCAGTCCTTGCTCAAATAGTTCTTCTGAAGACAAAAGTTAAAAGTAAACTGGGCTGAGTTTAAAAGTAAACTAGCTTTGATTGCCCTGGCTTTGTTTTTTATGTATGCTGTCCTAAATATCTACACTCCTTGTAAATGCTTTGCTCTGATGAAGACTACGACAAATCCATAAAAAGCCGTGTTTTTTATCTTGGGTCTGGGAAATATTTAACAGTTTCAGCCCTTAACAGATAATTAACTTCTAAATGATACATCTCATAACTTTGCTCGTATAAACAGAGAGGGCTCTGTATGATCCTTTTTGGGACAGAACAGCAGAAATTACCATTCCTGACACTCACAGTGTGAAGATTCACAACACAAGTTATAGACAA
Organism: Rhabdornis inornatus; assembly: GCA_013397075.1. Lineage (NCBI taxonomy): Eukaryota > Metazoa > Chordata > Aves > Passeriformes > Rhabdornithidae > Rhabdornis > Rhabdornis inornatus. Next base: position 154,750 of record VWZS01009099.1, read on the forward strand.
CTGCTTTTATACCATGAAGCTTCACGAGATTCTACATGTCTTAACTTAAATGCACTCAAATGCCATTAAATGTGCAGTTTTAAAAATGCATGTCTTTCATATGACTATCTTCCAGATATTTAGATATTTAAAAAAAAATAAAGTTTAGTCACTGAAAAAGAATTCAAATTCACTGCAACTGCAGGAATTATAAATGAGTCAAGTTAGTAACTTTTTGGTGAATTTTCATAACTAAACCCCAGAAGCTGATTTTGTTCACAATCAGGATATTTTCAAATTCTTTTTTTAATCTCATGCCCACTAGGCAATCAGTTAACTGTTATTTTATACCAATGCTACCACTGTTGTTTTCTTTGTAGAGCTCTGCTACTCTTAGAACACATCTATAAGGTTTGAGAGAGTCTAGTCTTAGACAACAGAGATAATCTACATATTGACTTTTATTATAATTCTGTTTTCATTTGGCCATAACAACCCAAACCCCAGAAATGAAAATTTTATAGGTGTGATCATAGACAGAAAACTATCTGTATGAAAGTGTGAGCAAGCTCCTTCTCATCAAAGAGTTAATCTTTTTCTTCTTATTCTTCTCTTCCTCCCCCCTTGAAGGTAACAGACACCAAACTTCCTACTTCCTGTCATAAAATGCTATGCAGAGTCTAATTCAACTCTTGATACTCAGAAGATGGCAATTTTATATCAGTTTTACCTCATTATTTTGCTTCTTTGTTATTATAATTATTATTTATTAAAATTATGGTTACTTCAAATCCCCAGAACTGCTTTGTTTGAAATGGAGAAGGGAGATCGGACAAGAAAAAACGGCCTCAAGGAGGGAGGGTTTAGATTGGATATTAGGAAAAAGTTCTTCCTGGCAAACTAAAAGGATTGTTAAATGTTGAAACAGGCTGCCTAGGGAAGTGGTTGAGTCACCAGTCTTGGAGGTATTTAAAAGATGTGCAGATGTGGCACTAGGGGACGTGGTTTAGTGATGGACTTGGCAGTTCTGGGTTAATGGTTGGACATAATGATCTTATAGGTCTTTTCCGACAGAAACTGTTCTATGATTCTATAGACTCCTAATTTGATGACAGCAAAAATAATCTGAGGAAGGGACAAACTAAAGGCCACGGACAGGCCATTTCAAAGGTGTAGTAGATGCAAAGTAATACCTTCTTGATGGAGAGTTTTTAGGCAGAGGGGGAAAAAGAGCCAACTCAATTTGCTTTTTCCAGAGTAAGATAAAGCCCATCCACCAGGACTAGAGAATGTCAGCATTGTCCTAAACTGCTTCTACACCATAAGAATAGATGAGGCTGCTCTATAAAGCACTGGATTAAAAAAAGTACAAGGTGATTGACTCATTCATGGCACATAGCCATACTAATACGTGCAAAATTACCTCCAGCTGATGTTCTAGAACCTTTACCATGGCAAACAAAGCTGTCCCTCAGAAGTCTCATACAATGAAAACAAAGCTGAGAACATGCATATGCAAAGCAGTATTTGTAAAGAGTTACATCATTACACCTTTGCAGTCACTCCTTTTTTAGTGCCAAACTTTGCTGAAATGATGGAATAACTCAGAACTAGAGTGAGTTCTTTCAAACAGATTATTGAAACTATAAGTACTGTGTTCAAATTATTATGGAGTTTCAGTTTGTTTACCTGATTGCATGGAGTTCCCAGCACTCCTTGATGGTGGCCATGCCATCATTTTATATTCCTATGAAGGTAGAAATGTTATACTGCCTTCACTGTAAAATATCCACAGCAACTTAGACCACATCTGCAACGTGTTGACAGATGTGATTGTATAATCCATCTGGCTGAAGTCAAAGCAGGTAACATGAGTTAGGTTCATAAGACCAGAAGTTTATCCCTTTGCTTGTCAATGTGCATGCAGAAAAGGGACATACAACTCCGTAGCTCCAGACTTACCTGAACTAGTTTCTAGCCAGCTAGCTGAGGCATGTACAGTGACACAATCATCCTCCACAGACCATCATGTTACTTGCCCAGGCCCCAAACCCCATGTTGCTGCAGCTTCGTGCAGGTGTTCCTCAGTCAGCTGGATTACACCATCACATCTGCTGAGCATGGTGTGGACATGATCTGAATTCCTATGGGCATTTCACAGTGCTGGAAGCATAATGCTGCTACCTTCACACGTGTAGAAAATGATGGCACCATCACCAGAGAGGCCTGCCGAGAACTGCTTCAAGTTGGATAAACACAAGACTTTTTCACAGAAGGAAACCTGAACTCTGTTATAGTTTGGATATGGTACTTGTAGTTTCAGTAATTTGAATATAGGAATCTGTCCAATTGTAACACATCATGCAGTTATAACAGTCAGTGGTCAGTGATGTTATCTGCAGTGTGGGTAACTATGGCAAGAATTTCTTGTGGCCAGTATTTCTACTATTCGATGACCACATTATTTTTTTTGGATAGTTGTTACTATTTCCATCTTGACTCACTCCTAAAAGGCACTGAAACATCACAGACTTACCACTCACACAGCAATAACAGCAACTGTCCTTAAATCAGTTTTGCAAACCTGCATCCAGAGCATCTCCTACCAGAAGAGTGTGTACTTTGCATCTTCTGAAGTTGAAGTCTCCCACTTTCTTTTGATGTGCGCCATGAGATCCAGCCTTTCATTTGGGCTTCTTTAGACTGGATTGAGTCTGAGGGGAAGTGCCTGCAAAGCACTGGATGCCACGCCATGGGAAAATGAGGAAAGAAATGTATGTCTCCTGCAGTGTGGGAGAAAATCAGCTATTAGCCACCATTCTTCTCGTCTGGGTGGAGATTTTAATCCCCTCACCTCACCATGGGCAGCCAACAGATGATTTCACAGCAGTCATCTTTATAGCATCTATGTGAGCATGGGGGGGTGCCTTGTACTTCTGAACACACATTTCGTTAATGTCTCTTTTCATGTCCTGATCAGACTATTGCAAAACGCCACACGCAGACTCCCCAAAATGAGTCATGTCTGCCGGCAGGGATGTCTGTAAGATGTCTCTGCAAAGAGGTGCAGAGCCGTGCAGGAAGTGTGGGAGAAGACCACCCTCTCTTATTTATTAGAGAGAATGCCTTAGTGGAGCAGAGAGGGCCTAGCAGGTCTACCCTAGGGGGCAATCCATTAGCTTCCAGGCAAAATGTAGTGGGTTCATTGTGACCTCCAACCTCCAAAGTCTGACTGCCGTGAGGGTTGCCCCTCTACGAAATACATCCCCTCTTGCATCTGCAGAGAATTGAAGTTTTGCTCTGGAAGGGTAATCTCCCAGTGGGACTTGGGACACTGGTAAATGATCTGCTCTGCATCTCCGGGTCCCCAGCTTTTCCCTTCTTGTGGCATGTTCTGATTTGTCTGGTTTTACACCCACTGCCCATGAGATTTTTCCTGTACATCAAATCTGACACTGGGAGAAGGAGCTGCATTACTCATACATAATTTCAAAATTGTGGGCAAACTGGATGGCTTCTTGCTCCCATGGACATATGACTTCATCGTGTCTATCTTCCCAACTTCATGCACTAATACTCATAGCTTCAGAGGCCTTATCACTAGCTGAAAAAGAATTCCTTCCTTATCACCTGTTAAGTTGAAGGTTCAGCTGGGGCAGCCGTATGGCATCTCTTGGTTTCTGTCTGCCACGAAGTTAGCTGCATTCAGTTTCAATACCTTGGCTTTTCTTAATACATTAATTCATTTTTTGTTATTTAAACGAGAAAAAAATAGGTTGTCATGGCAAAATTCAGATCCTCTAAAGCATAGTAGACTAATACAAAAAAAAAAAAAAAGCCTTGACACTGAACAAAGTGACAAATATTTTTCCCTTTGGCTCCGGAGCTTTCCACAGCACAGTTACCTGAGCAATTTACTCAGGTTTTTCATAAGTAAGTTGTGATTAGCAGTATGCTATTAATTGCTGAAACCTCTGGTTTACTACTATTGTCCATAAAGGATAAAAAACCACTTAGGCAGGCCAGTCTATTTCCAGCCTTACAATTTAAACTCACTAAATTACTAGGGCAAATCTATATTCAGAAATTGTTCCATCCTACTCTATATGCTCTCTCACTCTGTTTCCTCTCATCTTTTTCCAAGCATGTATTGGACAACTTACACGCAGAAAATAACATCTGTAAGGCTTACCTTGATTTTTAAAATATTTATTCTCCTATCGATCAAAACAAACAAAAAACCTCCCAGCCAACCAAATAAAAAACCTAATTACAAAGCTATGTGCAAACTGATAGAGAGAAATGGTAATGCAAATTTACCCATCTTTCACACTCAATAGCTGTTTCTAGTACTCTGCCTTTGTCCTTAGGATTTAATTAAATCTCTCACAGAAAACAGAATTTGCTAGTACTTGACCTTTGTTTTCAGAGGCCCGAAATACAAAAGGCATTTAGAATCAATGACAAGGCACAAAACACAACGCACTCGATTTAGCGCTCAGGGCAACACAATGCTCATCCTTTATATGGAGAGACCCTGGGTTAAAAAAGGATTAAAATTAAGCCACAGTATTCTTTTCTAGGTTGTCTCCTGAAGAATCACGATGCTGCTTCAAGCTGACTATATGTTATGCAATCCACCAGCACACGATGCCCAATGCTACTCCTAATGTAATCTTTTTTTTCACTACATAAACTATATCTCTACTCTTTATTTGCCTTCACGGGCTTCCCTCCTGTCTTCATTCTCACTGCAAGCTCCTCACCCTCTGCTTGAAGATCAAACATAAACTCCTGGCTCCCATTTCTGCTACCACTTCCCCTTCAACCCATCCAGGCCGCCTACAGCCAACTTTGCTCCAGCAGCCTTTCTGCTTATGTTTCCCAGCTGCTCTCTCCTGCATCTCTTCAGCTGCTCTTTACACCACTTACATTCCTTTCCTACATGGCTTTTTGCAGAGATTTTTCACACTTTCTCTTCCTTTTCTTTCTGGATTTTTTTTCTTCACTTTGGTGTTAATGGCAGAGAAATGGTGGATTTATGATAAATAGTGAGTAAAATTTTAGTTCTTGCAGAACTCATTGAAGCAAATCTGAAAATTAACACTCAGCTAAAACAAAAACTGGTAGAAAGCTAGTTAAGGGAAAGCATGATGTTCAATGGCCTCGAACTATGTAGACAAAGGCCACTGAATGAGAAGCTACAGAGAATAATTTTGCTTCTGCTCATGTTAACAAGGGACAGTAAGCCACACATTAATTAAATTCCTCGAATTAGAAGGAGTTTTGAGGGTGAAACTCTCCTTAGCCCTCACAGGGTGGCTCACAGTAGGAGAAAGGTGTGCTCTGCCTGTCACACCAGCCAGCCAGGCCCATAACATTTCCTTCTGTTGATCTCTTACTCATTTACCATCCCACAAGCTGCAAGGAAGCCTGTTCACAGCTTCTTTCCCACCCAGTGGCAGGCTACACCTCTGCCTGCTATCCATGCAGCTGGGAAAAGTTTGTCTGCTTCCCTGAGCTAAAAAGTGTCATTCTTGTGTCCATTAAAACATTGTCACTCAGCACAGCTTACAGTCCCAGGGTTCACAGCCTGGCTATTCTAGCTTAACTAGAACCTGGGCATGTTTTTGTTTGGGTTTTGGAGGTTGGATTTTCTTTTTTAAATGTGGGAGTAGAAGCAGCAACAAATATATTTGTTATAGACAAGCTAATATATTTTAGGGAAATTATTTAATAATAACAGTAATTAAAATTATATTGTAACTCAAGTTATTGCCACCAGTATCCTGCAGAAGGGTCACCAGGTTTGCTTTGGCATGTTCAACCCTGCCTATAATATTGCTCACTGCAATTGTACTGCTGAGGGGCCTCCTACCCCCTGGGATGCCTTCAGGGATACCTGGTTCTGGCCCATATGGTACAAATCACATATTTTAAGCCTTTTGTAGGAAAAGCAAAAGGTGTCCAAAACTTAGGAAAACAAGGAAGACTAGGGGAGATGCATTGGCACTGGTCCCATTTCCATCTTCCCTGTTGGTTAAACTCAATTTTAACCAATGACTAAATTTTTTTAAAGAATAAATTATTCTATAGGTCATTTAAACAAATTCCCGTAATCTGCACAAAATCTGAAGACTTTTAAAGGTCCCTTCCAATGCAAACACACACACACACACACACACACACACACACACACACAGGAATCCACCTCTGCCTCTGCTGGGTCTCTCCAGCAACTCTGTTGGCAGGAGCTGCTTTGAGGATGTGTGAATCACTGAGGTGTTCCCAATTTCTGTTTTACCAGGTGCCAGGCAAGTTGCAAGGATACAACCCCCAGCCGGAGGGACTCTCTCTTGCTCATGGCCCTCTGCCGGGCTCTGCACAAGCAGGGACCTGATTCTGCAGACAGATGAAGGAGGGAAAGGCAGATGTTCTCCCAAAGGAAAAAAAAAGCATGAACTGAAGACACATCCTGTACCACGACTGCACATGCCTACAGAAAATATTCCACATTATTCTGCTACAGAAGCTGCCTCTCTAGGACTTGCATTTCCTTTGATTTTCCTATGACCAGAAACAGCAAATAACAAATTGGGAATCAAACCCAATACCCACCCTTGAAACCCTCTGCATTTAAGAGAAACCGGCTGTTTTTCTGCAGCATTTTTACGGTAATCTATTAGGCTATTTTCAGACTACTTGAACCAAGAATAGCACTGAATGTCAAGTCCTTCTTTGCATGGCTGTACCCTTCATTTCTCTGCAAGATACATTGCCAGGCAAGTCTTAGGCCTAGACAACTATATCAAACGTTCAGATCAGGAAATGTTATGTCCAAGAGGTAGATAATTTCCCCCCCTGCTGTGGCCAGAAACACACAATATTCTACAACCCAGCTCCTCTGTTTCTTCCCATCACATATGCCAGTCACCACTGTTTTCCTTATTCTTCTTTGTCCAGAGTTTTGACCTCTGATTGACTTTGAAGTTTACATATGAGGAAAAACAGTCAGGCAGCTGCTAAAACAGGCACGGAGAGATCAAACAGCTCTGAAAGAATTAAAAACAAACAACTTTTATCTTTTCTTTTGTGTTTACCAATACATTAACAGATCCAGATAGATGGAGAGATACACAGATGTGCATACATATATATTTAATTAGTAACATTAAAAAATTACATTAAAAGAATATTGTTTAGATTAGTGCAGCCAAACATTGAAGGATAAGGAAATTAGGAAAATTAGGAAATAGCAGATTAAGACTGCTATGCTAATTTCTTTCTGCCACTGGGTGTGATTATCCTGTGTTGTACAGAATGAGGCATGCATCCTGTGGGAAAGTCTAAAGTCTGTGTCATGGAAGGGTTTGTAAGAAAACATAAGCACATGGGGAGGGACAAAAAAAGACTGCCCAGAGAGTCTTAAATCTGCCATTTTCTAATGTATCAGGAACTGAACTGTAGCTTAAGTGGCACTATTTAATGACTGGAGCATATAGAATTGAATGTTCTAGCTTGTTTTCAAGGGAGGAAAAATCTAGTGGAGGGAAGCCCCCTGCAACATGTATGGAGAAACACAGACTCTTGCCATTTATTGAGTCATTGCAGGTATTTAATTAATCAGGTTTGCAATGTCAGGCATAAGTAGGAGTTATTTGGTCCAGGCCCAGGAGCTGGAAGACCACTTAGTAGAAACCAAGTTTTGTTTCCTCTACCATACAAAACCTTTTTAAGCTTCATCTCTATTAAATTGAATCCAGAAATTTCATTCTGCTTTTTGCTGTACAATTTCTCCTAATGCTTCGTCTCCCATTACAGTTTCAGTGTCAGCAAGAATTCAGGTCTTTAAAACAGTGATGTTGCCCAATTACTGTAGTGGCAGACTGCCTTGACCTTTCCTGGAGAAACCAACAAGAGAAAAGCAGTGGTGGTTCCCAACAGTTTCCATCTCAATGACTCTCACACAGAAATTCACAGAACACAGGAAAAATGTTGTCTCTGAGATGAATGACTTTGAATTTCAAAGGTCTGCTGAAAGTAACAAAGACATTAAACTTCCCAGAAGATGTCAAATTTCACAGATACCTAAAAAATACTTCTGATTATACTATGTAAGTATGAATAATAATCTAAACCAGAATGTTTTAATTGACAATAAAGTTCTATTTGCTTCATGAGAAGTTTCCTTTTTTTGTTTTTAAATAAGTTTACTCTGGCCTGTATAATATGAACTCTGTAGGGCTCTGTAACTTGTGGCAGAGGCAAACCAGTCTGTGCATTCTCCTGCCTCTTGATATTGCTTGTACATGTAAGATAATTTTCTTAGTCAGTTAATTCAAATCTGCTTTCTTAAATGCATAAAAACCATTAAGTTATAGGATGAAAATTCTACCAAATTACAACTCTCTGTGTGTCATTTTGCCTTTCTGCCATAGATAAGCCATTGTCTCTTATATAGGTTATAACAGACTGCAAAAGGACCAGCTTGGATAAATGGAAATACTTTTTCCTGTACGGTTTTTGTTTGGTTGGTTTTGTTTTTTTGGTTTTTTTTAATGCTAAATTTCACAGATTGTTAAGATCATTTCTGTAGAGTAAAGTAGCAGTTAAACTAAGCAGAAGTTAAATCTTTTCAGTGTTAGCTTCAGAGCTAATGTGTACAGTTGTCTTTTCTATCTATCCCTTGGGCATAAAGGCAGTGAAAGAATTCCTAAAGAGGGGAAGGAAATTGCGTTGGTCAAGATCAAATTGCAAGCATGCATAATTTGATGTACGGATGACTGTCCACCAGATATCACAGCAGGACACTTGCCAAGATGTTAATTGTCCCAAGGACTGGAGTTTGATGCTTAACAAACATCTCAGTTTCGTTGTGGAATGAAAGTTTTAACAGCTGCAAAGACTCCTTAGTTGCATGCGCAGTAGTGAGTAGCATTGAGAGAAATCCTGATTTTAAATGAAAATGTCCTCTGCTTGCAAATAGTGGTTATTGGTAGAGTTACTAGAGAGAGAGGAAGTGTAGCTTTATAGCTTCAGTATGCGGAGTCAGTACAAAACTCCAAGGTTGACTTTGTGGCTTCAAATCAACTCAGACACTAGGGGAGCATGTAATTTTTAGCTGTAGCTACTGTAGCTCTTTCCACTTTTGAAAATGTCAGGTTGTATCTTAGAGACAGTCCCACAGTGAAGTCCTTGTATAAAACAACTGAAACTTCTTTTTCACAGTCTTTGCATAGAAGTCTGCAGGTTGCAAACCTGGCATATAGCAAATTGGAAGATGTCATTTGTAACCTCTCATGCCCAGATATATGAGCCAACAAATGAACAGGCTACTTTGTTTACTGTTTTTTTAAAGCAAAGAGGTCAGTCAACAGCCTGTTAAAAAGACTTACGGCGAATAAAATATTTCTAAACTCCTTAGAAGACTCCCTTAATCTGACTTCTCTTAAGCAAGCCTGCTACTCATCACCCCAGTCCTGAGCAGTGTACATAATGAGAAGAAATACTTCTCCATTTAGGACAGAAAATTTTCTCACTTTGATAGCTAGAATTTCACCCCAGATATTAAGAAAACTGCACTAATTGTAGATCTGCTGGTCGTGCAGGGAGCATTAGCCTCATACCAGCCAAGTAGTTGTTGTCCAATTGGAGAATAATATGGACTTTCTCTCTGATATTTCCCCTTACCACCAGATGGAGAAGAATCCTTCAACACAAATGTTACGATGCCTGATTTTTTGTAGCTGTTACTGTGGAAATTGTACAGCTTGGATTCTGTTTTTGGCTGAAGCAGATTAAGATGCAGAGGGAATAATTGGAATTAACCAAGAGCTATCACAATATGCTGGATTACTGAAGCATGTAGGTGATCAGCATTTCCCATAGGCACCAGTAAAAGAATGTCAAGTCCTTTTTCTGCAATAATCCTAATTTAATCTCAATACTCTTCTGAAAAAAATGTGGTAGTTATGTTTATCCACATCATATATCCATGATTGTTTCAGTTTCCTCTCTGTGTAAAACTACACAGAAAACATGATCCAGGGTGGAATACATGAATTATTTTATTTGCTGATGAAACTGGTATCTTTGCTATAGTACTCCTAGACAGTTGCTGGAAACAAATGTAAGGGCAAATATCAGTAAATTATGTTGAGAAAAATAATGATATCAAACCAGAAGAATTACTGGAGTGACTGAAAGCTGAATCTTCATCAGGATACATCCAGATACCTAAAAATAGTGTGTACTTCAAAGCTCTCTACATCCATATTGATGATGAGAAATAACAACCATATTATGGCCATTCCATAATTGCTACTGGTTCCTGAAATGCTTGTCTATCTGCAAGTTGATCAAACTGTTAAGCATTTTTTTCCAAAGCAAGAGAACTTGGCATCGGCCTGGAGCTCAACCTGGAATAGGCAGGATGAGCTGTGAGCTGGGTAGAGCAGCTGTTGATCCAGTTTTTGTTTCAACTGCTGCTTGCAAGGAGTTATTTACCCTGCTACACTTCACAGGCTGCTCCCACTTGCCATAAGGCTTTTCCTTCTTTCTGCAGCATTCAAAACAGGCAGGTCTGTAAATTGTCTTCTCTGACTACTCTGAACCACATTAGCCTGCTCTTCTTTGTAAGCATACCCCATAGTGATAACAGAATTCAATTAGGTAGGCAACGTTGCTGTGCCGTTTCTTCCCCATGTGCACATACATTCCCAAGTGTTCACCACCTCTTGGGGAGCTCATACCAGGGAGCAGCTTTACCCCCTGCACCAGGGCAGCTCTTGGGGCTCTCCTGCTGCAGGAACAGGGAGGAAAACCCCCTCACCTGCCCTCTGGGAAATGCATAGTCTGTGAGAAACCTACACAGAAAGGAGGCCATCATCTACGAGAAAAATCACCTTGAACAGTTTTGTTCTAGGTGCCAGGGAAAATTCAGACATTTATCTGTGGCACCAGTGCCAAGTTACATTTAGGCTTGCTCATGCTCAGGAATTTTTTGGCTTGGAGAGAGAAGAAAAAGAAAGCAGTTAGGCCACAAGGCTCTTCACTGCCTTTCACTTTGTCCCTCTAGGCTGCTGCCTTTTTCCTTACTCCACAGCAATTCATGTGGGAGGGGAAAGAAGTGACTGTGGCAGAAAAGCACAACAGAAACTGGAAGCAGGAACCTGCATATTAGGGCATGGTGACCAGCAAATCTGCCAGGAGCTGGCGATAATACCTAGGGCACAGTAACCTACACTAACAGCTAGGAAAATTACTTTATGTGCTTCCAGGTTTGCTGCCCTGTTTGTGCTCTTACACCTTCCTGGGGAAAGCATGGAGTTGCTGCTTGGTGTCAGTGATGCTGGGCACCTCAAAAGTTTCTCCATGTGCTGAATATTTGCCTCTGGGAGGTTAAGAATTTTGATTTGCATAAATAGTTCATATTTCATTACTATAATTTATCCAATCATATATTTAATTCATTATTTATCATTATAATGTGCTACATATTTTATGCAAATATATTTGCTTCTCTAACTCCAATTTGGACTGCTGGCTTTATTTTCCCAGGAAGGAAGAACCCTTGTTTTGGGAGAGTGTGCATCCACCCTGTGAGGAATCACCAAAGGCTTGAAACCCAGGTTTCTCCTGTGCTATACAAAGTGAGGAAGATGTCATTGGTGATTATTACCTTGGGCAGAACTGAGGATGAGCAACAAAATCTGAGGAACACAGTCTGAAAAGGGGTGAATTTGTTTGCTTTCCCATCCTGGTCTCCTCTTTGCTCTCTCTTACAGAAAGATGTTGGCCTGGATCAGTTTCTGTTTTTCTGAAGGGAGCTTGCCCTGGGACACTGGGGTAGCTGAGAACAACTGCTGAGCAAGAACATTCCCCACTTCAGTTTGAGCAAAATACTGTTTACCCCATTCTCACTCATTTGCCTCTCCCATTTCCCTGTTTCTCACTGGAGGCGATGGCTGCCTGAGGCATGGGAGTAACAGCAGATCCCTCAGCTGCAACTGCTGTCAGACCAGGAAGGGTACACCGAGTCCCACATAGTGTACCCAGGACCCCTGGGAATCTGCTCTTTGCTTCATGGTCCTGTTACCCCGCCCAAAGCCCCCTACACCCAGGGAGATGCCACTGCATGGTCTGACATTCTTCATACACACACCCCGCACTGATTAGGGCACTCTGACATTGACTTCCAGGTGCCACTGCACAGCATGCTTATGCACAGCTGGAGATGATTCTCCTCTTCCCATCACCCTGTCACTGCTTTGAGATACAGAGGATCCCTATGGATATGAAGAGGGACGTCTCGAATTGTGGTTTCTGGTCTCACATGTGCTGGTGCCAGGACAAATGTCCCTTATTCATGGGAAAGCACAGAAGAAAGATGCTTAGCAACTGGACCTGTAGCTGCCATCAGAAAGTCTCAGGGTCTCAACTGCTGGCACTCAGACTTGGCTTCCTTCATGTGTCTGGCCCCCTCCCACTTGCCCACACTTCTTTTCAGTCTTGCCTGTCTTCTTTGACAGGAGACTCTCACTGTCTTTGAGACCAGGAGGCTTGGGTCAACAAGTTCTGCTTACACTTGGAGACATGGATTGAGTGCTGGTTCATCAGGACTGGTTTCTGCATATCTGTAAGGTTATTTACTCATCACAGACACCACCACCCATGGCAAAAGACCAGGTTCTCACAGTGGACCATGAGGGAAAATACAGCTTGCCACTGCCCAGGCCAGATTTGTCAGTGGTACACTTGATGGCAATGAGAACCGGAAAGCTCAGGAGGGGGAGCCCAGCTAAACAGCCCTGTGCATGGCACATGTGTGAAGGTAACTCTGACCTGCCTGCACAAACCATTCTGGCTTCCCATACTTGTGTTTTTTGAGTTCCACTTTTAAATCTGACTCATAAGATTTGCTGCACCTGTCTATGTCAGCTATGTAGTGTGCACAATAGTGGATCCAACCCACACATCAGCAAACCTGCTGTGCACTGGAAGCTGCCGTTGGGACCCGCCTTTCCAGTTGGGGAGACACATGCTTTTGTGCACTTGAACCTTAACATGGCATTGGAGCCAGTGTGCTGAGGGTTGTTTCTACAGTGTGAAGAAATTTGTGGTGGAGCCACTTTTCACTGGAGTTGGTTACAGGACTGCTTCCTCAGATGGAGCAAAAGCCAAACAGCAGAAGGTAGTGCCTTTGTTTGTCCTTACCAGCTCCTGCCACACAGAGTTCAGCTAAAGAAGCTCTTAATTTCACTTTTCCTCAGAGACACATTCGCTGGTTTCTTCCCGGACCACAGAATCGAATCATCTTTTGCCCCTTTGTTTCACAGATTCTCCCATCTTTTCTGTTTTTTCTTTCATATATTTCCAGCATTCACTGAATGTTCGCCATAGCTGGTTATTCTCTCATACGTGTCTTGTATGTCTGCTCTGCTACAGGCATTGACTTGCTCCTATGTTTGGGATAGAGTATGGTTTGTATGGTCTAGCTACATGGAGATCCCCTACAGAACCATCTTAAATAAGGGATGATAGTCAAATACAAAGCAATGTAAAGTAAAAAAAGGCAAGTTATTTGAAAACTGGGGGAATGAGAGGCTGGAAAGCAGTGCTGCAGAAAGAGTCCTGGTCGATGGCAAGTTTAATATGAGTCAGCAGTGCCCTGGCAGCCAGGAGGACCAAACATGTCCTGGGGGCATCAGGCCCAGCATCACCAGCCAAGTAAGGGAGGGATTGTCCTGCTCTGCTCTGCACTGGGGCGGCCTCACCTTGAATGCTGGGAGCAGTTTTGGGTGTAATACAAGGAGTGTCTGAAGTCACTTTGTTTGTTCAGCCTGGAGGAGACTGAAGGAAGACCTCATCACAGTCTTCAACATCCTCATGAGGGGAAGTGAAGGGGTCAGTACTGATCTGTTCTCTCTGGTGATCAGTGACAGGACTCAAGGGAATGGCATGAAGCTGTGTCAGGGGAAGTTTAGGCTGGATATTGGGAAAAGATTTTTCACCCAGAAGGTGGCTGAGCACTGGAACAGGCTCCTCAGGGAAATGGTCACAGCATCAAGACTGCTAGAGTTTAAGAAACATTTGGACATTGATTTCTTGGGCTTGCCCTTTGCAGAACCAGGAGCTGGACTCAATGATCCTTGTGGGTCCCTTCCAACTCAGCATATTCTATGATTATATGATTCTAAATATTTGCTCACAATTGTCCCAGACTGCTCACTCAAAGTTAAAAGGAACTTTTTGCTTTGATCCCCATGTTCTGCTTCACCTATAGGGATGACAAGCCTTCACTTCACTAGAATAGAAAGATGAAGAAATATATGTGAATCTCTCAGATATTATAATAATGAGAAGCGTAGAAAAGCCTAGGAAGAAGCTGATGGTTTTTCCTCTGATAATGAGACTTGGGTCAGGTAAACATTTGATGAAGAAAAACTCAGTTCTACCATGATTTTTTTTCTTTCTTTTCCTGCCTAACATTCTGCCCATCTCCTGATACTGTGAGACATGGGGCAATGGTTATGGTAAAAGGAATCACGCCACCTCCACCACATTACAGCAAAAGAGATCCCCTATTCACCAGGGAGAATCTACTGTGGGAATCTCCAGTCAGTTTAAGTTCATGCTCTGCATGCATAAGCAGAGCAAACTTGGCAGGCTGAACAGTCTGTCCCTTGAGAATATTGACAGATTAATATAAACTCAATTACCTTGCTTTTTCATTCCAGTTGGGTTACTTGTGCTGTGTAACTAAGTACATCAGCATCTGGAGTCACTCTGAACGACAGAAGAAAACATTTTCTGGTGTTGAAACTAGAATTTTGTATAGCATTTATAACTTGCAAAAAGTCAGGAGGCTGGCTGTGCTTTGTTTCCCACCATCCTGAAAAAAACAAACAAACCAAAACCAAGGTAGAAGGGTTACCACTGCCAAGGGCTGAGGTTTCTTCTTTTGATATAGCTAAAAGGTTGATAGCTATTTTGCCTATGAGCCTGCACAACTGAAAGATGTAAAACCAACTCCTGAATTTTCCTTACCATTCTCCTCACCACCACCATCTTCACTATCCATCAACCTGCCTCATTGCTGAAAGCTGAAAACACAAAAGTAAACATTAGTTAAGGAGGTTTGCACCTGGGGGTGGTAAACAAAAACTGCTTTCTGTGCCTGTGAGCTCTTGAAGGGGAACTCTGCTGTAGGAAAACAAATCTCATCACAGTAAGAACAGGTCTGCCTGGGGTAGGGTGTGTGTGCATAGAATGAAAAGAATATTTTCATTTTTCTGATTTCATAATTAGGGAATGATGAGGGACAAAATGTTTCCGAAATATGTTCCTCCAGTTAGAAAATACATATTTGCCTTATCTTTGTTTTCATTGTAGCTAGAAGCAGAAGTTGATGCTAATCTGATTCCTTACTCCTCTGTAGTTTGGGACATTTCAAATACATATTTTTTGTCCTGAGATTTTGTCTCAAATTGAGACAATTGAGACTTTGTCTTGTACTAAGAGAATCAAGACTTTGTCTAAAATGCAATAATATGATGCATGCTAAACAAAACAAGTCTTTGTGTATCGTTGTTATTAAAACATTGTAGCAGCAGGAAATAGCTAGACATGGACTTTCCTTTGCTAGTTAACTGCTACTACAGATCTGTTAAAGTTCAACTCATTATACATTTAAATCCTATTACAGTAGCTGAATGCTTTGACAACGAAAGAAAGAAACAGTCTGTAAGACAGTTCCTTGCAAAATAGAGGCGCATATATTAAATCATTATGTTCTCACCTTACCGTGTCCTTCATTCAGTCCACATTTCTCTGAACGTGACTTTCACTCCTGCACCCAGGCGTGACCTCCTCCCGCCTGCCTAGTGGAGCATCACCAGCGAGCAGGCAGGAAGCCCCCGGCAATCTGCCCCCCTCGGGAGCTGCACGACAGGGTCAGGTCCACCCCTTCGGCATCGGTCACCACAGCCGGGCTCAGTCTTTCAGGAGCTGCTTGTGAGTCGTTGGTCAGAAGAAACCCCGCACAGTTTAATGCCCGTAGCAGGGTCTGCTCGCTCGTTCGGTGCTCCCCCATCCGCAGGGCTGTGGTCTGAAACCAAAGCAACTCTGTAAAAGCAGATTTCCCTAGTCATACATTCAGGGATGGATTTTCTCCTCTTCTTCTGGTGCTCAAATCAGGGAGGGGACTAATTTCTCTGAAGATAATGGAGCAAACCAACACAAGTCAAAGGAGAATCAGACTATAGCTCTAAGAAACACCTATTCCTATCACTTCCTAGTTTTTTGTTGCAAATATATAAATCTTTGTATTAGCTGACTTCAAAGATCATAAAGCCCTAATTGTATGTGCAGACTACTAATGCAATGTGCTGCTGATGCATAAAACACTCATAGACAGTACACAAATACACTCAGGCTGGGCTTAAATTTAGCTTCAACCACACAAACGATATCTTTATAACTAAGAATGATGGGAAGAAAGATCTCATTCCAGACCAGATGAACAACTCATTTTTTCACTAATCCTGGATTTGGCTGACCTGACTTAAATGTGTCCTGAGACATTTCTCAGTGCTTTGGAAATTACATCAGCGTACTTGGGCTGGAGATACTAGAGTTAGAAAAAAAAAATTGGGGATTCTATTTTTAAAATACTGCTGTTCCTTTAAAAAATAGATCAGTGAAGCATAACTTTTCCTATAGCTGTAATTTTTCAGGCTAAGCAAACTCCAGTAATTTCAAAAGCAGTGGGAACAAGGGGTCACTTGGGGCCAGCCAGAAAAAAAAATTAACTATTTGCTCTTTTCCAGTACAAGTTTTTGTCATGTTATTATTGTTGAAAAGAGTCAGCTTATAATGAAAATGTAAGCATTTCCTCGCAAGAAAACACAAACTGAAAAAAGTATGCAGCAATACTGATTTCAGAGCTGTATGAGAACATTAATGAGGGAAGAGAAACAACAAGGGGAGCTCAACTGTGCATTTTGTCAGTACCTATCACTAGAGCTGGACTAGATTTTGCTAAATGAAGTCTGTCACTGACAGCTGCTGTCATCAGGAGACTGCCAGGAGCTACAAACACCTTTCAGCAGCAGGAGGCTATCAGCCATGGCAGTGTACAAGGTTTTCATGACATTGCCTTCAGTGGTGAGAGCTCCAAAGCCTTTCCCTAGTAATATCGCTGAAAGTCTTCAGTTTAGAGGGGAAGAAAGCCATGTTACAGCAGCATGACCTGACTCTCTTGAAAATTTAACATGAATAGCATAGATCCTTTTCTCATGATTGTTTTGTATCGGACAGCTAGACTTACATGAGCTAGTGTTTCAGGTGATTTTTAGATGTTACATTTTATACAAATATACAAATAACCCTGAAACACTGAAAAATCCAAGCACAGGTACATAGGCTGTCCTTGCCATTAAGGTGTGTTTAGCAAAAGAATGGACTCCCCCCGGCCTGAATTCACACCTTTGAGCTCTGGCCACCTCACAGATAAAATCCCTGGGAGTAGAACTCCATCTTTACTTAACCTGCCAGTTGTAACTCCAGTTTGCTGATTTCAACTGGGGCTCCACTCACATTTGTATAGAAGTTATTTACCATCCTCCTGGCAAGTCACAGGGTAGATTATTCTTTTCCCCCAGTACTTTTCAATTATGGGAATGGGGGTTAAAAAACCTATTGGTTTCCCAAGTGGCTTCCAACGGGGTAATGATAGTTTGGCACTGGAAAAGCTTGGCCTCTGTAGTTTGAGAACCAAACTGAAGAAGCTAGGATAGACGTTCAGGCTTTGAAAACACCAGCTATCTTCTGTTTGTTTGTATCTACATTTGCATTGAGATAAACAACTCTCAGCAGAAGAAAAAGCAATTTAAGTATTTCAGCAAAAGAACAGCAATTATAAAAATAAGGCGCTCCCTTCCTTGCCTTCAAAGCATTTGCTAGTGTCAGTAACTAAGACCTTAGACCAAGTCCTGAGGCTTAAATCTGAATGAGCCAGCTTGACACTTAAGATCTCCACTATTATGCATTAGACATTGTGAAATGTTACAAACGCTTTCTAGTTAGAGCTTCTTTTGTCCCATTGACTAAGGAATAGTCACACTGCAATGATGTCACACTGCAATGATGTTGTAGACTCCTCCTTGAGAAATGAGCTGCTTCATGCTGTAACTGCAGAGTATGATCAGTGGATAGACAAGACACCAATGAATCTTTAGTCACAAGCTACCCATACAGTTCAGTAGCACCCTCTGAAACATCCACAGCTCCTCACTTGTCAGGATTTGTGTTGCCTGAATAAATCACATCAAAAATCTTTAATGGTATTTTAACAGCACTGAGCATGCATGGTTTCTAGAAAAAAAAAAAACAACCTCAAAACCAGATATAAGGATTTGAAGTAAAAAAAACCCTTGGTGATCTAGAAGCGTATACTAGGAAGGAAAACCCTGTAGCTACAACTCAGAGCTCTGATGTTGGCATTGACAAAGCAAAAGGGAGCCTTCTCCAATGTAACAAAGATTTCCATGAGTTGATCAGAACATACAGAACTCTTTGACCAAAAGTTTCTTTTATATAAAAAAAAGTCTACCATAGATAAGCTATTATAAAGAATACATTTTAAGGGCTTAATCAAATATAAATTTCTTTCATGAAAAATAAATTTATGCTTATAAAGAAATTTCATAAAATTTCTTTATAAGCAGAGACTGAAAAATGTAATATAAAGGTTAAATTGTTCATTTTGTGTCCGTTACTGAAAGAGTTCTCCTGCTAAAAGAATTTTTAAAAATACCTTCATAATTTTTTCTTCCTTTTACTTTTCAAGTTTTCTATATTTTCAATTTTGCATTTTGTTTCTAAAAAGCAGCTTAAATATTGGGCCAAAATTACACTTGCAAACAACCCAAACTGGTGCAATCGAGTGGCTCAATGCGTACTGTTGTGTTCAAAGACAGCAGATGGATCCTACATGAAACACTTCCCTGAAAATCCAGTCACCTCAGGCAAAGGCTATTTTGAATTTTATTACATAAATAGTGCCAGACTACCAGTCAGATGAGAAATATGCAAAGAAAAAAACTGAAGATGTTTTAAGGAGCTGTAGTGTGGGGACACAGTAAATTCAGGTTTAGGATTTCCAGTATCACATCAGAAGCTGGCAGTCACATACTGTAAAAGAATTTGTGAAAAAAACCTCATGCTTTTAGCTGAATTCTGTTTGAAACAATCTTAACTCTATGCAGGTGGCACTTGGGCTTGTATTGATACTGTCAGAAAAAATGTCATCAGCCAGTCCTCAGCTTCTTGTTATTTCATCATCTGCAGGTTGGCGTTGCCAGTCAGTGTCCTTTAATATCAGATTAAAGTCGGAATCTAATAATCTCTGTATTGCAGCCATTTCCATAATTTGCCACAGATGTCTTGCATGTTTTTTGACCTCTTCTTTTGCATCCACCCTTTGCCTCCCTCCTCATATGCTGAAGAAAGTGAAGAAACTCAGGATGATCTCAGGGACAGATATGGGTTTCTATCTGTAAAGAGGCACACTATAAGTGTTTGTATTTCCCTAGTTCTGTCTGCCAAAATTCAGCCTGGTCCCAGGTTTTCAGCATATATCATGATAAAGTTTAAAATGCTATGTCTATGTGGGTATCACAGGATAGACACCAAAGAGAACTGGAGCAGTACAGGGACGGAGTTTTGAAGTGTGACTACAAGAAAGGAACAGAACACTTGATGCAATAGAGTACTGCTGGTTCCTGAGGTGACCAGCTCATCCAAAGAAAGTGGGTACAACGGCAACTTGAGGGCAGATTTCAATCTGAAACTTTGAGCCTAAATGCTCTCTTGTCAGAAAAAAAGAAAAGGATTCAAGGATTATGGAGGGGATTGTCCTAGGGGTGGCAGCCAAAGGGTAGATGGGTAGATCGGCAGTGCCTTCTCTGTCCTTGGGTGCTGTTTACAGGAGAATGTCAAAATAAAAAAATAAAAAAACCTGCCTCTGGCCCAAGTAAAGAAGCCACTATGAGACCTCTCTTCTGCTTGCATTTTTTTGATTACTTTATTTCTTTTATGGGGTGCTCCGGTTTTCTGGGCATGTCTCCAGGGTTTGTGTGCTTTGCCAAGTGGCAGCTCCACATTCTCAGGCATGCAACATCCTGGTTCCACCCTATCCTGAACGGGTGTGCTCACACACCCTCATCTGCCGTCAAGAACACTTTATTTCAGACAGACGTCTGGTGAAGAGAAATTAGACTAAATCTGCATTTCTTTCATGAAATGGCCTTATTTAGTGTATCAGCACCTATAAATACGAGCTGTAGCTTGACATATTAGTGTTGTATCCTTTGGAGAGGTCCCAGAAGAAGATATACTCCCTGAGAGGTGCACAGGGTCTTGCCACAGTCAGGTTCACAATGTCTCCTCAGGCATCATTTGCTGTTGGCGCATTGTGGCGTAGTTTGACTTGAGTGACAAGGGACTTCAACTGATTAGAAACTACACGGATCACTGTCACATTCTCCAGCAGGGCAGAGATTTCACCTGTTCGTGGACCACCGCCCACAAATATTTACTGTCTCCAGGGCTGGCCCAGACAGGGAAGGAAAAAACAGAGATGCAGTTTCTAAACAGAAAGGAAAATAGTTATTTATCTGTATAGTAGAGGAGAACTGCTTACATTTTACAATACTGCCCCGGAACAGGGATGTATAATTCAAGGGAAAGATGATAAATCCACACGCGTAAAACAAGCCAGGGAGCCGGAGAAGGCAGCGGGGGCGACAAGTGCAGGGCTCAGCCCAGCAAGCACGCACCTCGTCCCCGGCGCGGAGCTCTGCTCCCAGCAACCACGGGCAGCGGAAGGAAGGAAGAAGGGAAGAGAACAACCAGCTTGTCCAGGGGAACGAAAAGCGAAACTTATTGCGGTGAGTGCCGCGGTCCCCTCATCGCCGGCCGGGCACTCAGCGGCGGGCGGGCGGAGCGGGCCGGGCCGGGCCCGGCTCCCCGCGCT